>JANCMC010043217.1:22127188-22156358 GCA_024363005.1 Charaxes varanes
AAATGTTTTGTACTTATAACAATTGTTTAGTCTTATATATAAAAGATTATTGTTATTGTATATTGTTATGTTTACTGATTCTTATTGTTTTGTATAATCGAAAATATTAAGCAATATAAAATAGGCTTACTTTAAGTTTTATACTTTTTGTACCAGGGTTTCATTTATGATTAAAACAATATGAATATAATATTATCTGTTTCTTTTATTTATTTTCCAATAACATTTAATGCAGCTCAATTAAAAACATTAATCAATTCACAGAAGTATAAAAACAAGAATTAATTTCTAAACGTAAAAGAAAATGTCAAGTGACGCACGACTGGAATTTACTCCTTCAATAACTTTTTCTTTACTCCTCAAATAAATTTCATACATCGGCTTAGATTTGAAAATCGTAAACCGAAATAACAGCACTTAATGTTTTCGAGAATATTCATTAGAAGATTTTCATAGAAGAGTTTTGGCGATCTGGCAGTTAGTTGCATTCAAAAGTTTTGACTGGATTTCTTGTACATAAGGTACTTTATATCACATAATTATTCATAAAGATGTGACCAACTACAAGAGTGTATCAAGACACGCTTAGATAGAAGGGTTTCGTCATCTGATGCGGTATTTGTTAAATAACTTCAAAACTTGTAGTCCAATTTCGTTCAGAATAATTTTCCTAACGAGTTTTTAGCATGTTCTATCAACATGGAAAATATCAAGTCTCTACGTCTAATAGTTTGGAAATGCTAGGAGGGGGAACGCCTTACAGGCAGACAGACGAACGGACGGTCGGATGGACGGACAGAGCGAAACTGTAAGGGTTCCTTGAAGGACAACGGACCTAAAAAAGTCTAGTCTCTACTCTAACTAAGCGTAAAGTCCTGATAGATTAGACTACAGAATTCCCATCGGGATAGGTAAGCATGAAGTGTATTTATTTTCACTAAATCTACGATAGAACTTAATCCCATGCGCAGTTCGTAGGGCAAATTAAAACTAATACGAAGCGACATGTGCGTTATCCTTGGGGGGCTCTGAGGGCCTCTCAAGAAGTCAGTAGCGCGGACTTGTGAAACAACAGGGGACTAATCCGGAGCCCACTCGATTATCTCCGAATAAACACTGAATAAATAGGGGCAGATGTGTTATTTGTTGGCTGATAGGATAGTATATTTCTTGTCACCCATTGTCAGATGAAACCCTGAATAGAAAGACTATATAGGATCCTTTGTGAAGAAAATTCTCAGTCCGTAATCTTCCAATTATTCTGACATCTTTAAGGCGGTAGTCGTGGTAGTTTACTCCTTTATTGTAACAGTTTGACAACCATGATGGTATTGTTGTCGCGTTTCTTTCAGATTTGAGAGTTCCCAGTGGCCCAAACTCTTCCCTAAGCGCCGTCAACGAATCAGCGTGCCTTCTGATCATGTAAATGTCCATGGCGGTCGATAGTCAGCTAGATGAACCTCAAACCTGTTTGCGCCTTGTATTTAAAAAAAAAACAAGTTGTCTCTTCATAAATACGAACAGAAAAAAAAAGATTGTATTCATCTACAGCATAAAATTATTTTATTTTCTGTATAAAATATTTTATCTCTTCAAAATACAATCAAGCAAAACTCAAATTCGTACTCGAGTTCGTCTCGGGGGATCAAAGTTTTATTGTTCCCGATAAAAAAACAATAATCACAGTTTATGTAGGTTTGGTCCCGTTTAGCGCGATTAGAGGTGATGACGGGGGCTGCCGCGCGGCGTCTGCCCACCGTAGGGTGACAATGCCCATTTTTTTTATATTTACTAACTAGCTGTACCCCGCTATATCGTCCTCGTGATTCCAGTGATTCTATTAATTTTTGGGGATTTTTATATTTTTGCGACAGACAGACACAAAAATTAACTTGCGTTTTTGTTGTAGATGTCGTATTTAAAGTCATATGCAATTAGTTAAAAAAAAAAAAAATTCAACGTTACAAAGAGACCCTTCTATGTTATTTATATGTATAGATTTCTCAAATGCCGGCAACGCATCTGCGAGCCTTCTGATAGTGCAGTTCCCCATGAGGGTTAGCAGTCATTCTGATGTACCATGTGTTCGTATGACTCTTATTATATTAAAAAAAAAAAAACAATTTTTTCACATTTTTTCTTTTTATGCCCGGCAACCATTGTTCTATACTAAGGCAACATTTTCAATAAATGCCTTTATCAACATCTAAATACTGTTAAGATCATACACGATTATAAACGATTAAACCTAATTAGTAATAAAAATTGGCTAAGAGCGTGTCAAGACACGCTTATGTACTTCCGTATTTGATACGCTATAAAGGTATTTGTTAAATAACTTCAAAAGTTGTTGTCCGATTTCGTTCAGAATAATTTTCCTAATGAGTTTTTAACATGTTCTATCAACATGGAAAATTTCAAATCTCTACGTCTAATAGTTTGGAAATGCTAGGGGACCGGACCACATTACGGGCAAACAGACGGATGGAGAGAGTGAAATTATAAGGATTCCTACGGAACCATAAAAAGTAATAAGTTAATAAGTTTTTAGACATTCTGGAAAGGGTCTTTTTCCGGTAAAACAAAAAATCATAGCTACCCTATTCAACTCCCTACGAATAAACACCCTTTGGCGACTAATTGTAGAGGTGGCAAGCAATGAATTTTATTACACTGTGCCCCATGCTAGTTTTGTTTGTGATCTATTTGTGATAGAGGATAGACACATTTTTAAACGTAATTAAAAATAAAATTGGCCAAGGGCATGTCAAGACACGCATAGAAGGGTTCCGTATCTGATACGCTATAAACGTATTTGTTAAATAACTTCGAAAGTAGTTCGATTTCGTACAAAATAATTTTCCTAATGAGTTTTTAGCATGTTCTATCAACTTGGAAATTACAAGTCTCTACGTCTAATAGTTTCGAAATGCAAGGGTAGGGACCACCTTACGGGCAGACAGACGGACGGACGGACAGAGTGAAATTATAAGGGTTTCTTGCAGTACTACGGAACCCTAAAAGGGGAACTGGGACGGGGACGGGAACGGGAACAGAAACAGTCATAGGACGGAAACGGGATGGGAATAGAAACAGAAACGCGGATAATATTAAAGGATAACAGAAAGTTGTAAATACTTAATAACCCTGCGGGAAATACAACGTCTGCCGAGTCCACTAGGTATTGGCGGTATATTTAAAGACTCATAAAAATTTACTACATACTCCTTATCTCCTCGTAGATATGATTTCAAGAGGCTTAGTAAATTCCCATCAAGTTGCCGCAATGAATTTTCCAAAAAACATGGAAACAAATTTCAAATACAGGTAAGCTGAGATTAAAAAATAAAACAGCAAAAACCGGCTAAATCTGCCAGCGTCCTCTAATTGAAATACGCTCGCGGTCACAGACGGACGAACTGAAATTTACACCGTAACAACGTTAAAACACCAACTGTTTATAATAATAATTTAAACGCAATATTTCGCGATCCAATTATAATAATAACGGCGTTATTTCAGTATCCATTTATTTTGGTATTCATTCGTTATAATGTAGGGCATGTATTCCTGAATGTAAATGAAGTTGGTGACAATCAATTGAATTCGAATTACAAACTATCTGGTGACACTGATCGCATACTTTTATATAAAAACTGTATTACGGATACTGTATACGGAGTTCATGTATTCCTGAATGTAAATGAAGTTGTCACCAATCAATTGAATTCCAATTACAAACTATCAGGTGACACTGATCGCATACTTTTATATAAAAACAATCCGTAATACAGTTTTTATATAAAACTCACTGCTATGGTTCCTTCCTCTGCAACGCGATGGACCCGGCACCCGCACGGTGAATCCATGGAATGCTAAGAATTTCGTCTCTCTCTCTGTACCACGGTTTTCGACATTTCGAGCTAGATGACCTTTCGCTTTTATATATATACCTATACATAGATAGGTATTTAATAAAGACTACAAAATATATATAAAGAAATAGACAGGCAATTTTTCTTTTTATATGGTCAGAAGGCCATCTAGTTTTTGTCTAAGGGAAACATAATTGAAATGTAGAGTTTCCATAATAGTTTTAATTTAGAAATTGATAAGAGAAAATGAATTTCCCATTTCATCAAAATAATTTTCCAAAATGGTCTTTTAAACATTTATTTCAATAAAATTAATTATTTATTTTATTCTCGCAATTTCTAATGAAAACCTAATTAAAATTAAAAATATTTATTGAACATATACAATAAGATATATAGAACAAGAAGAATAATATAATAAGACATATAGAATAAGAAGAAGAACAGGTGTTCTTTCAATGATTCTTAAATTCACGATACTTCCATACTTGTAAGAAATTCAGTGGATCAGTATGTTAAGGGGCATCACAAAATAAAGCAACTTTATTAATAAATAAATAAATATATACAGGACTATATGACACATGGACGTCTTTACTAAGGTAGACAACTTAATGCCCGTGTTAAAGGTAACAGGCGTCTATTATACACAAATATTATTTTTGTAGAAATATGTAATTACATACATATAGATAAATACACCCAGACTCGCGGCGGGAATCGAACTCACGACCCCCAGAGCGGAAGGCAGGGTCATTGCCCACTGCGCCAACAGGCCAGTCAAATTAAATAACAGTTCTCTAATAATTATTCCATATAAACATCTACTTTTGTATTAATTAAAGCAAAAGTGCTACCCCAGTCAAGACAAACTTGTTTGTTTATCTGTGGCATCACCCCGACCTGGGTCCCAGCTGAAAATCAGCTGCTGTACAAGGTATACACAAGTTATTTATTTTTTATCTTTCTAAGCAGAGACACTTTTTTAAAGTTATGTTTAAAAAATTCTATAAATATTTTCCTAAAATATTTTTAAAAGTGAAACATTTAAAATAATTGTTGGATTTTTGAACATTAAATGTCGGTTTTCTCACTGAGTTGATATTTCATCGCTGTTCTCTCGTAGTTTGTGCTTAAATTATTAGTATATTTAAGTGTAATCATTACAATTTACATAATTGTTTGTTTTTTTTTGTTGCAATGGTATTTCATGTATAGGTTAACAGTTTGGGCAAAGAAGTCAATTAGAGCTCTAGATAGATAGCGCAACAAATTTTTGTTGCCACATTCTTTTGACTTTATATATTGCGGAAAGCGGTGGAGTTTGTGTATCGTGTGAACAACTTTCATGCCTACTTGGTTTTAAAAATATATTTTTTTTGCTATGCGATTAAACATCTTTCGAGTATATTGCACAGGTTTTGTAAATTCTTTTTTTAGCTATGCGATTAAACATCTTTCAAGTATATTGCACAGGTTTTGTAAATATTTTTTTTTAGCTAAGTGTGCTATTATCCTATGGTAGCACATTTTTCAAGAGTCCATCACTAAATTACTAAAACACTTACCTGACATCAAATGCAGGCCCGGGATGGCTATTCTACTTAGTCAGTTACTTTGATATTTGTAGGTGTCTTCAAAATGTCTATCACAGACTCGTCTGTTACCAAAGATAGCATCAGTGTCACATTCAGCAATGTCACCACAAATATTAGAAACTCATATTTTGTATTTGTCAGTGTTTATTTCTGGGTTTGGAAACCAGTGAAAAGTAATACCTGAAACAGAAAGATAATACAATACTTGTACAATAAATAGGTCTATCGAAGGCTTCCACATAAATTGTCGTAACTCCAAATTCCCAACTTCACAGTAAAGCAGTTACAGACATGTAAATTGAAATAAAATTTGTCAATATTTAATATATTTTTGTATACAAATATATATTAAGTAGCGACAACTATGTGACAAATTAGTTGTTTGTAAAACTTAAGTATAGTTTTACTTAAAATTAAAAAAAAAATAATTACTTTAAGAACTCACTTCTCTATGTAAGTATTTTTAATCTGATATTACACGATTTTAAATAAAGTAGAATAATTAATATATATAGTATATTCATGGAGTCTAAAAGAGCAATTTACAATTTCGAACGTTTTAAAGGAGGAAAATTTTAAATGAATATAAATTTATACATTTTTTTGAAATTCAAAACATTGCGTTTTCAAATATATTAATATTAAGGTGATTTTGCTTAGCTTAAGTGAGTCTCATCATATACTCTAGTAAGAGAAAATGTCATCTTCGTGTTTGGATATAATGCCTGTGCTACCGATACACGATAAATATAGTAACAGAAGTTTATAATTGTGCAACCAGACTAACTCTCAAGGTTGATGGGTGAAACCGATACCGACACGTCCGTATAGTTTTCCTCACCGCCGCTACTTTCAGCGCTTTCAGCGGTTTTGATCTCCATGATTATTAATACTTAATAACTCGAATCATCGTTAAAAAACTCGAAAGAATTTTCGTTCGTTATATTTAGATAGGATAATGTATTGTCGCCGTCGTTTTCATACGATCCCATTCCATATAAATTGCGGAAACACGTGGGTAAAAACAACGAACAACAGATGTGTATAAAATTCAATTCACAATTACTTCCGATTGATTTGGTTGCATTTTCGCGAGTGTCACCTTCATATGGTACTTCCTGAACGGACTTCGAATTGCCAAACTATTGAGAGGAAGATTACTGACGGTGCAGCGACCGACAGCGTTAACGTAGCCTTGGACGCGAGCTCCCTGCATTCTAATCAGACGGCCTTGCGGAAGCGCGTGCTCATCACAGCTCTCGTAACATGCACAGTGGAGCTAGTGTCTCCTATCAAAAAAACCCGAATGACGATCTTTCCAGATGCAGCTACACGACCCAATTGCAAACAAGAAAGTTAAAACCTGCAGCTAAACTGTTAAATAAATAAGAAAGGCAGGGTACCGTTAATTTTCAAAAGTGCGACGGACTGCAGTAAGTGCAAGAAAATTAGGCACCTATTTACAAATCAATAGAGCTACAACTTAAGTTGGCATTAAGCATTTAGTAATGATTAACACGAAACCGTGGTCAGTATAGAACCAGTTTCATAGACCGCTTCCTCATCGGTTAAGTTTGGGTAAGCGAATCGATGTAGTCGACTGGAATGAGATGCGAGTCATGGCATCTCAGTTTGACATAGTAGGTTCGAAGTAGACAGCTTTGTTTAGTTTATTGTATTTAATATAAATAAATACTTTTTACGTGTTATATAATGAAGTTGATTATTACTTACGGCATTGTGTTAAGCTTCATGTAGGTATCTAGAGGTAACGGTTCCAATGATCGGTCATCTTCATTTGTTCCCGATAAACGGCGCGCTGTTCTTATCCAACTACCCCTTTGTCTCCTGAAGCCCTTATCATTTTTTAGCAACTGCAGATGTCTTTTAACAATATCATGCCACTTCCATTTTACAGTCGCTGGTGAATCACTAGCTGCGTCTTCCTTACAGATTTGCAAACTATCACTAAACCTTCTCATATTTTGTAAGTAAATCTCATTGGATTTTGGAGGGAGACTTCTTCGCCTTTCCTCGGGGACAATGCCAGACTCTTGGGAATTCTGTTCAGCTATCCACTTCGAAATAAAGTCATTTTTATCACAGACTTGAGTAATCACTGGCTCTTCTTTGGGCGGCGGTGGTATCCAATCCAAGCTCACCCATTGACTAGATTTTGGTTTAGATTTAAAAATTACGTCTATTTCGTCATCACAGTCCGACGAGCCAATCGAACAAACCGAGGTTTTTTTCCGTCGGAATCGCGACCTTACTGTTGGCTTACACGTCGAAAGTAATTCAGTATTTACATTCGAATCCGTAGCATCCTCTTTTCTTACATCCTGTAAACTCTTTATAGTATCTATGTTAACATAAGAGTTTTCGGAGCAGGAAGAATCTACGCTAAATCTACCTCTTTGTATTTTAGGCCTAGCCGTAGCGTTTTCGGTAGACGTTTCAGCTATTCCGCAACCTATTTCTCGTTCGTTGGTCAAAGATATTCGTCGTTCATTCGATTTTTCATTTTCCATTTCTATTATTTTAGCCATACTAGGGAAATTATTTTCTTTAACCGGTTCGACTAAAGTAGGTAATTTATGAGAAATTTGTCTAACCGCGCGGCCCCCTCTCATATGGTTCAAGCGCAAGAGTGTTTTTAAAATCGTACGCCTTTCTGGCCCACCCTGTATAAACTTTTACAAGCGCTTAAGAACGTCACACGTATAATATATTTTTTTAAATGAATATTTAATAATTTGGTGATAAAATTTACGCTAGAAATGTTATATTTACAAGGCTTCCTCACGCCCTGCACTTAGAAGAACCCACAAAAAACTCAGATATTTTTTTTTATTATCAATAATTCATAATAATTCTGAATTGATAGGAGCAATTTATTTCCATTTAGGATGAACCAGTTCTCCCAACCCGCGATAGGACAAACCAGTCGAAAATAAAAAAAAACTGGTCATCAAACTTCTGATTGTGTAGGACATACCAGTTTATGTTAAAGCATGTAAATTCTAAAAATGACAAACTGGTTCGAACAAGGCTAAACTGGTTTATCCTAACGATAACAGGATCAACGAGTTTGGCCTAGAATATACTAATTTGGTTGGTAACATACATTCAAAATACAAAAAAACGGGAATTATTTAGACCACACGACATAAGTAAAACTTCTACATATATATGTACAATAGAACTTACAATTTTAAATTTCATTGAAAATGAATTTACAATTTTATTAGTTTTAAACGTAGAATTTATAGAGTATAGAACCAAATATTAATTTATAGAATTGTTCAGGAACGGAATGAAATTACAAAATAATCAAGAGATCACCGTTCGCGTTACACAGTCACCAGCTTACTTAGTGCATAGAAAGTTTACTTCAGAAAACTCACTTGAAGTCCCGCGGCGTGACGTCAGACACGAACCATGGAATGCTCTTCACGTGAAATCTCACCTGAAAACGTAGAAACAAATTAGACATTAAAAATACCACGAATACTTAATAAAGGTGATGTTTTTACATTGATAGAGATGTTGTTAAAACAAAACAACAAATGCCTAAAACCTCATTGCGTTTTATAAATCTTCTGGGTTAGAAGTAAATAACAGAAATGATACAAAGAATTTTGGACGGAATTTATTTGACGGAATTCAGTTAAAGGCCTTTTACTTGTATTAGGAGTGAATGTGACTTTTTAGGGTTCCGTACCTCAAAATGAAAAAAGGAACCCTTATAGGATCACTTCGTTGTCCGTCTGTCTGTCTGTCTGTTTTAAATCTCATTTACTTAGAGGTCTTAAATTTAAGGTTACGTCAGACCTATCCAAAAAAAGATATACTTCATACATATCATATAAACACATATCTATATTGATTTACAAATCTGACAAACGAAATGCACTACATATCATTTTTCATACTTGTAAATCGATCGGTGAGTGTAATTTCGGCCTGGACAAAATAGATTGCGTCATGAGACTTTATATACATATATTAATATCTGACTCAATGGAAGTCAGTAAAAAAGCTAACAGTTCAGTTCAAGGCTTCTACCTTTTATTTATATTAGGAGTTAATGAAGAATTCATGTACATTCATTCATATCCGGCTCAAAGGACCAAAAACGTGAATAGAATAATGTATCATCGAAATCGATAAAAACATTCAGTCTATTGATAAAACAGCCAAATATAGTGTTCACCTTCTTGACGATGTTCTGCGAGACGAGGAAGTGCGCCAGACAGAGGTCCGCGAACAGCTCGTAGCCCGCGTTATCGCAGATTATGTCTGCGGGCACATCGACACCCTCAATATTTTATATGTATAATGTAAAAATGAAAGGTCACCTAACATAAAATCTCGAAAACCGCGAGACATTGCTAGACATCTGCTAAGAAAGGCTTTTTCCATAGGGCCAGAATGAGAAGGTTAGTGTTTCGCAATTTTACGGGGACGAATTCGTGGGAAACAGCTAGTTCATAGTGACTACAGACGCTCACGGAGATACTGTTAGCTGAGGTAGTAGCTTATATCGAGATCAGAGACGTCCGTTAGTCAAGTGTAGGCAAACGTGTCAATGGCCACATGACAAACATACATACTCCTTACACTGTTCTGCGCCATATAAATATTAACTTAACAGAAGTGCTACTCTCCAAGTATAACTCTCCCCTTTTCTACTTCTACCTAGGCTTTATCTATCAACCAGTCCTAACTCAACCGAGTTAGGAACACCGCGACCCTACCTCAAAATCCTGGCGCGCCAGTTCGAGCACCAGCTTAGGACGGCTGAGATTATTTTCACCCTGGTCTGCCATGTATTGACGTGAATGGACACTATTTTGAAAAGATAAAATAAATTAAAAGCTTGCTTGTTTCATCGGTTTTTTATTTTCTAAGAACTTTCAGTTTGACCCTCGTATTATGCCCAGGCTTTTTTGTTACTTCGTTTCTGGGGGCACTCTAGTTCTCGCAAGTTATAAGCCCATAATGTTTGTACTACCTCACCAGTTTAAGATGGTATCGTAAGAATGTGACTGTTTTGATTATGCTAAACCATCGTAAGGCAATTAAAGCTATTAATTTTGAGTCTGTAAAATGTCTGCAAATTATCCAACATTTTTTTATTGATAACGGAAAGAAAATGTAAATTTCTTGAATTATACTAAAGAAATTCACAGTTTCGAGTTTAATATTTTTTGCATTATTGACAACCTTTAGATTAGGAGTTGTACAAAGAACGTAAAATGTTCGCTTATTGATTCAGCCGTTCAAACCGTTCTCGCGAATAAAAATAAAAACCGCTAAAAAATGACTCTCCGCAAATAAACATTTTGAAAAAATTGAAGTGCATATCTGTAAATTAAAGCATTGCAAACAAAAATCTCTGTTGCGGCACTAGTGTATTTATCAAACAAGGGGGGGTTGACATTTATGTCCAATTTAAAAGAAAGGATTTATTTTTATTTAGAATAAAGACCTCAAATTTAACAAAATCACTGATTTATCCCGCAAAGTCGCGAGTTACAGCTAGAATGTTTATCGTATCAATAACATTCAATGACCACAAACCGTTTTATTTTTGCACGAAATAAACGCATACACTTAAGGTAAGCCAAATTAAATAGATGAATGTCAGAAAATTTATGGCACCATTCGAACACCTTCGTAATTGGCAAAGGCACCTACGTGTCGTCCATAGAATTAATGTCTGAGTACTGTTGCTCATAAATTTTTCAATATGTATACCTGTATTGAAAATATCTACTAGGGGCTACTGTTTCTCTTTGATGGCATATAAAACAGTGGTGGCTATTAATGTCTTCGAATGATATTAGTGGGAGATTGTGAGAGTTCCGGGGAAGATGTTAGACGGTAATCGGTCATCTTAACCCGCCCCACAGCAACCTCTTCTGCAAACTAAACGAACCCTGGTAGTAGACCGGGATAACCTTGGGAAGAAGAAGAATATTGAAAGTATTCAATAGCAATTCGCCTCGTTTTTACGCTTGTATTTCTAGGACTATTCTATGGAACCAGTTGCCACCTTCGATGTTTTAAAGCGTTGCGATATAGGAACCTTTGAGAAAATAATTAATAGGCTGGTTGGTGGAATAAGTACACTTGTACTCGTATAAACAAAAATAATCTGTTTATCTTTCGACTGAGATTTTCATACATAATCTGAGCTCTGTTTTTTTTATATAGAAATGAAATAAATTTAAATTTTGAAACAGCAGGAGCGAAGCCAAGGAAATTAGAGTGTAGTATATTAACAATTTTTCACTTAATTTAGCGCTATTATTTTTCATTGTTACATTATAATTTTAGCTTTGATTGTATTAATTAAATTACTTTCTAGCTCGAACAGCTTAAATTAACATTTTGCTACTTTGAGACTTAGTTTAATTTAAGTTTATACAAGTTTTGAGCCCTAAGTAGTATGCAGTTAATTCTGTCTGGGACAATTTCCGTTGTGCAATTATCGTCAAAACAGAGTGTAACAAAACAGCACTTTGTTATGCGATTAAATGTAAGAAAACATAACCCATGTAAAGAAAATACCTTTCCGTATCCTCAAGTAAAATTTTAGCAAGATATTTTTATACTTTTAATACATCATTATCGTGTTCATATCAGCCGTTTGACATCTACAGCTGGATATGGGCCTCTTCTAAGGCGCGCCACTTTAAACGATCCTCAGCTATTCTCATCCAGCTTGTGCCTGACTTTCAAGCAAACTGAAGTGGCAATGGGCTGGTCACATTAGTCGAAGAACTGATGGTAGATGGAGCAGAAAAGTTCTGGAGTGGAGACCACGTCTTGGTAAACGGAGTGTAGGAAGCCCTGCTACTAAATGGAGGGACGATGTGAAAAAAATTCAGCAGCGGAAAAAAGAGAATGGTCCAAAAACAACTAAACAAAGATTCTTGCCATGCAAGAAGGGCCGAGGGCATATCAAAAAAAAAAAACCTCAATCCTAAATCATATTTCTAAATATGGATTGCCATCATTCATTGTATAAATATGCATTCAACACATTATGTAAACTCTTACTAACGTAGTCTGTCACTTAAATGTGCAGATATAAGAAATTACAGACAGACACTACAATTTTGTTTATAGTATACTTGCACGTGTCACATTTAACTTGTTTCTTTTGATTTGAAATTGATAACATTTTCAGGTTTGATAAGACTTAGAATTGTTTCTATTAACAAATATCACTGTGCCATTTGAATTCGAAATTTTGATAACATTGCTTAAATACACCGCCTCGTTTCACTCGGGTAGCATTTGTATTGATTTGTAGAAAGATATGAAAAAGAAATTGCCAAGAAACGAAAAAGGTTTTTGTTGCTAACTGAACACCTACATGTATTGCGGATTTATATTTTAATTGTAACGCCACCTAGTGAGCAAGACTTGATTATGCTGAGCCACTCAATGTGACGCCATCTAGGAGGACAGAAGCCCTTAGCGTGTGCCGAACCAAGCCTAGCCAAGCCAAGCTGAGGCAATGCCTTGCCTGGCCTGCCAAGCTAGCCATGTCAGCCTAGCCTGCCTTGCAAGGCTTGCCCAGCCTATATATATAAATACGCGTGGATTATTAAATAATAACTCAATATGATTATGTGCCAGTGCTAGAATTAATGTTAAAGGTCAATTGACTAGAATGGCCTCTCCATTAGTTAGATTCAAAATTGTGGCGGGAGGTAGTTCTTATAAAAGCCAAGCACTATGCATTTGGGAGATACCCTCGCCCGTTGACACTGTGAAGGTCACTCTGACCAACAGCATTACACGTTCAGAAAAAAAAACTAAAATCGTTTTTAACATGATTTTAATAAAAAATAGATCGGATATAATATTTTATGCATATTATAAATTATAGAAAATTAACCCTTAACGGGCTTAAAGTGGCGTAAGAAAATATTAAGTGACCTTTAATTATCCGAAGCAAGAAAATTTTGTACTGGCGTTTTATTTTCTTCGCATCATCTTGGCATTTTTAGATAGTGACACAATTATAGAATGGAGATTGTCAAAAAAGGAGTCAGGAACACTTTAATGCATTTTTGGACCCAGGAGTTAATACAATGAATGTAGTAACCCTTGGAAGTTTATCTAAAAAAATGCAAAAATGCTAAAAATAGGACCGGATTTTAAAATCTAGAACCTGATAATAGTAATCGAGTTGTTAGTGTCACTTTCATTGCTAGTTTTTAGGGTTCCGTAGCTAAAAGGGGAAACCTTATAGGATCACTTCGTTGTCCCTTTCTTTATCTGTCTGTCAAGACCCTTTTTCTCAAAAATACTTAGAGCTATATAGTTGAAATTAATAGCACATACTGAGGTATGCTATACCTTAAAGCTGTAAAAAAAACAACTCTCTAAGTGTAAATAATCAAAAGATATGACCGTTTATGTCGCATTTCCCATACTAGTACATTCAAAAAGAGAATCAAAACCTAAAGGATACTTTCTGTTGACATAGAACCATCGACATTGGCAAGATACTATATTTTAAAGTACAAGTAACTGTATAGGAAAAATTTCGAAAACCGTATGTTTGTGACAAAAAGGTCATCGCACCTTGTCAAATTGAAAGAAATCTTATGACAAGTATATATCTTAAACCACCTGGTAAAGCATGATGTGATGGTACGGAATCTTTCCTGATCCTTATTATGACTCACACTTTCCCGATTTATTAATACCTAAATTGCATATGAATTGCTTGCTCTTTTAATTTTTTCATTTTACTTTTGTTTAACTTCTCTCATTAATTGACAATTAATATCAGTATTTCCTTTTTGACCAGTTTTTAGGGTCCCGTACCTCAAAAGGAAAAAAGGAACCCTTATAGGATCACTTCGTTGTCCGTCTGTCTGTCTATCTGTCAAGACCTTTTTTCTCGGGAACGGGAAGACCTAAAAATTTGAAATTAATACCATATACTGAAGTCTGCGGTCCCTTAAAGTTGTGAAAAAATCAACCCTCCAAGTGAAGTGGCTGGAACTTTCTTCACTTTTTGCCTGCTCCATACCATAAAGATGTTCAGGGAAAGTCATCGGGCTTTCTACTGTGATTACCGGCGACAGAGCTTTGATAAAGTTTTACAATTTGTATCACAAGTTACACTGTAAGTAATATGGTATATTCTGTACGTCATAAGTATAAATAAAGACGGCCAGTAATTGCTAGAAGAAAGCCGATTTACAGAGCTCATCTATATTAATATAGTAAATTGAATAAACTATTCAGCTTAATAATTAATAAAGCAAAATTCTTTTTTATTTTTAAAGCAATTTATCAATATTTTCGAATACTTGGGGGCACTGGGTGCCCCCGCGTGCCCTCGCAAAAGAGCCCTATATATGCGTATGGATTATGTGCAATACTGTCTTGAAGTCAGTCTACTATACCACAGCGTCGCAACCAAACCAGGAAGCTCCAATTTCGTATTGAGGAGAAATATTTCAATTTGCCGTTCGGTACGGTGTCAAGTTGTAAATTCTTAGATTACGTCGCGTATTTACCGATAAGTTACCGAGATCGAGCGTGACAGCCACACAGAGATTCCGAGAAACGTTCTGCGTCAGCTACCACCTACTAATTGCAGATACCATCATTACTTGTCGTAATGGTCCTCACCCACTTACCATGAAACGTGCCATCAACACGGCTAAAGCCCATAAAGATCTCACTTACGTTCTAACTAGTCAAATGTGATACATTTCCGGCTACTAATATCAATAATTTGGTTACACTTTGATATTCTATAAGATGTTGAGTTGTAAATTCTTAGACTACGTCGCGTATTTACCCGTAAGTTACCGAGATCGAGGTTGACAGCCACACAGAGATTTCGAGAAACATCCTGCGTCAGCTACCACCCACTAATTGCAGATACGATCGTTACATGCAGTAAAGTTCTTCACCCACTTACCACAAAACGTGCCGTGAATGTAGTTGATATGTAAGGAGCCACCACTTACGTGCTGATTACACCGCAATTATTTATTTCCGGCAACGAATACCAAAGATTTGATTATTCAATAATGTTTTCTCTTAATAAAATGGTAACTTTTTACTATTGATAAGTATAATAATCATAGTTTGTTTGGCCCTTGGTTAAGAATATGTAAATTCCCTTTTATCGTTGATTTCATAAGACGTAACTCAAAGTGCACAAAGTTTGAGTTCTTCGAATATCTACAGAAAGATCGACTTTCCTCATTGAAGAGGAACGTAGAGCTTGGAAGAAGTTAATGACATGTTTTTTTCTATAGATTTCTGTTCTACACATTAGAGTATTGTGCTTAGGAAAGATTTTCCAAGGTTTGACTAGAAACTTAGCAAGTATAAAAGACATTTTTCAATATAAAGTAATTACAAACTTTAACAGGATTTAAAGTTTTACGATGAGATAAATTTCACACCAAGTCGCAGCAATAGTTTGCAGGTAGCAGGTGATAAACATACATAATAATATATTATTACTACTCCAATAATCTAATGGGCGGGCACCTTAATAAATGATCACGGAACAAATAAATTAACCAATTCAATTTACTCTAGGTAGGTAAGTACATTGAGGGAATTTTATTGCTTCTGAAAACAGATCTATCGCCGGCCACACTCGATTTATTGTACTGTTTGACGTTATCTTGGCACTCGGTGGCATTCCTACAAAACTTGTAGATTTCGCTTCTACTTATTGCTGGTATACCACGTTGTATGAAAATTAAAGTTATAAATAACCTTAGAGTATAGACACGGCGTACTTAAAGACTCGATAGTTTTAATATAGATCCAGATGTCTATATTCTGTACTTTGTATACCTACACAATTTTCACTCAATTATCTAGGAAATGGGATTCGTAGATATACAAAAAGCGTTTTAAAAACAGGAACAAAATTTTTTTATCGATTTTTATTGTTTAAAAAAACAATGTAGATTTCACGATTTTCAGAATCAGGTGTCCATACAGTTCAGATACAAACATGGATAGTGCTTGATAAAAATTATAATACATAATAGTACCCAATCCGGCACTATATACAAAAAAGCATACATAACCTTGCATTAAATCACAGCTCGTTCGTTAATCCTTTGAACTTGACATTCAACCGGAAGTTGCGTCGTGGGTTCGATTCCCACCTCGAGTCTGGATGTATTATCCATATGTATGTAATTATATATTTCTAAAAAAAAATATATATTTGTGTATAAAAGGCGGCTGTTACCTATAACATAGGCATTAAGTTGTCTACCTTAGGAACAGACGTCCGTGTGTCATTTAGTCCTGTATATATTTATCTATTATGTATGGATGTATACTTGACGCCCTTTCACGGAAAAACTACTCAATGGATTTTAATAAAACTTTACAATAATTGAGTTTATACATCAGAATAACACATGGGCTATAAATTATAAAGATCTTGTGTGAATTGTCCAAAATATAACGATAAATGTAGGAGAAAATTCTGCCACTTGCGAGCTATTCTGGCGTGTGCTGCAACGTTAGAGTTACACGTATATAGTGTATGAAGGAAATGTTTATCTTAAATATTTCTACAAAAAAGCCCGCTATAGCATATATCGATCAAATTGAGAACCTCCTTTTTATGAAGTCGGTTAAAGAGGATAATTAATCTCAAATTACAGATATACACTTCAATTGAATAGCCATCTTCGTGGAAATACCGGTTGAGCTAATAAAAGTATGCTAAAAACCACAATAGTCTATTTAGAAATTAGTTCCATGAATCACCATAAAAGCCTTTATTGGGTTTTTAGCCCCATTTAAAGCGAGTCCTTGGGCGGTTGGATCGTAGAAGCGTATTCCAACAGCGTTCCGTGTCAACTTTTAGTTACCTACTTGCCATTATAGTCATTTGCGAGTGCGACACAGTGTCGCCTGTGTTTAGACTGTAAGCACTAAATAATGTAACGTACATTGTATTATGCAATTAAAGTGCAGATAATACGACGCCTGCGGTGCAGATAATAAAGTTCATTTTACAGCGAACGGGGTGTAAAGTTTAATTGGCATAATGTTTTCATGCCGGCCCACCATCAAGCATTCAGTGGGTAATTTTACTAGCAATTTATTTGTAAGGTGGTACTGTTTGTGCAATAAAGAATTTTCAAATTAAATTTGACACTTTTTAGAGATATCGCCATTAGGTACAGTATTGTATAAATATGTCACTTCTTTTCTATGTTGTACCTAGTAATATACATATACAAACATATATAGGACTTCTTACCGGGCGTCTACTAACCATAAACTATGTCCTCGCCAAATTTCATCTTTGTACGTCCCGCGGTTTTCGAGATTACGCGTTAGGTTACCTTTCACTTTTTTATATATAAATGTAGGTACCTAAGATAATGTTAATAAATATATAATTTAAAAAATATATATTTGTGTATAACAGGCGGCTGTTACCTATAGCACAGGCATTAAGTTGTCTACCTTAGGAGCAGACGTCCGTGTGTCATATAGTCCTGTATATATTTATTTATTTATTATATTTAGTTAAGGAACCCTACAAATGGCGATACGAAGTAATAGATACGAAAACATTTTATCATATAATTCGTTACACGTGGCAGTCGAATCTGGAGCGGGAAAATGTCAAAAGCCTTATTAAAATCAGGGGCTTTGTCAATAATGACTGACAAACTTCGAGACAAATACAGTCCTAATTCCTTTGTCTTCGTATAAATCTGAATAGAGATCAATTCATTAACAGTATTCCGTCTTGTACATTCAATATTGAAACTTAACTACCGACCGAAACTGTCAGGATTAAATTCCGCCTTGCGACACGCCGTTCTGGTCCCTAAAGTAAATAATGTAGAGTCGTAATTCCCATAACGACCAGTTATAATCCGGCCAAATGGAAATGTCGACGATATAAGGTATTATGTAATACGCTGGAGGAAATTCTGCAGCTACTTGCGTGTTCCCGGTTTTTCGATCCCGTGGGAATTCCGGGGAAAGCTTTTTGTATGATTATTAACTGGTTAATTCTACGTACAGAAATGCGACCAATTCAGTTGAACTCCGATTTATATAACAATGTATGGAATTGAGAGGTCATGTTGCTTTGACGTTATTTCTTCCATTAAATCAAATATTCCAATTCAAATATTCAAATATTCCATTTTAGTGTGATGATATATAGCCTTATAGCCTTCATCGATAAATGGGCTATCTAACACTGAAAGAATTTTCAAATCGGGTCAGTAGTTCCTGAGATTAGCGATAACTTACAGCGCTTGACCCCTTGTCGAGAACACGTGCGATTTGTGGTCACAAAGGCCCTTATGTGTAAGTAAATGACACTGAAGTCAAAATCTTCCACACAAGTGGATCTAAGTATTTATGATACGTATTATTGCAAATGATAACGTTTCTATATAACATAAATAAGATAAGGCATACTACGTTTCAAGTAAAAATTCAGAACAAATAAATCTGAGTGTTTAAATTTGGTATTTCATAATTAAAAATCACACAAGATTTAATGTGTTATTTGGCCCAGACGACTGCACTAAGCGATCTCTGTTTTAGCCGATTATATAACATAATCGTAACATCTTTTAATGACGGAATAATATGTATTATTTTTAGTTTCAACTAGCGGACCCGGTAGACGATGTTCTGCCCGAGCGTTGGGCTACTTACTAATTACTTCTAATATACTGTACTGTATCATCCCCGTCCCTGTCCTCATCCTTGTCCGCCAATTATTCGAATTTTTTCGAAGTATAAACCATCCTTGGACTTCAACGATCATTTTAAAAAAAGAATTGGTAAAATTATGCGTCAGGTTATGCGCTTACCAATACATTTTGCAATTCATTTTCATATATATATATAGATTACCTGTTATACTTAAATTTACATAAGTACTAATACAGGATGACTTTTATATATTGTTTGTGGGATCAGCATTACTTAACATTTGTATAAAGCTGGTTTTAGGTAGAAGTAAAGTACATGCAAATTAGTCAAAAAGCTTTTGCACAAAGACAAAAGGTTTCATAAATTCATACTGTTATTGTTGCTCCTGGAGCTATAATAAATGGGATAAATAAAAGGGAATTCAGAAGAGAATGGCCGGTAATGAGGACAATGATTGTAAATTATGAAGGCTAAATTATACGATTATGAAACAATGTGTTGGACAAACTTATTTTGTTCCAACCGAAATTGGTAATTTTAAGTGATAATATAAGTTTATATATAGGTAGCGTGTCTAGTATTTGTTGTTTAAATTGGAAATGTACCCAAATATATTGAGACTACTGTAGAGGAAGCGAGTGGTGGAATTTGTTCCTCTTTGGAAATGTTTTTGACACTTTATATACATGAGTGTAGTTATTTTAAGAAATTTTATGGTGCTTTATATAACAGGGTTTTCTAAATAAACTTTTAACAAAAAAAAAACTTGAAATTGTCAGAACCAAATTAAAATGGGACCACACGGGAAATGCGAGCTTTCAAATAAGAAAGATTCATCAAAACCGACTTACTTAGTCGAAAGTTCTGTGGTGACAAACACAAAACAACACACAGTCGAATTGATACCTTGCTCTTTATTTGAAGTTGGTAGAAAAAGTAAAAGTTCCATAGAGTAGTTAAACGAAGCAGGAAATTCCTTGCAAATTGCACGGTTGTGTTTATTCATGCGTGAATATGGTGGTGGCTGAAATTTCGATTTCTGTCACAGAAGTAATTGGGTAAACTATTGTATTGCTGCCATTGTCAAGTGAACATTAACAATGCGTCACGTTCCCACGGAGTTCCTCATCGTTAGCTCCGTTTACGTATCCCATTCTATATCGCCATTAAGGCCTGTTTTCGTGATATTAACACACAACGCTGCCACGTGCAATATGCGGCATCGGACACATTCGATAACTCCCACGTAGATTGTAGTAATCCCATTTTCCCAGTCTCACAGTAAAGCGTTGGAAACATGTAACTTTTTCGTATACAATAATATAATCGTCACTGTTGAAATATGTATTTGTAAATAAAAATACAATAAGGAATGACGACTATTTTAGAAAAAAATCTAAGGTATGTTCCGATATACACTGCGAGCAATGCTCAGTGTTTACTTGTTACTATTGTCCTGCGGCAATATACTTGACCGCGTTCCGTTTTTAAACATAAGCAGTATACCAAACGAAAAAGGATCACCTTTACAGTATAGAAAATTGACGTCTCAGCTTACAGTGCTCGCAGTGTTAATCGGAACATACACCTAGACAGAGCTCAAGTAATTGATAGAATCAGGCGTTACTTTGCGGAAACGTTTACATAGCATTGTGTCATACTTTTAAAATATGTTTATGAATATATAATTAGCAAAGAGCTGAGCTTTGTGGGGGAAACAATCGGTTATATGAGCGTTCATATAAAAATGTATTGCGTATTTATGCAAAGTGATTTAACTCTTCCCTTTCGTGTACCTACTTAAATTTAAATAATAAGAAGAACACTATACATAATAATAATAATAATAAAAAGTAATACTAAATTAAACTAAAAGTAAAAAAAATATAATACATAATAAAAATAAAAGAAAAATACAGAATGCTGAAAAGAATTAAAAAAGATAATCCGCATCGGTGCAAGTGGCGTAGGTTCCCTAAAGACTGTCTGCGTTACCACGTTGGATAGCAATGCTTAATCCCTTTCGTTATTAATTTATAGGACAAGATTTCGGCAATATTCTCAGAAATCTTAACCTTTGTTCTCTTGTTCCTAACGCACAAAGCCGCGATAAACGTCACGACACAGCGTGCAGCGTTTGCCTTTCACCGCTGACGTAGACAGCGACGATATAAGAGAGAATTCTAGACGTTAATCTTACAATTATGTGCTCGACGCCGTATACCGTACAACGCAGCGTTGTGCGTTACGAACAAGAGAGCAAAGTTGTGGTCAAAACATAGTAGCGTCAATGATGAAACGTATTCTTTAACTTGGTTAGGATCTCTTATGAGGTTTAAGTTAACGCTATATAGGTAGGTATTCGATTTTTGAATTAATTTCCTGATAATTTTCTTATGCCGGAGCTAGACATGGCTCAAAGTGTTCGTACATTTTTGTACTTGAAGACTACACAGTACTATAAAACTTTGCACAGCTACACAAAGTCCCCGGCCACACTACATGATCATTCAAGTGAAGCTATATGTGGCTCCGGCATTATAATCATACTAATGTTAATAGATATTATTTTTTTTTCAGATGAATGTGTTAAGTTTCTTAAAAAACAAAGCACTGAAATAGACCTACAATTCAAGGTGTACGAAATGGTGCCGAGGAAGCCCATCGTAGTGCTCTCATGGCCGGGCCTGGAACCCTCGCTTCCGGCAATTTTGCTCAACTCGCATATGGACGTTGTACCCGTGTTTGAGGTTAGCACGTACCTCACGTTTTAAAACGAGTCATGTAACAAGTCTTGTATAATATTGGTTTAAATCTGTTGTACTCCTAATACACCGGAAGATACTGGTAGAAAAGTGCCAGTCAGTTAGTATGGCGACAGCCTACAGCGGTTTAATAACTTAACCATTATATCAATAGAAATAACTAGCATATAACAATTAGTTTCAAATCATGTTGTATTACAACGGATATATATTTCTTTTGTCAGTTACAAGTCTATAGACCTCCATCCAAAGATTTCAAAAACCTTTGAGACTTTATTGATATTGGTACATACAATCTTGGTACAATTATTGGTACAATATTGATTGTATGTCGTTTACTGTTGCTCGATTTATACCACATCTGAGGAATGTTATGCCTCTATTGGAAGCAAGATAATGAACGGAAAGAAGTGAATTTTGACAGTATGAGAATTTAGTAAGTGCCAAACAAGGAAATTTCTTTTAGAATCGACCGGTGTAAATGTTTCGTACATTTAATATATGAATTATTGATTTATTTTATATTACCTAATATGTATAATTGTATTATTTTCATGCTTGCGCGACGTGAATGACGCATAATATATAACCGGTTAGTTATCAGAGCTGTTATTTTGTTAATTTAAAAGTCAACAAATATCAGTAACTCACTGTTGGTTAAGGTCTGTTTTCTGATAGGATATGATTAAATATGGAGTAGGAATTCGACTAGACATTGTTAAGTTACTAATGCTAAAAAAAATCGAGTGTGCTTAGGACCACATGACTGAAGTAAAACTTCTTTAGCTCCAGTATGTATATATAATGCAGACACATAGCTTAATTAGCCGTTCAATTAAATAGAAGACGATAATCTCCTAATTCATTACTAAGACCACAATTTCATCATGATCCTGTTTTCTCTGGTCGAAAGGTTTCCTTGGTCCCACACGCTTGTCTTCGACGGAGTGTCAGATAGTCTGACTGTTCTGGGTTTGGGATGGCAGGACGCGTGACTCGTGTTGTACTAGTATATGTGTTGTAGGATTGCGTTGAAGGGGGGGGGGGGGTCGTTTAGGCGCAAAAAGGTGGGGGGCCGAAATTCTCCATCCAGAAAGAAGAATCTGCACACGATCGTGCCGAGCCTTCGCATAGCCTGGGGAAAGAACATGTTCCTTGTAAGGCCATCTCCCGCTACTCTCATTATATCATCTGCCCATCGAGCCAAGGAACGACCAGGGTTTTTCAAGGCCAGTTGTCACTTAGACGTAGACCACCTGCCATCTCCGCGTCAAGCCAAGTTTCCTGCCCATTTATATTCGACCACTCCGTTTCAGACGTGCTTAACTTTAGTGCGGAGTCTAATTTGGGTATTTACTTACGTATAAAACACATAACCATGTAAAGGGTAAACGATCGGAAAAACACTGGCGCAGCTACCGGCGTTCTACTTAGCTTATCGCGAGCCGACATTTTGTAATGGCGTTGATTTGCCACCGTAACTTGCTGAAACTCGGTCAACTAAATAATAAAAATATATAAAATAATGTTTTTTTTTTTAAATAATTTTTACCTTGGTGCTGTATTTTTCAAATGCCTTATAAATTCATCGCGAAGGTAACGTTGTTCAAATACTAAAGTTCATCAACAGTCAACAGAAAAGTTGAAAATATTTTTAATTTTATGGGTGTGTAATTAATAGATTATATTAAATTAAAGGGAGACACGAGTACCTTAACATAGTCAAATGTGTATTTTGTACGTTATTAAACAGAAATCAACATGCATAT
This sequence comes from Charaxes varanes, assembly GCA_024363005.1. Classification (NCBI taxonomy): domain Eukaryota; kingdom Metazoa; phylum Arthropoda; class Insecta; order Lepidoptera; family Nymphalidae; genus Charaxes; species Charaxes varanes. The sequence continues at coordinate 22,150,921 of JANCMC010043217.1, forward strand.
CGAATATTTGAAAGGATATGTCGTTTCTAGGTACTCAGTTACGTATTTAGTCGCTAGTTAATTATAAAGTCACTTATAAAGAGACAAACCTGCCTGTTTCCCCTTATCACAGAAAAAAGTTTCTACTATATACTAAAATACTCGTGGAATGAAGTTGCTATTCCTCAAATGGTTGTCACTGGTACGAAATCACGTGAACCGTTACCTCTCATTGGTATTCTATTCAGATCACCGCAGTACTATACTGCCAGTGTGAATGCGTACCATCGTACGCGGTCACATGAGCGCGTGTCATAGGGTGACGTGCGGTGCGAACGTAGCACCAATATTGTCAGTTATATCTTACATGTGGTTGTTGTGGGCTCCTTTCAGATCAAAGCTCTAGGAACCTTCGTTGATTAAAAAAAAAACTGGCACTAATAAAAATAAAAATAACTCAAATGGCACTTATTTAGTGGTTTGACCAGCATTAGAATAGCTAGAGCTTCGTCAAGCCAAATGTACATACGTCTTTGTAATTTACAATTAATGTAGGTGCTTGTTTTGTTTGATTGATTATATGAATGTACTTCAATTAACACTTAATAAGTATGTTATTGCCGCTACGGACCAGCCGTAGGTATTCTAGACACAAATCTACAAAACCCCAGACTAAAAATACTATGCAAATAATACAAAGGCAGAATTTTGCAGAAATAACTTTTAGCCAACCTTAGGAATAGGAATAAACATATTATATAATGCACCTTAAAATGAACTAATGTAGAAATAATTGTACACAAGTTTATTTTAAGGTGCATTTCCATCGTTCAAAGTATGCCTTCAATATCGGCTAATTGCTTACATCGATCAAACGCAACGCGTAGTTTGAGTGCGATACTATAACATACATACATACATATCGCCTCTATATTTATACAACCGCTATGCACCCGACCCGGTTAGCTGGCCCTTACAAGCTCTGTATAACCGCACCTCTAGTGCACACGCCATGTGATAGAATTGCTAACTTCTTGAGAAACAGGACAGACTAAATTACTTGTAGAAATCTGCGAATAATTAAATACGAAAGAAAATTGGTGCAATGTTTTTAAATTCCCTCCCTTTTGGTCTGCAGGCGAAATAGGCCAATGCGTCCGGGTACCGGTACCTTTTTCTCACATAAGATCGGCGTGAAGTGGCGACAATACTGACACGGTAGTGATGGTATTGTTGTCGTGTTTTGTTCCGTTTGTGAGAGTTCCCGGTGGCATAAATCCGTCTTTAAAAGCCGGCAACGCATCCGCGAGCCTTTTGGTGGTGTCGATGGTCACTTAGGTGAACCGCTGTTCGATTTGGCCCTTGTAGTATAAACAAATGTTTTTACATGTTTTTACATTGCTGTTTTTACTATATATTAACGATCTTTCTGCTAACATATCTCACCCATCAATACTATTTGCCGATGACACCACAATATTCATTATGAAGTTTAAATGAAATAAAATTTCATATAAAATTATAACGATTTGGTAAAAATCAAAAAGAGTAAGGCTAAACGTGCCCTAACAGTGCGCGTTGCCAAGAAGGCTGCCACGGCGGACGCACACACGCGTGAGTCAAATACGAAATACTCACACACTGGACGGGGAAATCAAGCGAACTGCGCGTACGCAAACTGCGTTATTAAAGTCCTATGAATTATAATACCAGTATGTATCTTTGAAAACACTCAATAGTTTTAAATACTATATATATCGGATGGTTTAGACATCTTTGTTACGCCTTGTAATTTGTAAATGTTCATTGTTGGAAAAGACTTGTCCACTGTTAGTTTTGACCAAATTACCACATTTAGTTAGTATTAAAGATTAAGATTTTAAGCTAATTGGAACGTAGTGTATACAGATAAAGTCCTCTGCAAGTGGTTACAATTTGCAATTTCATTCTAAAGAAATAAATGAATCTGATAATCACATTTGTGTGTAAAGACTTATTGCACACAAGTATAATTTTGTTATTTTCCCATAAATACGAGGTAACGGTTCATAATTTTAAACATTTGAAATGGATAACATATATATTATAAAGCTGCTTTAACGTAATTTATACGTCTGTCCCAATGTTTATTTTAAAATAAAGTAGCTAAACGAAATCTAAATATACTCAGAGAACGTCGTCGAAATATCTATATGATTTTTTAAATACTAAAGCAAAGATGTGAAATAAAACTTCTTACACTGTTTTTTCAGACCGCATAAAGATTTAATTTTTATTATTACTGTTTAGTATTCATATGCCTCAGCTGGATATTGCTAATAATACAGAAGATTTAAATATGTCTTTTCTTTACAAAATTAAGTTTTATACAACTGAATCGAAACCCGAGACAGTACTTCGCATTTAGGTCAGCGCAGACACCCGATATTCACAGATAGAAATCGCGCAAACTTGCGAAGGACAACTGCCGTGTGATTGATGACTGTGGAATAAATACCAAGAATGATAAATTAAAGGCACATCGATTATTCTCTGTCGTAGAGTGCATGTTGCATTCTACCTTAAGTTACGAATGCTGCGCTGACAAATACATCTTGACTTAATTATTTTAGCAGGAGAGCCCGTGGTCCGTGGTTTCAGGCGGTTCGAAAATTCTAATTGTAAATGGCGCTCCAAATGTTTAATAAAGCTGCGTACATACCATGATAAATATGTAGCGACACTTGTCCGATTTCACTCGACTTTGCACTATGTGTCTGAAAAAATTAAGAAGTGTGATGTCCGCCAAAGTTTGTCGACCTCGCCCAACGTCATCTCTAGCAGCACCCCTAATGAATACACGGCTTTATTCGTTTTCGCAAAATGTTCATTATAATGTAACTTGTATTCTTAATGATTTATTATCAAGAAATATCTCAATTTACTTGTGGAAGCGTAGAAGACTAATTATTTTTCTAAAGTGGGGAGAAATCCTTGTTTGGCTGGCATTATTTTAAATGAAGTATCTTAAAGGTACATTCTAAATTATAGTGTGTGCATGCAACCATGGCGGCATTTAAATAGGTGGAAGGTTGCTCTTGAAATCAATACCGGCTACAAATATATGCTTGCATATTTTTCTCCATGAGTTCATAAAAACAATTTGGTCTTGAAATAGGAATGCTATATACAAGTCAAATAAGAAAAAACATATTTAATAATAAACTACCAAAACTTGTCAGACAACAACTAAAGGAAGATTTAACTTAAAAACACAATTATGTTATTCCATGTCCTCTTAACTAACATTTTGACACATTTTTTAAGTATATCTATCAGTAGTCCGAAAAATATTGCAACACCTTAATTAATAATGTTGAAAGGATGTTAGCTGACATTATTAGCATCGTTGCTAAAGAATCCTCTATTTCAGATATTCCTTACGTCTTTTGTCAAAAAAGTAAAGCAAGTCTGTCTACACTAGTCACGTATAAATGGGACAGTCTGTCGAATTTATTTTTAACTTGGTCTCCGATTTCGATTTATGCGTCGACACTGGAGGGTTGATACTAAAAGTACTGAGCTAAGTATATCTTACCCGTTATGGATACCACTTATCTCATTTCAAGCCTCTTTTTATCCACATTTATACAATAAAATAGTATGAATAAAATGGCTAAGACGAAATAGTTCAGAAACTTTGTCTCATATTTTGTCAAATGTTTATATTTGTTTTTGTTAAGCAGCTATATAAGGATCCCATAATATCGCTATGTAAAGAAATATTAAAATCCTTTGAAGTAGTAAAGTGGTTTAAAAGACTTGCATTATCAACCATTATTATACCACGCCTCCAACTTTCATAAGCGTGTTAACATATGTAGGTAACCATAATATGATTACTTAATACCAAGTGAAACCACAAATCAACAAAATTCTACTTTATTCAAAGAAGTTTATTTGGAAAAAATCCACCACATGTTATTTATATACATGCAAAATAATACATTATCACCTTTGTCCGGAAACCGCGGATCTAACCTTCATTCACGTACATCGAATAACATAAGTTTGCAATCCTATCTTTATGAATTAAAAAATAGCTGAGTGAGGTCCAGCTGAAGAAAAGCGCCATTCCTTTTTCACTAATCCTTAGGAATCTAAAAAATAGTTATGTTTATTAAGTTATATAACATCTTGCTGCAATACTAATCTTGCTAAGCTATTAGAATAATTAAATTTTCAATATCTTCGTTCTCATCAGAACCCTATTAAATTTAGTAGTGATTATGGTTTGCAATAGATTCTGCTAGTAAGAAACCTATTATGATTATTTGAAACAATCTGATGATATGATGATTTATCCTCTTATTAATATACTGAAATTTATAAATAATTAGTCCATAGCCTGTTTCTTATAAGCCCATTACTGTAATACATCGATACAACATGATAGGAGTATATCAAAAAGGACTCATTTTCAAACGCTATTTTTAGAAACTTAGTGAAAAATGTACTTTTGAGTATGCAGTATACCATTAGTGTAATGCAAGTTGGCTTTAAATCTGACTGTATTGCATTATCGCGTATCGGTGAAACGTTATTCAAAGTGTGTGCATAAATTATGCTCATAGCATTGAAAGTGCGTTGACACGGACAGTGCGGGACAATAGAAAATTGTCACAGCGCTCGCTTCGCATCAAAATCCCATAAATATCCTAACAGCCTTGCGTTGTTGATTTCAAAGCAGTTTATAAACATATGAATTACTTCATGTGCCTTATACAAATAGAAATTCAGAAGAAGCTTTATACAATACACCTTTATAAGCTCTTTCGAATAGTCACATATTTAAAGAATCTATCACTGATTCGGAAATGTAAGGCCTCTAAATGAAATCAGCAAGAAGCTCATTTAAGCTACATTTTTCAAATTCATTGGTTATATTCATATTCATAATAACTGTAAAGCGCAAAGTTAAAATGACTTAATTTTAAACATTTTTATCTTTAATGTCAATTGTAATACTACGAATAGGCGAGTTTTCAATTCATTGACAGAAAATTCAATATTTTATTAGTTGTATAAATAGTCACAGACAAACGTCTATACATTTAAAAATAATTATCAAATTAAAGTTTATGCACGTTGAATGTGTCACATCAGAAAAATATAAGATCGGGACAGATTATAAAGATAATAATTAGTTAAGTAAATTAATACGTATTTCCTAGATTTGCAATTAGTACTTTTATTTAGTGCTGGCAAAAAAAAAATAGCTCCTATCGTTTTACAACATTGTGGCCTGGTGTACAATCAACACTTTGCGGTCGACTGTAGCACAACCTCGGCTGCACGTCGAACTCATGTCTCGAGGTCCTGCCAACTAGCTAGTGACGGTGTACTCGCAAACAACATTTTAAAATTCGAATATCTTCTTTTTTCTCTTCTCTGATGTTATCTTATTTGTAATAGTAATT
>JANCMC010043217.1:22156458-22200102 GCA_024363005.1 Charaxes varanes
ATATTTGGACATTCACATAAACGCGACGCTGTTTTATAACTGCGCGTGAATCATATTATTAGTTTAATTAGCACCGCTGACATGTTTAGTGGCGATTAACGGCGCCAACTCCGATCTCAAAACATCTAGAAATTGTATGACATTCATCAATTATTTCTTCATATTATAATAAGTCACAAGCGGGCACGCAGATCTGAGTGACTGAAGACCCCGGTGGACAGCGAAACTACCTAAAATCTCGCAAGTACGTTGCTGGACTTTGACAAATAAAGTACGCTCTTGTTCTGACGGTTCTTAAGTCGTCTCGGTTTTGAAATTCTGGAGATAGCAACAAAGCCCACATAGACACTGTGCTAGACAGGAAATTGCTAATTGTACAATTGTGGATTTTGGGACACCGAGTTTTGAGAAGAGAAATGTCGAATTCTGACCCGATGTCCAATGAATTCTTCTTTTGTATTGTAAACATGACCCGGAGCACTCTTGTTTCCTTTCTACTTACGTTTTAAACGATGATGTATTCAACTATGTTAACACGCTAATATGGAATATGCTCACTTGGAAGTTTGTTCCCTAATGGACGCAGCTGGAAATTAAACACATAATTAATTAATTTACGACTCATGTTTCACGCAATTTATTAATAACACAATGTTTTATGAATTCACTATAATTATATACAAGTCAATAATTTATAAATCAATACGAAAAAAAGTTAAATGTAACACCTGCTTACCGGCGTAGGATGGATTTGCATAACCAGTTACACCTTTATTAGCATTGTGGAGTAAATATTAAGTGTGACCATTTGTTGCTAAATCTCTATTGTCTGCTTGACTAGAACGTAACTAGGTCTGACAAAGAGCTAACTCCTTCCTGAATATATTTCTTAATTGCGATTTCCTAAATATTTCTATTTCCTTACCCTACAAGAACTATACTAACTCATTCAGTTATTTTTTATAATGTACCGTTCCACTGTATTGTGGGTCATTTACCAAAGAGTGTTTCATGTATGCATGTTTAAAAAAAAATGCCCCTGTTTTTTAACTAAGCGACTGTCTTCGACTGTCTGTAATAGAAAACTAATTATTAAAAGTAAGTAGCGATAATTTAGTAATGGTAGTAAATTATCCAATTGATATCAAAATATCTTATTAAGCCTTATTTAGGTTATCGTAAATGTACAAGTAGGTATATGCTTGATTCTATGATATCTTCTATTTATTCAATACGTTAATTATAATTTTCTTTTGTCACTTACAAAACAAAACTCCTGGCTTGGACCTAGTCTTTTAAATCGATCAAAGTCTTTGTTATCATGAATGAATTACCCACGCAACGGATGCGTGAATGAAAGATATAAAGAGTTTTACCCAATCATTCTTATGATTAGAGTAAATTTGGAATGTTGCCAGTACCGGAGTCCTAAAGAACTTTCAGGGTTCACTTCACAATAAATAAAAAGTTAATGTTGCGAGCCAGACGGCGTTGACATGTTTACTTTGCAGCCAGACAACACTGCAACAAAATAAAAATAAAATGACGCGTCAACTGACTCCCCATTTGCTTTAAATTTCTATGATAAAGTATAAGCATATGGTTGTAAATTAGTTAATTTTATGAAGTTCTTTTACATTTTATTTAAATCGAGTTTTCGTTTAATTTCTGTTTTACTGCTTACATACAGTTACATATGTTTTAGTATAATATTCATTTCATTTCATTTATATAATATTCAAGTGCTACACTACATTTAGATCATTGGATAACCAGTGATTACTAAATAATAACTATTTTATACACAGTCGTTTAATACATGTCGTTCTTGGTAATATGTATATGAAAAAACTTATTTTGAAAGGATTTTCGGTGATTGCTAAATGGTGATTTGAAGCATTATACGATTCGATATATACATATGGTATATACAAAATATAATGTTCCTCCATAAAGAAGAAATTTATAACAATCGCACCTTTATAGATGTCTTTCTTCTTAATAATAATTAGTGTTCTAAATATATTTATCGATATTTTACCTTGTTATATTGGTCACTGTGAATGAGTCTGTAGCACGTCTGTAGTTATACTAAAAACATCCTGACACATCAAAGAAAACGAACGTTGTATAAAATTAACACCACTTTGGCAACGCCGCATCCAATGACAGCGAAATATTTGTCAATTTGAGATATGTCCTGTACAACGATCAAAGAGATTTGGTGCGTGTTCCAATATACACTGCGAGCACTGTAAGCTGTGACGTCAATTATGTATACTGTAAAAGTGTTCCTTTTTGGTTCGCTATCCTGTTTACATTTTAAAACGGAACGCGGTCCAGTATACTGACATGCCATTTCCATTTTTCCATTTTCACTTTTTCAAATTTACAAAACCACGATTTTATAAACTCACGATTTGTCTTCATCCACGATTTTTAATAATATAATACTGTTAAATTTAACTGGTAGTTGGTCTAAATTAGATTTTTTAGAAATTAATAAAGATAAAAAAATAAAAATATTAGAAATAATAAAAATAACAATCGATTTGTGAGAGTTCCCGGTGGCCCAAACCGTTATTTAAGGGCCGGCGATGCATCTGCGAGCCTTCTTGTAGTGCAAATGTTATGAGCGTCGCTAGCCACTTAAGAGAACCGGATACCCGATTGCCATTGTAATATATATATATATTAAAAAGGCTTTACTAATTGTTATCGTTTTCGTCAGTAAGATAAACATATTTTGTTATAGTATGAACTAAAATAGGTATAAATTGCACTATAGGTAATAAAAATCGTAACTTACGGGTTATAACTCTTTAAAATTACAAAGAAAGTTTAAAAAAAAATTCCGGCAAAAGTATACGTTTTTGCGTTGAAAAAGTTTGTGTTTGCTTGCTTTAAATAATATATTACTGAAAAAAACCATGCTCAACTCGACTACAATATTGTACTGTTGTTACAATATTGAACCCTCTTTTTATATCTCTCTGTATTTTTACAAAAAAAAATGGAGCATCTTTTCTGTCACTACAAAAATAGTACGTTTGATGCTCGTTTCATAGTAAAACCAGCATAAAACAACAACATAAAATAAGTTATGTGGACTCTGCACCTCAATGGTGGGATACCAAATTTGTGTACTTACGTGCATTGCAAGCATTCCTGTTGGTTAGGTTCATAATAGGATGTATGCTACTTTCTTACTTTAATCGCAACTTTACAGAAAGTAATTCTTATTTTTCATTCCTTTACAAAAGGGAAGAGAAGGTATCTATTATCCTTCTGAGGATCTATCGCGATGTAGAGGAAGAAACGACTGTGGAGACTGTGTAGAGGAAGAAACAACCTGGCTTGTTCCAACCTGGCAAGTTCGAAGCTGTGCTTGGAACTTGCGACCCAGGTTGTTATATCGATATAAGACCGAATTGCCAAATACGGGCTACATTCAGTCGAGACCACCTTAGTGTGGCCTCTAAGTAAGGGCAACCATATATGATTGCCCTTCACGCCTCCTTCACACTGTGCGTATCATTGTATTAGGTGTAAGGGCCGCGACATGCTTTTACGTAGTACCTTTACGCTGGCATAATATCGGGTAACAGTAGCAGAATAAAGCGTTTCAGAAGCAGTGACCATTTATTGCCTGGGTTTTTTGTGCAATTTTTATCACCAGACATTTGTTTTTTATCATTTAACTATAAACAACTGGATGACGATTTTATGATTTAATAAACTTCTAACCTACTTTTTATTTTTTAACCATTTCGCAACGTAAGAACAACCTTTACGTTAAGTTTGGTAACAGTAGAAGGGATGGAATTAAATAATGGATGGTGGTCCGACTATAGCTTTACTTTAGTTGGAGTCGAATCGGTATTATTTAGGCTTAAATAATAAGTATTGCTGGCATTAAAAAAATAAGAACATTTAACCACGTCATTGCAAGGCGCGGTATTGTATCTTAGCACAAAGAACCCGATAACACCTTTCCGCGACGATGTGCAGCCGCGCAGATACTGTCGGTCAACGGTGTGTGCGGCTCTCAGTTAATGTTAATCATTACTGTTTGTTCCTGTGAGTCCAAATTAACAAGTTACATTTATAAACCTGATTTATCCTGAAGACGTACAATTATGACTATATTATGTACAAAACATTTATTGCCACTAATAATGTACTTGTAGAAAGTAATTATACCTCTGGAAGAACATCATATTTTTTGGTGTCATTGTGTTCTTTTGTAAGACTAATATTAAATAAATAAAAGTGATGATTTGGATTCAAGAAACATCTTTAACAAGAAATTAAAATCTTTTACTATACATTACAGTCTAATTAGGAAACTTGGTAATTTTACATATAAAATTTTTGTAGTCACAAGTTAAGTACAGAGGCTACAGAGTAAAATTATTAAGAATCATTTTTGATCACAATGTAATAACTAACAACTTCTTGATGACTTCTTTCTTCGTGACTTGGGAGATTGTTTTGATAACAAGTTCTTCTTGTCTTGGATGACATAAAAATCACTTAAAGGACTTTCAGGGAATGGGCAACAGTATGCATATTTTTGTAATTCCGATAACCAGCCTACTTGCTAGGCATACGTTTGTGTGGTCGATTCCCGCCTCGAGTCTGGATGAATTATCTATATGCATTGCCCAACTGAGTAAACTGCAGTCGTGCGTCGGAGCTGACATACACAATTTTTTTTTAATATATTACAAGAGGGAAAAGGACATATGCACCACCAAGAGGCTAGCAGATGCGTTGCGGACCTTTAAGGCTACCGAGAAAACGAGATTTCTCGTCGTACCAGTCGTCAGGTGAAACGTAACCGAGTGATTATCTACGCCAATGAAAAACGCCCATGATATTTTTGAAATTTAAACTTTAGGAATGTGGGCATTTTTTGAGATAAGAAAAACAATTCCACGCTATCGTCACAGAACGCTTTCCCCATAATATGTATACATGTGTACTTTTTGGGTGAACAAAAATCATTTCAACTCGCGTCATCTTCACCGAACGCTTGAATTTGACGTCAGCGTTAACAACGCCTCCAACTATTCGTTTCCATTTCTGATGGGACTCCCGAACTGTCACTATTTTACTATTCATCTTAAAAATACTGCATTCATTAAGCTATAGCGCTCTGGTGATATTGCAGTTGGACGCAGATGCGAACGTCAATACCGTTATATAAGCAACACCTCTGCTGGTATTGATTATACTTGTTCCGAGTTGGATGAAGCGCTTACAGCTATGTGTGCTTTTGAGACGTAAGCGTATGTTCGTACGGATACTGATATTTATCTTTGGTAATTGCCACAGGATATATAAAATTTTATTGTTTTTAGTATTACACAAACACGATTTGGTCTGGTCTACGTTTGTCTAAATCAGGGATGAGCCTTTTATGTGCGGCCTGTCAAGCATTTTAAAAATTAAATTTATTTTATCGACATTTTCCCAGCGATATTATTTCTTACTTTTATTTATTATCAGCTATCTGTGTCCTCTCCCAATCCCCTCCATGTATCGCAGTCCTCGGCTACCTCCGACCAGTTCGTCAGGCATTTATCGAGGTCATCCCGCCATCTAATCCAAGGTCTTACCGCGTCGTCTTCTTGTAGTATCAGGATACCATTTTGTGATTTTTTTTGCCTACAACTCCCTTGTCATGCGATAGATATGGCCTGGCCGATCCTACTTGAACATGGCCACTTCTCAAAGAACGTCCATAATTTGTGTTCTGTGGCACAGTTCGGTATTCCGAATCCTGTCTGTTAGTTTAAATCCTGGAAAGCTACGCTCCATCGCACGCTAACAGACTCGGAGTTTGTTGCAAAAAATGAAATATAGGACTATGAACCAAGATTTGCCGTGATTTTGGCACGTACGTTTATAGCACATTAGATATAGACATACATTCTAAAATATGTTTTCCTTTGTTGGCAGCTTGTGGAGATATTACAGCACCAATATGGATTACCCCGTGAACTGGCAAAGGAGAGCGCCACCAATTTCTTACGGGCGTTCAGAGCCAGGCCTGACGATGATTCCTACGCAATAGACGAGTGGCCCACACATCTGTGGCGAAACTGCTTGCCTAAAAACTATAGGCATATTGCCAGTTAGTGTATTTTTTGTGTTATTTACAGTTCGCCCACTAATCTTTTACGCGACACGTTTATATTGTAGCGCAAACAAATTTTCAGTTGAGGATGATCCATTTTGCCTATTTTTAAGTCGCGTAGATGATTCTAATTTTAATGATGTTCGAAGGATCAAAAATCTCTCACACACTTTGATTTTTTATACCTCATAGTGTGCCTGATATGCTAAGAATATACAAAATATTTCCTTGTCCTAAAGGTTGTGTGGAAGAGATCGCTCTTCAGCGATAACACCGCCTTTTGTACTTCTTTTCTTGCTGTATGTTACTTACTTATCTGCTAATTTCTTTTGTGGTGTTTCGGATTCGAATTCGGTCACAAATCTTCAGATTTGCGCACTAGAAGCTTATTTAAACCTATATATAAACTACTGTGCAAAACAACATTGTTACGATTGACAATTAATATACATTCTGCCGTCATGAATTTGCTTTAAGACGATATAGTAAAATGTATACATGTGTGTGTGTGTAAGTCGCTTGGCATTGGTGTGAATGTCGGTTTAACTTTTTTTTTTAAACAATATTAGGAACACTTTTTAGGTGTCTAATATTCCCTTTTCCCCCTTATGTCTGCTGTATTAATGCGTTACAAAAGTCTGAGAATGAGTTTAACTATAGGTTACTCCCTCTATTAAAAAAAATAAGAAATATAATTGTCTTAAATAAAAATATTTTGCAAATAAACAATAGGAATTGATTGAGATGATTTTGCACCGTTATTCTAGCGAGGTCATGAAATCATGTCATGTCATGACTCTGCTCAGTGGTTTCCTGATGAAAAACCTTATTATCAGTAATGGGCTATGACAGGTTGTTTAAAAAAATGATGTGTTGATTTTAATTGGACTAGCTGATATTCGGAAATAGGCCAACGTTGTTTTAAAGTTCACTTATTTTGTGCAATACTTTCAGTATACTGGAAGAAACCTTAAAAAGTTCCGAGTTTTATTTTCAAATGAAAACCAGACTCTTCTTAGTTAATAGAAACGAGTGTCAGATTTTTTTGAAACTTAGAAGACGGTCAAAAATTGTCGCCTGTCTCTTGTTCGTTCGTTATTTTTAATTTAGATAAAGCTGGGTTTAGACCAAACGAACATAGAGACAGAACAAAAGCATTATTTCTCATTATTACGGAATTAAAACCCGAAAATATCAACCAAAAAACAACTAGAATATGAAATAGAATCTTTGTTTATGGACGCAAAAAGAACTCTACATCTGTTTAATCTAAAACAATTTTGATAGAGTAGGGGTAGAATGATATAACGTAGAATAATAAGAGGTAGAATAAATAAGGGTAAAATGGTAGAACAAAATGGGTTAATCAGTTTTTAAGGAACATTAAGAATTCTTTATGTGCCCTTACCATTTTCCTCCAATCGTGTGTGTGTGTGTGTGTGATATGTGTCTGTGTGTGCACGCGATGTGTGCGTGTATGTGCGTAACAACAACTTGTCACAGTCGTGGATCAAACTGGGTAACGGTACGCCGTTTTTACCTTTGCTCTATAGAACCATGTATAAGTCGATGCCATCAAAGATCAGGTCTATGTGTGTTACACTTTATTAGTTTGATTCATAATAGCCACCTGTTGTATGACGTCATATAACATATATTTGATGGGCCACACGAATCACATTGAATTTTGTATGAGCTATAGCAGGAAATAATTAAATGGACACGTTTTAGGATGATTTCACACCTGGAATGTTTTTATTGCCTATGATATTTAGAACTATAGTAATGTATATGTTGCATATAATAAGCGTTTATATTTCAACCAGTCTTAGTATCCACTATAGGTCAACTTATAGGCGAATATATTTTTATAACTAATAATTAAATATATACTTACATATATACATATAACCCCGGATTCGAGTCGGGAGTCAAATCCACAACCCCAGAATTACAAAATCACAAACGGGCCAGCCAACTTATATACTGGTCCATTATCCGACTTACTCCTAGTTGTCAAAAGCAAGCAAAAACATATTTTTTTTTAAATAATTGACTGGTCCGTTGGCGTAGTTGGCAGTGACCCTGCCTTCCGCTCTGGGGGTTATGCGTTCGACTCCCGCCACTAGTCTGGGTGTATTATCTACATGTATATACTTCCACAAAAATAATATTTTCGTATAGCAGATGTCCGTTATCGATAACAAAGACATTAAGTTGTCTACCTTAGGAATAGACGACCGTGTGTCATATATTTATTTATTTCATAATTAATTAAAGCGCCAAATTTCAAGGTTACAGTAATAACACTTTAATAGGAAATATTTCCTTGGCATTACCGACTCTAGTGTCCTTTAATTTGACGTCTTTATAATTTATTACTGTCGATATGAATATGATAATGATTTATTAATTAGTTGTAGAATAATATAACAGACGTAGGAATTTTATAAAACTTGGCCTAAATGACATTTTTATGTGACTTTGTATACGAAATATAAGGCCCGCTTGAGTTTTTTTAAGTTACAAGGGGCAATGATCAGGCGGTGCTCCTAAGTGATTATCAACGCCCATGGACATGTGCATGACCAGGAAGCTAGCAGTTTAGGTCACCGGGAAGTCGCACAAAACGAAACGCGACAACAATACCATCAATTGACGCGACAGCATTGCCCCACTTTACGCCTATCTTATGTGAGAAAGAGGCCTAGACGTGACAGCATTGCCGCCACTTCACGCCGATCCCCTAAGTCGTATCCACTTGGAAATACCGAAGCTGGCAATTGATTCCGCAGATAAATTGTGCGAGGCAAAAGGGTTCTAGAAAAGCGTACAGTTGTGAACTTTAATTTCTTTTATCTAGATTATCCCTGTCTAGCACCAGGGTCCCTTTAAATTGCAGAGGATGTGGCTTCGGCGTAAATTAAGAGCACCGACTGCCTTTTAAAGTCATCCCTGGAACCCCGACAATGTTACAACGAATATCAATCAGTGATATTAATCCGGACCCACTGTTTTACGTGTCTTCCAAACCGTGAATGAGGACGTATATTTGAAAATCAGTGTTAGAATGGGTTACCCATCTATCAGGTCCATCTCTACAGCGATAGACTCAAATGCCTGCCACTTATTAAGTAAGCTATGATATCCTCACTCCTGAAAAAAAAAACAGAAGCTTTTGGCTGCGCAGATGTCCATTAATGGTGTCCCTGATAGGTAAAGTAGTGCGGAAGGATAATTTCATAGCGACGCGACGTCGTTAAAAAATAATAATATGTAACAGGGAGGGTTTTGGAACAATTGGCGAGTTGTGGAATTGATTTGTGAATAATTGAGTGAATGAATAAGCAAAACACACTTTTATTGTTCACCAATAAAAGACAGGAAGAAGAAGGGAAATAAATTAATTTCTTTAACAAAAAATATCACGCTCGGTTATTTGTTTCAACGAAGCTGATCTAGAATAATAGAAGGGAAATGTAGCTTAAATTAAATCCTTTTTAAGAGGAATTCTTATATATCTAATATATAAAATTCTCGTGTCACGGGGTGCGTTGCCAAAATCCTCCGAAACGGCTCGACCGATTTTCATGAAATTTTGCGTGCATATTGGCTAGGGTTGAGAATCGGTCAACATCTATTTTTTATAACTCCTAAGTGATAAGGGTGGCCCACGTGGATGGAGTCGCGGGGCGCAGCTAGTTCTTTATATATAAAAGTGACAATAGCGTAACGCAAGGTTTATAGTTAGCAGCCATCTGCTCACTATAAGCCATTTTTGGAAGGATCATTTTAAGGAAGTCTAAGGGGCTGGAACTGGAATTTCCATTTTACGCGGAGGTGGCCGCGAGAGACAGCTTATACATACACGTATTAATAGAATTGAGAATGTTTATCCGTTATGTATAAATTAAAGCGAAAACAGATTTTTTAAAGTTTATTTTCTATAGACCAAACGCTAAAAGACTAAAAGTATCTAAAAGGTCGAAGGTCGATATATAATCCGCATCGGTTTGAACCTGGCTGATCTATCGCTGCGCCCACACCCTAAACAATATTTGGAGGATTAGAGAATATAAGTTGAAATAGCATTAAGTAGAATAATCTTTTCTTTAGATTATATAGCCGTAGTCGTAGCTTTATCAGTAGCCGACATTTGAGTCGATCGTTAGGTTAAGCGGTTCTTACCACTCCCGGGTAATAGATGGGTTACCAATTTTAACAAAGGTTTTCAAATTTCCGACCTACACCGTTTTGGAAGGCACGTTAAACAGTGTGTTGCGATTCACTGATTGATGTCACTGGGTTACGAGGATGACGGACTCTGGTACTAGACCGGGATAAAGCTAGGTAAACGAAGAATTTGGCAAGAGAATATACAATTATACCCTTATTCGAAGAATCAGCAAACCGATTTAACATACAGGTTTATATATAATATTTTTACTTAACAAATACATCGTAAAAAAATAATCAACAACATTCAACCTCTATACTAATATATAGTCTATACTTAATAAATACATACGGGGCTATTTAACACACGGACTTCTGTTCCTAAGGTTGACAACTTAATGCCTGTGTTATAGGTAACAGACGCCTGTTATACACAATTTTTTTTTGTGGAAATATATAAATACTTATACGTATATAATATTGATTATACACCGAGACTCGGGACAGCAATCGAACGCACGACCCCCGGAGCGGAAGGCTCACTGCCCAGTGCACCAACGGGCCAGTCTGCTGCCACGGGCCATACTAATATATAAAGCTGAAGAGTTTGTCTGTTTGCTTGTACGCGCAGGTATTTAGTAAATGTTTATATTACATACATATATCACTATGTGTATATAATAGGAACTACATAGTATGTAGGCATATGCAAACACACACACACACACACACACACACACGCACACGCACACGCACACGCACACGCACACGCAAACGCAAACGCACACGCACACACACACACACACACACACAGACACACAAAAGAGCGCGCGCGCGCGCGCACACGTACGCACGTAAACACGCAGGCAGACAGAGACACAGTCATATGTGTTTCTGTTTGTGTTAAGGAATATTTTACTCAATTATTGTTGGATTAATTTAATTAAAACTTGAAAACCTGAGCGGGTTTAAATTATATTTCATGCATCTCGTAGGGAAGACTTAAAAGAAAAATAAAAAAAGTTCAAAGATTAGTTATAAATACAATAAATCCAGGGGAGCTCGCTACTTCACAATATCACTTAGATTACGTTACGTAGTAGTAGGTGCTTAGACTGAAGTGTCATGTATAATTATTATTTTATAAAACACTAGTTGATAGTCCGCACTAGTCCGCGTAAAATTAGGCAAAAATATTTGCATGATGATATATAGCCGAAAGCCTATCTAACTCTGAAAGAATTTTTCAAATCGGGTCTGCACTTCCCGAGATTAGCGCGTTCAAACAAACAAACTATTAAGCTTTGTAAATTAGTATACATGAGGAATTTGATACAAGCCTCTAATTTTATACATTTCTCTCTATGACAAGTATTTATGCGACATAGTAAGACTAAAAGTAAATTATAGGAAACTTTTTAATCAAATTCATTAAAAAGTATTAAATACCAGTTACTTGAAAACTTATAAGTATTTTCAATAAAAAAAAAAGTTATAAATATACCAAAATAAATCTTTTAAAAAGTGTGTGTATTACATAGTGAGCGTTTGGACGCAGCGGTGCACCGGCCAGACAACAAAGGGGACTAAATCACTCGTCGAGACGCCGTTATTAGCGAATATAACTGCATTTTGATGTCACTCCTAAATGTTACCAATATTATCATGTTAAAAAATGCAACCGTTTGTGTACGTCGCGGTAAAGACAGACAAGACTGTCTGTTGCTAGAAAGCAAAGCGACCTAAAGTCAACATTCACGGAATTTAATACGTAAGTATGTTTATCACTAAAGTTAGCAATAATTCAGATAAAACTAAATTACTTTGACTAAATCTGGGCCATCTCGCAACCTGTCTGTGCATTGAGGACTGCATTCGTATCGCTTCCATCCCGAGGTATCACACGTGAAGCAAAAACTTTATGTACCGTTTTACCAAAATTGCGTAAACGGAGGACTATGAAATTAAGCACAGTTATAATTTATATAGAAGAGAGTGTACGAATGCTAATATTTTTATAAATTATGCATTTTAAATATATTAAATTATTAAAATAAAACCTCACACACACCAATGCCAAACGATTTACACACTCATGTATACATTTTACTATAGGTTTGAGTTAAACCGAAATCAGGACGACGCGATGGTAAAAATATTAATTGTCAAATACTACAAGGTCGTACAAAGAACTGAAATTGAAAATTTGTTTATAGTTTTAAAACCACACACACCAAGGCCAAACTTTTTACACACACATTTTTACTCAAAACATATTATTTCCAACACTCAGTTGTTAAGACTTCTAGAACCTGTCCTCAGATACCACAAAATAGCAGACTGTTCTAACATTCCATACCCACGCGCAATTACTCGAATAATCAATAAAGTGTCCTGAAATCCTTCATAGTATGAATATCTGCATAACCAGGAGGTTCGCAGACGCGTTGACGGTCTTTAAAGAGGGCTTTAGGCGACCGGGAAGTCTCACAAACCAAACAAAACACGACAACAATACCATCACTTGACGTGACAGCATAACTGCCACTTCACGCCGATCTTATGTGAGAAAGAGATACTGGTACCTGGACACGCCAATTAAGGACTGCAATCGTGGCGCAACCATTAAATAAATAATATATACAAGACTATATGACACACGGACGTCTGTTTCTAAGGTAGACAACTTAATGCCTGTGTTAGCCGCCTGTTATACACAATTTTTTTTTTGAAATATATAATTAGATACATATGGATAATACACCCAGACGGTATACGGTACGGACCCAGGAATCGAACCCACGACCCCCGGAGTAGAAGGCAGGGTCACTGCCCACTGCGCTAGGTGCGGCTGCGGTTTGTACGAGCTGCGGTACTGCGGCGTACCGAAGGAGCCCCGAGAGATCGGCTCCGGTCTCAAGCGGTGCCACTTTAGGTCTCAGTTGGGCCGAGGCGTTGCGGGCCCATCGGCCTCGACGGGCCCTCTTAACTGTCACTTACGTCGGAGCCGGGCTTAGCTTTGTTTGGGTGATCATTTCAATAATCGTGCAGTGTGGTCGGGGACTTTGTGCACCTGCGCAAAGTTTTGTAGTACTTTGTAGTCTTCAAGGGTAAAATGTACAAACACTTTGAGCTATGCCCGGTTCCGGTATTAGAATGGATTCCTAAATGCTGAGTATAATATGTGTGTTCTGTGCGAGCTACGATAGCTCGAGGTCGCCGCCTACAGCGCGTGTGTTTGCAGCGGCCGCCGCCCGCCGAGCCCGCGCCCTCCACCGCGTCCGACTGCGACTCCTCCAAGGTACTGCGGGTGACGAATACCTTACTCGTTTCCCCGATTATCTTACGAAATAGTTTTGGCCAAGCTAACCTTTTGACGTCTTGCGCTCGATATATTAAAAATAAATACGTAAAATATATTATAACCCATCCTTTAAGAAAATATTGACGCATACGAGGAGATTCGGGTTCCTAGAGCAGATACATCCAAATAAAGTTCATTTTCTATTACCGATAGTAATTGAACGAGGCCGCGGAAGTCACATTGCGGACGTATTATCTTTCCCTATCGTATCCAACGCGCGAGCAGGACCGGTCGCGCCTTCGCGGCCCGCAGCGCGCGGCCGAGGCGGACGAGATCCTGCGCAGCGCGTCGGCCATCCCGCACATCGCCTACGACGAGCTGCGGCGCGCCACCCGCGACTGGGCCGACGCCCACCTGCTGGGCCGCGGCGGCTTCGGCCAGGTGTTCAAGGGCGAGTGGAAGCTGCTGCCGGTGGCCGTGAAGCGCCTCAGCAGCAACGACGCCGAGAACAAGGAGCTCATCCGCGAGATGTGCCTCAACCAGTACCGCCACGACAACGTGCTGCCGCTCTACGGCTACAGCCTCGGGGGGCCCGAGGCGTGCCTGGTGTACCAGCTGATGGCGGGCGGGTCGCTGGAGCAGCGCCTGCGCGCGCGCGCAGCGCAGGCGCCGCTGTCGTGGGCGCAGCGCATGCGCGCGCTGCGCGGCACTGCGCGCGGCCTGCTGTACCTGCACGCCGTGTCGGACGCGCCGCTCATCCACGGCGACATCAAGCCCGCCAACATCCTGCTGGACGCCTGCTGCGAGCCCAAGATCGGCGACTTCGGGCTGGCGCGCAAGGGCGCGCAGGACGAGCGCGCCGACCTCAAGGTGTCCAGGTGCGACTCCGCCTCGTTTCCTAGCCCCGGAATTTGTTCTGGCTCCTCTGTGGGGACCGGCCCTCCTTTACGAAACGGATACGTTTTCGATGTCGGCAACTTTACCCCGTAGTAAAGCATCGTACGATATGACTCTGTGCGAGTAATTAAATTACACCAACCTGGCGTATATAATTAGCCTGTTGATGATTTTTTTTCCACTGCATATAGGGCGGAAGTAAACTTTTTCAATACATTGCTTATTTGAGCCTCCGAGCCTCCTTTAATCGATACGATGGTCTTTCCTAAAAGACCATCGTATCGATTAAAAACAGAGCGATTTTGCTAAAATATTTTACAGTTTCAATTGACTTTTATTTCCTATTATATTATTTAAAAAATCATAGAAGATAAAGCGTGGTTTTGCAAAAGTGAAAATTAAAAAATTGAACGCGGATGTCTGTATTTTGTACCGCGTTTCTTTTAAACTGTAGCCAGTATAGCGAATGAGAATGGAACTCCTACGCTGAATACTGGCCCTGATCCGATACCGGCAGTGCGTTTCGAAAATTGTGCGTCGAGTCTCTCGTACCCTTTATGGCTTGTTTTTAATCGTTCGCTATCAACGGGAGTATTTTCTGAAAAATGGAAACTAGCTAACGTCCTACCTATTCCGAAAAGCGGACAAGCGGATGACATACAAAATTACAGACCAATTTCCCTTTTACCAATTTTCGCTAAATTATCTTTGGTTTGCCCAATTATTTCTTTCCATTTAAAATCCATACTAGTAGACGAACAGCATGGTTTTCGACAGAAAAATTGTTATTTTACCTCCAAACTTTCATACCTGCTTGTTACAGCTGTTTCAAAGTTTGCTGATATATTTTTTTATTTTTTTTTAATATAACAAGGGGCAAACGAGCAGGCATTACTCTTAAGTGACTACCGAAGCCCATGGACAACTGCAACACCAGGGGGATCGCAGATGCGTTGCCGGAATTTGAGAAATGAGTATGCTCTTTTCTAGAAGGTCCCTAAGTCTTATCCGTTCGGAAATACGGTTCGGTTCCGGTAATTGATTCCACAGAGGAATTGTGCGAGGTATGAAGTATAACAAGGAGCTATAGACTATCCTTATTAGGTTCTCACACATGAAATTGGCGTTTTGTCGTACTGGCCATTTTGATCGCAAATATCTCCTCTTTGGTTAGGAATTCCAATTTCAAAATTTATACAGCTATTTACTCGTGCGTTTGTGTTTCGAAAACCGTAATTCATTTGTTTTTCCTCTGTTGGTTTTTTCATATAAAATGCCGGCGAAGAAGACTTTTTTTGGTCGGAAGAGGAATGTACCTCTCTCACATAAGATCGGCGTGCTATTGAGCGAATGAAGGTATTTTTGTCGCGTTTCGTTCGGTTTGTGTGAGTTCTGGGCGGCTCAACCCACTCCCCCTTCCCGCTCTCAAGGCCTGCAAGGCATCTGCCAGTCTACTGGTGGTGGTACAGATGTCTATGGGCGTCGATAGTCACTAATGTGATGAACCGCCTCCTCGTTTGCCCCTTGTAATATTAAAAAAAACTCCGAATTATTTAATAATATTTGAATTATTTTGAAGTATGTAGTAATAACAAAAATAATGCCGAAAAGGATTAGGCTCTGCCGAAAAGGAAGAGACCGCGAAGAAGTCAATTCAGTTGCAGACAAAAAGAACTGCAACCTCATTATATAAGAAATATATACAAATTTATTTCAGGGCGGTAAACATGTCGAACAATAAATAGACCAAATGAAATATTTACGTATGATAGATAACTATATAATACAAAACACATCTTGTTACATTGTAATACATATTCAAAGGAGGGTTTGTTAATAAAATTTCATACGAAATAGGATACGTAACGCTTCGCAGCGATTAAATCAGATGTTTTAGCCCGAAGCGTTGACTTTTGTGTGGGTGTTTCAGCCGTGGGATGTGAAAACACACGGGAGTATGTTGCGTTTTAGTTCGACTATGAACGTCATTGAGAGTTAGGACTGACATCCACGTTACTGTGTCCTCACGGATTTTTGTGCAATTGTGAGTGTGCAGTTCGACGACAAGTCGTTAACGTGTATGGGGACATTCCCGTGTACCGTAGAAAATATGTTGAAAATCGATATTAGATTTTGCGCCGGTCGCCTTGCTCAGGTTTACTTATTTTATTTTATTACGGAAACAATCGGGGCAACCAATTTTATAATAATAATAAAACACAGTACCCATTAATATGTCTCCACATGCGGAAACATGTTAGGTCATTTAAATTTAACTATACGAAATAAATACAATACATAATATCATGTTTTGAAATACACATTGCTCATTTTCTGCCTCAATGATCTAACGCTGTCGTGAAAGATATCGACGTTATATTTTGAACATGTGAATTTGTTGTTCCATTTTATAAAAGTCTGCCGCACATACGCTGCGGTCTACCTGCACAGGTATGCCTGTATCAGTTGGACTCTTTGCTAATCGTAACGTGGATGCCAGGCATTATTGTTGACTTATAGATGAGATTGCATTTGAAGCAGATTAAATCAGATGTTGTAACCCGAAAGGTTAACTTTTGTGTGAGGGTTTTAGCTATGGGATGGGAAAACACAGAAAGGTATGTTGCGTTTTACTGTGAACGTTATTAAGGGCTATTGTCGACTTATAGATATAACGCAGATTAAATCAGATCTTTTACCTCAAAGCGTTAATTTTTGTGTAGGTGTATTAGCCGTGGGTTGTGACTCTTCGCATTTCTTTGGGTTTATATGGTAGTTAAATTTCAAGAGAACACCTTGTGACATTACTCTGAAATATTCATCTTCAAAAGTATTTAAAAAAAAAGATTGCTTTATATTTAATTAATATTCATACACACACATAGAAGCATTAAAGCATCAGGAAGAGTTAATTACTTCACCGACGCCCATGGCGTCGGTAGTCACTTAGATGAACCGCCTGCTCGTTTGCCCCTTGTCATATTAAAAAAAACAAAGATCTATTTGAAAACATTGTAACATGCGCTGTGAATTTTAATACTGTATTGGTAAAGTGTAAGCACTTCGATTTAATGGAATTCCGCTTTACCGTATTGCAAAGATTTGCATACTGCCAGCTGTGATGTTGTTGATAAAACCCGACTCTGTGGAAATACAGGCAAAAAGGAGTGGAATTAAATTACCTGCATCAATCGGTTTAAGGTTAAATTGTAACTAAAACACGGGAGTACTGGTTGTGTAAATTGAAAAAGCCTTAATGACTCACTCTACTCTATTCTCTTACTTACAAGACTATACTCTTAATTTTGAGCATTACTTTTAGTTTCGTGTCTTTACTTTTAGTTTCGAAGCTTTATTCTTAGTTTCATGTCTTTACTTTTAGTTTCGAAGCTTTATTCTTAGTTTCGTGTCTTTACTTTTAGTTCCGAAGCTTTATTCTTAGTTTCGTGTCTTTACTTTTAGTTTCGAAGCTTTATTCTTAGTTTCGTGTCTTTACTTTTAGTTTCGATGCTTTATTCTTAGTTTCATGTCTTTACTTTTAGTTTCGAGGCTTTACTCTTGTTTTCGTAAGTAAGGCTTCGAATAAAACCTGAACTCGCTACCTAAAGGAATTCAGTCCACTCTTGCTTTAATCAAAATGAGATCTATATCTCATTTTGAAGCAAAAGTTTATTTGGTATATAACACAGATTGAAATACAAATGAAATGACCTTTTGCCTTTTAAGATTTATTTTGAGGCGATCCAGAGATAAAATTAAGTCGGGAAATAAACTCGCTTTTACAAATCCGTATCAAAGGTTCGTAAATATTTGTCGGCAAACAGCGTTTTGGGGTAAAGAAAAATATTTTTTGACAGTACTTGTTTTTGGAAGTGGTATTTATTCTGGTTGTAAGGTAAAATATGTATCTAAAGGACTGGCTGTTTTCCCGCAACTTTGTCCGCTTAACATTGCGCTAGCCCTTGGATCTCCTTAATGTGACCCTAGCCTTTCTTAGCCGTTAGGTTAGATGTTTTCCGACTATAAACTACTTCCTTAGCAAATTTCATCATTGTACGTCCCGCGGTTTTCCAAATTTCGTGTAAGTTGACCTTTCGCTTTTATGCCTGTATACATACATATATTGTATTAATAGATGAATGGCTGAATAACTTCATGCGTTATTTTAGGTGTTAGATGTAAAAGAGTTTATTACATTAAGTCTTTTTTAATGAGTTTTTGTTTAATTATTGTGTAAGGAGCATGTTGAAGCATAGGAATATGAAGTTTCTCTTAAAACTTAAACTAAGTATTGATCCCTTTGAAATCTGAAATTGATAAGCGTGATATTGTCTTATATTTACCGAAACGGATATTACACGATTCGTCAAAATGCAATATTCAATGTAAAATATTCCAGAGCCGATATCAAAGCTAAATAGGGTTGGCGCCGTAAAAAAATATTTAAAACAGCCTTTTAGTCTATAAACATATATACATATATATATATATAACAAAGTGGAGTTAAAAGGGAGGAATTTATTTGTTCGAACATTCATAACCAACCGATTTTAACAATTTTTAATTTCTTGGATTTTTCTCCGCTCGGAATAGCAGAATAACCATTAAAAACATTGGAAAATTTGCAAAAAAATAACATAGAAAAATTCTATCCTGTACAAAATGGGATAGGGAACGACTACGGAAACGGGGACGGGAAAGGGACCGAAATCGACAGCGGTAAAATGAGCTGGAACGGAAATACTGGATATAATATTAGGGGATAATAGAATGTACTAAACAATAAGGAACCCAACGTTCGGTCAGGACAACGTCTGTCGGGTCCGCTAGATACGGTAACTTATTTATAAATTGCTTAGTTGAGTTTCATTACAGTTCTATGTGACCCATCAAAATTAAAATTATTAAAAGTAATAAGTAAAACTCGAAAAGTATTTGAGTCGATCGTTAAGGTTAGCTATGCAGTTCTTACTGACATATGCCTCGCACAATTTCTCTGTGGAATCAGTTGCCAGCTGCGGTATTTCCGAACGGATACGACTTAGGGACCTTCAAGTGCAGACAGTGTATAAAATTTAAGGCCATTATAGTTTATATAAACTGTATGTGAATGCTATTTTGATATAATATGCATTATTAATAAAAATTAAATTAAATTATTAAAATAAAACCTTTCCCACACCAATGCCAAATGATTTAAGCACACATACATGCATTTTACTATAAAATACAAAGAGTAGAAGCTATGATGACTGTTAAAATATTGTCTAAATTACAATGTCGTACAAAGAATTACAATTTGAAATGTAGTTTTAAATGAACATATAGAAAGCAAATCTAAAGGTTTGTCGGAATTTCGCCCACCAGGGGATATCACCACCAGGTGACTTTACTTATAATTAATGTGAAAGTAACTGTCTGTTACACTTTCATGCCTCAACTGCTAAATCAATTTTAAGGAATTTCAGTATAGAGATGGATTAGATAATTGAAGGACAAAGGCTGGTGTAATGAGAAAATGAATATTTACTTAAAGAAAGGAAAATCTTTTAATTTAATTTAACAAAATCACTGAATTCACATGGACTAAGTCACAGGTTATAGCTAGAATGAAATAAACAACATACAATCATAAATATAAAAGTACACAAGCAATATTAAAGAAAGCAAGAAAGAGCATTTCTTGAATTAGTTACTAGTAAAAATGAAACACCTCATAAAATTTACATAATATAATATTTATTATCATTGTAGATAAAATTTTCAATCAATCTTTTTCATTTTCATAACTATTTATGTGATCTTCAAGTAACTGTATTCTTTGTTTTTTTGCATTTAATATTTCAACAAACTTTGCATATAAAGTATCCTCTAGAGAATTTTTCATATCTATTAATTTGTTAAATTCATTTTTCCATTTCTCTAAGTCTGTAGTTAGGTCACTGATTTTTAATTTATTGTCGTCTATTGTCAGTAGGAGATTTTGGTTTTCATTCAGTAAAAAATCTATAACATTCGCTTTACTTTGTGCTATTTCATCTTGCGTTACTGTTACAAAACCATGAGTCACAATAGCTGTTGAGTCAGAGAAAGTCCTTTTCCACCAAAACTTTGCGGCATCTGTTTTACCTTCTACTGGAGTGAAGTCATAGGTATACGAATTATTATTTAACTTCAAGGCGTTTTTCACATTTTTTGAATATTCTTCCTCATTTTCGTCGAAATTTTCTGCAAATGTTTTAGCTGCTTCATACGAATATTTACCAGACCAACTATTTTCTTCACCTATTACTTGTATATCAAAAAGATGATCTTCGCTGTTTTTCCATATTATTTTCACGTATACAATATTGCCTTTGATAACAAATTTTGTTAAGAAACATTCCAGTGCTGAAGCGCAATCCATTAAAGCCAGATTTATTTACAAGAAATTGATTAGATATTGTGACATATTTCTCTTTCCACGTGAACCGAAATTTAAATATTTTTTAATTGCACAATTCCCATTTTATTCCAAAGTTCTGACAGTAGTGGACTCTGTGACTGTGACTATAAAGTTAAAAATATAATATAACCTTAAAAATAACATACAAACTTTATTAATTATTTACTATAAACAATTTTAATCAATCAAACCACAATTCCACAAGCCACAGAAAAAGATAAAAAGTGGCTTGTGAGACCACCTATATACTCTGTGATCTTATTTTTTTGTAAAGCTGGCGCCCCATTCGAACTTCATTGAAATGAACTCTGATTACGTAGTGTAGCATGAGATTTGGTGAAACTGCGCGTTTTGTAGAAAAATATTTATATAAGTATTTGTAATGAAAAATATTTATATATATAGAAAAATATTTATATAAATATTTATATAAAAGTTGGCGCTTGTTATATTTGGACATTTGTTTTATTATTGAATGTAACCGGGAACTTTGAGTATGTGCACAAAGCTTTGACAAAGTTGTGCGGTGTTGGCCTTTTGTCCCAAAGGACAAAGGCCCAACAAAAACGACATCAAAGTTTTTAAAAGTTGACATGTGTACTAAGTAATGCTTGCTTAGCTTCCTACGCTACTGAAAATTTATTCACTGGCGCTATTTCAAGAATACAATAAATGAATTTATAAAAAATCAACCGATGAATCTATGAAATGATATAAGAAATTACCTTTATCACGTGTCAAATGTTTGTTCATACACCTTCATTCACGCAATATTAGAAAATTGTTATAGAAAGTTTTTGATTCGATTATGTGTAGATTATAAAATAACATCCCCCTAAAAATAGTTTACTTAACCAACACGAAAGTCACGGTAGGCTTGCTAGAGGTTAGATAAAATATGTCTCCGTTTAATCCCGCAAATTCATTTCACTAACTTAAGCTTAATGAGGGGGAGCGAGTACCTAGCGGGAAAAACTGCGCGCGATCATTAGTTTGGTGACTTGCGCTAAGGCGCGGTAATGGAGCGACTCGGGTGAGATTGCTCGTATGGGCTTAGGTAGCTTTTTGCTGGTTAAAGAAAATAGTATGATCATTTCTTAAAGAACGGCAACCATATCGTAGAGCAGAGGCCCTAGCACGAACATATCGAATCGTTCGAGACGAAGATTCGACTTTGAAAATATTCATGTGCTGGACGCACATCGGACCCTCCTTTGTGTCAACACGGGTTGCATTAGCATTGATTAAAAGCCGTGACACGATAAAGACTTGCCTCCTGTGGGCGTAGCACGAATTATCATCCCAAATACAACCGAATCTTCGGATTCGAACGGTTTGAAATGTTCATGCTAAGGCTTCAGTTGTCCATTTGTATTAGCAGTCACTCAAACGAACTATTAAATTTTTAGACCCGCTTTTTTTGGTATTGGTCACGAGGATAACCTAGTGGGGTTTGAACTGAGCAAATCATTGGTAATATTTTGACCTACTGCCATTAATCTATCGACGCATCTATCTAATTAAGGCAAATTATATACTCTAGAGATCGCTAGCTGATATAAATTGACCTACAAACCTCCAGATTTGCGTTCTATATTCTAAAATGTAATATGTTTAATTCTTTGTACAAGGACATTTTTATATTTCAAAATTAATATACATATGGTCGTTATAACTACGCTTTGGCTCAATTTTATAGTCAAATTTATATCTACATGAGAATTTAATTTAATATATGAATATTACACATTTTATAAAAAAAATATTAGCATTCGAAGGCCCTAATCATCCTCAAACTATAATTGTGTCCGAATTCCTCGTTCGCACAATTTTGCTTGCATGTTAATATATAGAAAAATAAATTAAATATCTGGGTATACCTTCAAATGTAATTTATCTTGTGCAATAAAGTTTTTCTCTCTATCCACACATCTAAAAAGGTAATTTTTACTAGAATCATTAGATAGGTGACTTGCAGGATCTTGCAACGTGTACCCATATTCCTTTCCTACAAATGGGAATTTAATTACATTTCAGTCCTTGTTACATTAATGATCTAGTTCATTTCTTTTAAATAAAAATCCGAATAACTATTGATTGTGATGATAATGATGATGGTGGTGACGATATATACACATATATTATATACTTATCATCAAAAAATCGAAACTCTTCTGTTTTTTTTGACATATATTCCTAAATATACACATTATTCTGATAATCCTTACAAAACAAAGTTCCAAGGAGTTTCAATTTTTTGGATCAGAAGTATATATGTATATCATCATCACACATCACATATCACCATAATATATAACACATATAACATAAACAAAACAGTCGAAAGGAAATAACATTTAATGAAAATTGGAAAACACAAACTTGTAATTAGTCAATCAAGCAAGAATTCAAACAATTTCTCTGTCACGGAAACGGCTCTAAAACTTTGATAAAGTTTAAATTAAGTTTCTCTATTCGACTTGTAATTAAGGAGTGATTATAAATGTCAATGAAACTTAAGTGACGGTTGGAATTTCCATGAAGTTCACGGATTTTGGATAATTTTAAGGACCCTTAGTTCACTTCCGAGTTCCTCTGATGATGGCTTGGTTTGATTGTTACAAATCTATGACATTTATATACCACAAGAAATCTCGTAATTTCCTACCTCTATAAAAAATGTCCAACGTATCTAAAGAAGTTTTTACTGTAAAACCGAACACTGGCACTCAGGAAACCCCAATAAAAAAAAACGAATCGTCAGAGGTGTCGGTAATGGTGACGTCAAAATAAAGCCAAAGTCAAAGACAATTGGAAAACAGAAACGGGCACAAGCATTCTGAACTCTTTGTATTAATTTGCTTGTCCTGTTTAGTAAACAAGGCGCACTCAATTACACAGAGTGAGTCGAGGTGTCCCGTAACACTCCTTACATAATTACATTATCTGATAAAAGCTCAGTGCTTTTTGTTTGTCTCTTATTTCTGTTGCTGATATTTTAGTTAGTATAGAGTTTATATAAAATAGTGGGAGTGACGGGGCACTCAATTATACAGAGTGAGCCAAGGTATCCCGTAACACTCCTTATATAATTACACTATCTGATAAAAGCTCAGTGGTGTTTGTTTCTTATTTCTGTGCGTTTTAGTATACCTTTCATATATCTAAAATTGTATTTTATTGTTTATAGTTAAATTATACTATCTACTGAAACGCAAAATTTGTACTACAAAAAACTAAAAAAAATGAACATCTTTTGTACTATTTTTCGCAATAAAAATATCTTCCTTTATTTTTATGAAATAGTGTGGGTAACCAGACTGAGCAGGGATGTCCCGTACCCTCACGTAACCCTATTTCTATTTTTGCAATAAAAACATTTTTTCGACTCAGATGAAATCGTGAATAACCTGCATTTCTTTATGTACTAATGGAAATTAATTAATTTACTTCTTGACAAGAATCAAGATGTCATCAAATTATATAGTTAATGAGTATAAACCCAATTTATTGTATGAGAAATAGTTCAAATATAAGATTCAAATTTCTTGAGGGTTATGTACATAAACTAAATAGATGAGATGGTATGAATAGTTATTCTAGTAGTAAATAACGTTTAAACGTAAGAGACGCTTTTATTTCTAAACGCGCATGCTTTTATTCCTATTACCGTGCAGAATGCTAAGGTTGTTTCATTTTAATATTTCAATAGCCTATATAAATTCTTGTCGTATTTATATTAAAGAAAACATAATCAAAATTACTTTTATTTCTTAACACACAGTATTTATTCTACTTTTATATTGCAGGATGGCAAAATCAACGGCAAATTCATTTTCAGCTCCTACAATCTGGGGACGCCCCATTAGGTCGCGTGAGCCG
Source organism: Charaxes varanes (assembly GCA_024363005.1). Classification (NCBI taxonomy): domain Eukaryota; kingdom Metazoa; phylum Arthropoda; class Insecta; order Lepidoptera; family Nymphalidae; genus Charaxes; species Charaxes varanes. The sequence goes on from JANCMC010043217.1 coordinate 22,181,308, forward strand.
CGCGGCCCCAAAACACGGTACATAATTACGTTATCAGATAAACGCTTAACAACTTTGCTTATCCCAGCAGCTTGTTTAGACTTTGCAATTTTAACGTGATTTTCATTGAGTTTACCGAACTTCTAGCAGTGCTTGGTTCGAATTACGATTCGAAATCCACCTTTTACGTATCTACACTTATGACTTTTATTGCGACAGTTGATATTTATCATTATTATTTTAGTAACGCCAGTTAGGTTTATAGGTTTATATGATAATACCGGCCGTGATTTGTCCTTTACTTCAGCACTAGTCATGTTGTACTCTGATGAACCAAGTAAATACATGTCCCTTAACGCAATCTATTTTGTTATACGAGCTGAATCCTATTTAGTTCATAGATACCCACGCCCTTATTTCCATATAATTCGAATATAAAATCACCTTTTTAATTCAAGGCGTTCAAATGCCAATAAACAACTGATTTCATTATGCCTATTTTCTCTGTATACCCACATTGTTGCATTAAATACGACACGCGAGTAAAAATCCGCGTCTGTAGAACAATATTGTTATTCTATAAGTACATATTATATTTCGTTACGTGAAGATATGATAAAACTTGTGAATTAAGTGTCGACTCTTGATTGTGAGTTGTTTTTATGCTTTGCTCACACCTGTGAAAAGAACAACAGTAAGCTGGATTTTCCTTCAGAAATACAGTAGAGTAGAGTTCAATATTAATTACACTTTGTATATATCCCTGATTAAGCACCTTCGCTACCACACACTTCTATTATCTCTATATACTTTATACTAAACATGGTCTTTAACTATTCCTTTCCAATGAAATCAAGCAATTCTATTCACTAACAAAACACGCAGCAATAGCGAATATTATTCGACTATAATTTTTTGTTTTTACTTTCACAGTCAAGCTGCTCTACATGTCTCTTTATCTCTCTTACAAGAATGTAGTAAATACTAATATTCTAAAAAGTAATGTTTGTGAGTTATTGTACGTGTCGGGTAGTAGAACTGATCCAATTTTGAAAGTTTTTTTTACTGCTAGAAATGTATGTTTTCCTTTAGTGCTATAGGGTACTTTTTTGGTATATATACATTTAAATTTCATCCGTGCGAAGGCGGGACGGGTGACAAAGAAGCAATCAACAAGATCAAGAAACAAAAATTCCTAGAGTAAGAACATCTAGTGCAAGTGCAATTAGTCAAACAACCTTTTTCTTCTAGTTTAAACATTATGACGATATTTTTACTTATCCCAAATTATTTATTCTCAAGATGGGTGCAATATTGTAAATGTCTTTAATTATTTTCAACCGTTGACGAGGAAAAACAGAAAATGTTCTCAATTCGACTCAACTTTTTTTTATGTTTGTTACCTCAGACTCTACGACTGGTTAAACCGATTTTGATGATCTTTTTTCATTTGATAGCTGACAAATTTAACTCGATTTTTCTTTTCGAATAAACTGTGGTCCATTGTGTTTTTTTTTAATTAGAATTAATAGTTCTCATACTTTTTGATTGCCTTATACTCTCGCTTTACTGGAAATTAAGAATAGATTGTGCAAAAAGTTGGGATAGTAATGGCCTGTGAAGTCAGGGATTGCAACGAGTACTTACGGATGTCCATCCACCTCTAGCTATGAGGGCTTTATGTTTTAATATATATTTAATATGTAAGGATTTTTTTATTTAGATGAGAATATTTGATTTATTTTTTATTTAGATTATGACTTCCTATAGCTTAAGTCTGAAGATTATATTTCACAAACAAAATCCTTTTAACTTTGGACTTAAGAAATGGCAGTAATTTAAGAAAAATAAATTGCTTTGGGTAAATAGTTAATGAAGTGTCAACGCGTAGTTTCGTTGTATAACTTTATAAAGTTTAAATTTCTCTTGTCATTGAATGTTGTAATATATTATGGAGAATAAAACGTTTAATGCCAAATTTTGCACACACTTAGTACTGATGACAATGCAAGTTTTTAACACGGATAATTCTTCTTCATGTAGATTATATTAAAAGTAAAAGTATTGCTAAATTAGCCGTGCCCGTCGTCATCCGCGTAAAATTTGGTAAAAAAATTGGTTCAATTTTAACGTGATGATATAGCCTACAGCCTTACTCGATAAATAGGCTATCTAACACGGAAAGAGTTTTTCAACTCTGACCAGTAGTTCCTGAGATAAGCGCGTTCAAGCCAACAAACAAACTCTTCAGCTTTATATATTAAAAAGTATAGACGAGACCTGCTTAAAATATATTTTGTTATATGTTTTCCATTTAGATAAATTTCTCTGCTATATTTTTTAAACTCATATATTATTTATCATATATCTTATTGACTGAACTCCGCATACGACTGAAGTCTAAATATATAAAAGCGAAAGTCCCCTAACTCAAAATCTCGAAAACCGCGTGGCGTACAGAGATGAAATTTTGCAAGAAGGTAGTTATAGCTAGTAGACATCCACTAAGAACGGATTCTTCAATAGGAACGGATTCTTAATCTGGTATTAAGAATCTGTAAGTGCTCTTGCAAGCTTAATTTACAAAACAGCGAGTTATTTTTGTTAAATTTTTGTGAGTTTACTAAATTGACCATTTAATTTTTTTTTATTAAGGCTAGATCCAGAAGGTGGCGCTGCTATCGGATGTTTTTTTTTCGAACGGGGCTTTCAGTTTGGTCGACAAGTAACGTTTAATATACGAGTATGTCCGTTAATTTATTTAGATGACATGCACAGTTAAATGAAAGTGCAAATCGAGACATCCACGTAAGTTGTTGTAACTCCAAATTCCCAGCTTTACAGTATATTATTACAGACAACTAAATTGTAATACAACAGCCACTTTTTGATATATCATTGTATACAACACTGTAAGCGTCATTATTGAATATATAATTGTATGCACAAATGTATAATACATTATATATTTGTGTATATAATACATTATATATATAAATATAATACGTTTTTATTTCAATTTACATGTTTGTAATGCTCTACGATGTTGGGAATTTGGAATTACAACAATTTACGTGGGAGATATCGAAATATTTATATAGCGAAAAAATTATATGACTGCGTATATTTCGATTTTGTATGTTAATTATTTCGGTGGGCCTCAATATCTCAATGGTGGAGAGAGAGGAATGAATCTATATTACCTGGTTCAAACCCTGATCTCAATGCAATCACGCAGGGATATTGTCGTTCCCGTGCCATAAGCTTTTTGCTTAGGTTAATGAATATTTTTTTTTTTAATTTTGACCAGCCGGCGATCTTTAAAGATTAATAAGTACATGTATTGTTTGTAAATATGTAATATATATATATATATAGAAACTCAATTATAAAGACACTTATAAAATTAGGATAAAAAGCAAAAACAAAAATGAGAAATGAACATTAATTAACTAAAATTTGGTACCGCTTCTTTTTAAAAACAGGAAATATATCTAAATCTAGTCGCCTTTTATTATAATTATGACGAACTCGATGAGAAAACATATTACTATATAATAATAATAATATATAAAAAGAAAACGAGGTCTATCTTTGTAGAAACGAAAGGGAGAAATTAAGTCCAACTGTAAACGAATTAAGTTTCCTTTTAATTAGGCTTAAAGGAACGCTAGCGAATAAGACTGTTTCGAATTCACAGGTAATCTAGGAGGAGTGTGTTACAAATACGATAGGTAATCTATAATCGGGAAGATGTCGGTCGTAGAAGACCCATATCAGTTTAATTTTACACGTCTCATCTTTTACCCGCTGGTACTGCTCGCTACTGGCCTTTGGCTGCTACATCGCTGGCAGCCTAAATATATACGAATTTTTATGTCGTAACAATGGAGTGCACACACACTAACACGCACGCGCACAGACATATGTTGTACTTATACATTTACGCGTGCAGTACTTCTGGAACCTTGTATTAATATGAATTTTATATCCACTTCTAGAAATGGATAATAAAGTATTGTGACGAAGCACGTATCCCTTTTGACACTCACTGGACAAACTTTAAACAGTCTAGAATTTAGCAAAACAGTTTTTAGGGTAACCTGGAGTTTAGTATTAACGTTGGATGAGTTTTATGCAATTCATTTAGGGCTCTTTTTTTGGTAGTTTATTTTGAGTTATTTTATAGTATTTAGGACAAAAAGATGAGGGAAAATGTTTATTTTTTGTAAATATACAATTTAATTAAATTAATATGAGTTTCATTATTAATAAATAAAAAATCATAAAAAAATTGATTATATGTTCATTTAAGGAAAAATTAAATCAATTTAAATTATTTATATTAAAAAAGGAAATTAACTTTGAAAAAATAACAGTTTACTTATAACGAATACAATTAAAAATTAAAGATATATATAAGACGAATGAAAGTAAACACAGTCAGCTGTCTGTATTATGACAAAAAAAGGGTCGTTAAAACAGCTCAGTAAGTGACATATATTAAATGTGAACACATAATTTACAGCGCTGATTTTCAGCTGTAATCCCTGTGACGTCACAGCTTCGTGCTATTTAGGGAATATTTCAAAAAGTTCAAAATTCCTATTTTATTACCTTTTTTGGGGCATACCCGAAATGTGAATTTTTGATAAATAACTACATGGTGTATCTTTGCAGGCACGGTAATAGCAAAAGACAAAGATTCTGGGGAAAACGGAAAAATATACTATCATATGTTGGAAGGAAATCTGGAGGGTGCGTTCACGCTTGACAGGACTCAAGGAATCATCAGAGCAAATATGACATTTGACAGGTGAATGACACTGACTAACTTAACCTCATTATATAGCCAATCGAGATCATTGGATGGTTGATGATTTTTTTAATTGATAAATTTTATAATCTTAACCAGGAATTTTAAAATATACGACCTTAGCGTGGCAAACCAATTTCTTGGTAGACTATACAAAGAATTAATATTTTGCACATACCTTTAAATATTTAGTACGTAAATCTAAAAAATTGTGGCCGAATTTCAACCACCAAGCAGTCTCTAGTATCAATTAATAGAATAACTATATGATTGTATACAGAAATTAAGTAAGATTTAATCGTCTCCACGCCTGAATCGGTCAAAATCTACAAAGTATTAAAGAGCCCTGAAGGTAGGCAGCCTAGTACTTACTTGTGTTTAAAAATTGAATACATATTTCTAGACATGATGTGTTTTTTTATATTTGGTTAAAAAAATTAACTAAGGAGGAGGTCGTGATCAGTGGTCGACAATTGAGTCTATCACTAGGTTAAGCAGTTCTTACCGGGACCGGATCTTAGGTGACCCATTCTAACACTGGGTGTTCACACAAAATTTAATTCAAAAAGATAAAGTGCTTTAAAAGGTGTAGGGTGACAAACGCTCGTACAGTTGATTTTTTTTTGATGATATTGTGGTAGACGTGGTCTTTTTGTTTTGTACTATTTTGTTCTTTCTTTTTAATTCTTTTTTTTTTGTCTAATTTTTTTTCAGCAACACATTTTCGAAGAATAGGTTTCAGGTAATTAGGTAAGCAAGTGACACGATCATTGAAGACATTTTGAAAATCATATGTCATGAAATATGTAGTATTTTAAATTCTCAAATAACTTTGATTTGATGGCTGAAAGCGAGGGCAAGTATTAATTCACGATAAAAATCAATATAATTTTTCCGTTTTTTTTTTTGTTGACGGTACTTGTGAATATGAACCATTTTCGATAATTTTAACCTCAATTGGAATATTTACATTTAATAATCGTTTGTTGGGAGTGCTTAAGTGTCCGGGTTAAAAAGTATAACATTTTTAAGCTTGTTTAACGTTAAAAATTAATACGATTTTATTGTTCCGTTTTCTTTTGTTGACGGTACTTGCGAATGAATATGAACCATTTTCGTTAAATTGTCAACTAAAATATTTAGGTTAAATAATCGTTTGTTTGGGAGCGCTTAGGTGTCCAGGTTAAAAAGTTTAAAATTTTTATGTCTGTCAAAAATATTGTCTATAACTATATAATGTTGCCATGTACAAAATTTAAATGTTAAATCAGATATAAGTTAATGGTTAAGTAGGTGTTTTATACGTTTCAACTGTCTGTATTTTCTTGGTTGAGGGTTTTTCCTTTAAGAACAAACATAATTGTTTCTCAAAGACCTGTAACGCTTCTGCTACCCATCAGGTGGTGAAGTTAATTTTTTGGTAATAATTAATACCCCTTGTAATAATGTAAAATACTAACGGGCTATTGAAGTTCTCATATGAATTCCTAACGTTTATGAAAGTACTCTATCGTCTATGGTTATAAGCGATAATGTAGAATTCTAACGGTGAAATAATTCTGCAAATTAATCCAGTAGTTTCAGAGCCTCTTCAATGCAAACAGACAATCAAACGTTTCCTCTTTATAATAGAGAGCGAGAGCTTTTCAGAGCCTCAATAGCTCAACGGTATAAGGTATGGACTAAAATCCGAAAGGTACTCAGTTCAAACCCCACCACCGTTGGGGTATTTTCGCACCCACTCCTACTACAAACTTTTAATTTAACACTTAGTAGGTGGGGGAAAAGGGAATATTAGACATACCTAAAAAGTATTCCTAATATTCTTTAAAAAATAAATAAAAAAAATATCAGTTTTTTATGTATTAAAAAAAAATTGAATGAAAAAAAAAACTCTTACGAAAATGTTATCCATACAAAATCAGACAGTATATTTATGTTGTTTTATTTATTTTCATTAAATGTTGAAGTAATCGTGTTGCGTAGAAAATTGTGTTTTGTTGAAAGCGAGTACACATGTGTTTTGTTGTTATTTTTTGTCAAAATTTGCATGATAATTTTTCTTTTCCGTTCGATATTGTGATATTGCGTCTCTATCAATGCTTCTTTTTATAATTTAGGCTTCGCTGATGATAATTAATGTGTTTAATTAATATTGTTAAGATGAGTTGTTTTTTTTTGACCACTTGCAAACGACCGTATTCGTAAGTAAGAAATGTGGAATCGTTTGTCCGAATATGTGGTTCTGTGTAAAATGTTTGTGCGTCGATTGGACATTGACCCCGTCTGTACTATTTGACTGTTTTTTTTTAAGGTAACAACACAAAATAATGTAAGGAACCCATAGGTGACAATGGAAACACGATGGATACGAAGTTGCTAAACAAGTTATAAGAGTCTTTAAACAAATCCTTGCGCTATATAGGAGTTAACTCTATCTCACTTTCACATCTCTCTCTATCTGTTTCAATCTCTGAGCAACAGATAAATGCTATTGAATGTTTGACCTTATGATTTTAATATCCATTTCCGACCATCCATAAAGTCTAAGACTATATTAAAGATAATGTAGCTGCCGCTACATAAAGTGAAAAGATACACCAAGCAAACTAGATGGCGCTTTATGGACAGGTCGACGGACGCGGTACAAACGCTGTCGCGTGACATACAAAGTCTAACTCACGCTAGCGAAGTTTCTACGCCCTAATATATAACTAATATTATTAAAATTTTCAATATTTAAAGTTAAATTTATACTACACTACTTACTAACTTAACTAAACTGTCTGCACTACCTCGTGAAAAGGGTGTACAGCTCAGTTTTAAGCGTGCTATGTTTGCGTGAGACGCAAAACAAAAACACGGAACGAACGGTAAAAACGGTTTTGGTATGTAGCCATCATATTCTGGATTATCTTGGGAAGTGTGAGGAGACGAGTTTTAAAGTATTAAGTTCTTATAAAATACATTTGAATATGATAGAAGTCAAATTCTTGCCCTTTTCATCTACCATAGTCGTGACATATGAAAAATATCAAGTACTTTCCCCGTTAACTCTTGTTTTTTTTTGTAATATACACATATGATACTATTTTTATTTTCTATAGTATGTAGGTTCTGTTTTAGCTTTGCATGTGCAAAGTGTACTTAAGCTTATGAAAGGCTAAGACTGATTGTGTGTTCGTTGTTAGTCTTAAACCGATAGCCCCACTTTTTGTCATTGATTTCTTGTTTGTTTATTAAGATATTTCTAATTATGCCGCTATTATGTCACAACAGAAGAACAAGTGTAGGAAAAAATCTGGAATACTTAAATTTATAGTTACATCGCAAAAAAAATTGAGGCGAATTTGTCAAATTTAAAGAAATCCTTTGAAGTGTATAAATATTAAAATAATGTGGTAAAATATTATACGATGGTATGGAACACTTAGTACGCGAGTCTGATTCGCACATACCCCGTTTGTGGTATATAAAACGTGTCTCTAGTAGAGTCTTCCTCGAAAAGTAGTGTAGCTTTCAAAATACTATACAATTTTTTATATAAACAGGGAATTTATACAAGAAAACTAAACTACTTCGTTGTAATTCGGGAATAGAAACGAGATTCTACTGTACTTTAATTGCTGAGTCCATCTCCTGATGATGCTAATCAACAAACAATAAAAAGGCAGTGCTTTGCTGTGCTGTGTTTTGGCGGTGGGTTTTCTCTTATTCTTATTTGCAGATTTAAGCAAAGTAGTTTTAGTTTTTCTGCTAAATAGGACATTTCTTTTGTCAATATCGCTTTTAATATTTTCTATAAATCACCGGTGATGATGCGAAATTTTAAAGTAAAGTTTGTACTCACAGATTCATTTCCATCTCCGTAGTCCACACTCTTTGGCATGTGCTGTAAGTGCTCCTTGGAACGTGTGGAGGTGGCGGAAGATTTGGATGAAGTGAGAGTGCCTCCAGCCTGAACCCCTTCAGACTTCAGGTCTTGTCCGTGTTGGCCAGTTTGACCACCGGTAGTTTGAGATTCCTCGTTTGTCTGAAATATGAAATGGAAAACGAAATCTTAAATTTTCATTTGGAATTTTCTGAAAGTTCCAAAGATTATATCAATCTTACAGATTAAAATTGTTTTTTCAAACAGACTTCCTTACGAGCGCTTGTGATCGTCATGTATGTATACATTTTTAAACCAATGTTTAGTAATTTGGTAATAAAATTTAAGGCCTAAAAGGTCAGTTCACGAGGTTTGCTCCCTTTCCTAAATTAAGAAAAGCCCACATGAAACTCAGCCGGGTATTTTCTTTTGTTATGACCATTTCACAATAACTTAGATTTGGTTTGTTTATTTTCTCATTGCAGGAATGTCAGATATACATAAAATAGTCATTATGTTTCATTGGCCTTTGGCATCTGGCATCTGGATCTTTTTTTTATCTGTCCGATGACTGGTTCGATCCACTACGGGTACGAACACGCAGCTAGCGGCTATTGTAACTCCCCCAAATACCGTCCGTGACCGTAGTGTTCGAATGGTTTTTTTCTTTCCATCTATCTCTATATATTTTTACTCTATCCCACATCCCCTTCTATTTTATTCTATCTCATATACCCTTTCATTTTCATTTCTATCTTCTCTTTTATTCTATCCCATATATCCTTAGTTCTATATATTTGTTTAATTATAGGCAGCTTTCAGTACTTTCGATCTGCAGCCAAATTGGGTCTACCCATCCGGGTACCAGTACATCTTTTTTACACAAGGTTGGCGTGAAGTGGCGGCAATTCTGTCACGTCTAGTGATGTTATTGTTATCAAGTTCGGTAAAAAATAGATTAAAATTTAGTGTAATGATATATACCCTATAATAGCCTTCCTCGATAAATGGGCTATCGAACATGACGACGATCGCAGTACAAACACTGAAAATCTCCATACAAACCAACTCACGCTAGCGAAGTTTCTACTTACGATTAATATATATAGAACTTCCAACGAACAAAGTTGTTCGTCGGAAGACACGAAAATCTTCCATTGCGGTGGTTGAGGTAATCGACCTTCGCTCCCATCTTTAATTCCTCGCCGAAACCTTCGACCTTAGTGTGCCTTTCCACAGGAGTATAAACTGTAATTTTATATTTATATATAATCCATTTGCTATGCGCATAACGTTTCGTTTCACTTCTCTTCCCCTGCCTAAATATATTTGATAGGGTCTTATTAATGCGACTTTACTTGTCATTTCTAATAGAGAAATTACAAAATTTTTTGACACTCCAAGGTTTTTAGTAAACTATAGAACGACATCGCTAGTCAATTGTAGTAAAAATTAGATATATACGTAGCCATTTTTGGCTATCTCAGTTCTCATTACACAACACAGTTTTGAAAGTAAAAGTTGATAGAACACCAAATATATCCCGCATAAAAAAATGTAAAAGAAAATAAATCGTAAAACCCAAATGCTAATACCAAATTTGGTTTTCTAGCAAATCTTCAAATTTTATACCGTATATATTAGAATTTACTGCAATATGTATATTTCGCAACAGCATAAAATTTTATGACTAGAGAAATTTTGAGTTTAGCGTAGAACGTGTGATTTGAAATATCTGATAAAGTATGCATACGATTTTTTACACACCGTAATTTTTTTTCGTTACACCTAATGTGTACGTTCCTTATTGGGTTTTTCCTTAAAAGTGGATGCAACAGTGGTTTGACGTCAGTGTTTGAACGGGATACCTTATGGATTTGAAACCACCCTATCTACCGTTTAGCTATAAAGACTTCCTTGTGTAGTCCTATATATGTGTCCCTTATATATTTATCTAAAGGTATGCTTATTGTAATATTATGTGAATAAATACTAGATACGCGTATTTACGAATATACGACCAAATACACGCCATATCTTAAATGGCTACTGACATTAAGTAAGTAAAATCTAGATAGCTTTAATAAAAATGCATGATACTGTTCAAGATTGATAAGTATAAAGGTTGGAGATACGATACGCCGAAAGTTGTAACTTGACAGATGCTTTATCGAACAATATGAGACGTCATTTAAGTAAAGAATAAATCTTCCTAAAGCTGATAAGCTTCGCGAACCGTTCCAAGAAGCTTTATACTTTATCGCGAGGTAGGGGCGTGGCTGTAAAAATGTTTTTTTGGTAAACCTTACTCAATATTTCTCCTAATTGCTCAAAGAATAGAATTCAATTTGTCTTGTTAAACGTATTTTCACGAAGATCGAACTCTCTTTCACGATTTTTTCTGGGGCTATTTTTGAAATCATTACCAGGACAGTTGTAGATTATATCGAGGTATTTTATTTTATAAAAAAAAGAGAGAATATAATAAATAAATGTAATCTATACTAATATATACAGCTGAAGAGTTTGTTTGTTTGCTTGAACGTGCTAATCTCAGGAACCACTGGTCCGATTTAAAAAGTTCTTTCAATGTAGATAGTCCATTTATCAAGAGAGGCTATACATCATCAAGTTAAAATAAAATCTAATTTTTTTAACTCATTTTACACAGATGAAGTCGCGGGCACAGCTAGTATATAAGAAAAGGAATATAGTACATGCTTAATATTCTCTTTTTATCAGACTTAAAAAGGCAGGAGATTCTTATTTAGCTAGAAATCTCAATTTAAATAACTTCCTTACAATATTGTAGTGAAATTTCTTTAGAATATATTTGAGCGTTTTGAAGTTCTCTACGGTTAGCTTAAATATAACAGACTAAATATATCGTTAATGCAATAAAGGCAAATATTTATACATCATCATTTCAGCCTGGGTGCATCCACTGCTGAACGTAGGCCTCCACCATCAATTTCCACAAATGGCGCTTGTATCCAACGGCTTTCTGCGAACACCAAATCATCAGTCCAACGGTTTGGAGGCCGTCGTGCCTTCCTTTTGCCTAAGCGTGGTCGCCATTGAATGACCATCAGACCCCAACGGTCATCAGATTTATACATACGTTGACGATATCAAGTAGAGTGCGTTCAATCTAAAAATCGGTCAGGCTGCCTCGCGTGGCTGCTCGTTCAGTCAGGACACAGCTACCGAAAAATAGCTGTTAAGTCAACGTGATAGTAATTTCATGAGCTAGACCCGTTGAGAGATATTTCCACTTTTTTCATTAAACATATCAGAGGAAGCGCCGCGCTTGCAGTTCAATTTTTGAATTGCAGCCGAATTAGGTCGGTGTCTTACATAAGATCGGCGTGAAGTGTCGCGTTTTAGTTTGTGAGAGTTTCCGGTGGCTTAAACCTATCTTTAAGGCCGTCAAGGCATCTGTGAATCACTGAGGGGACGGACCGCATGCTCGTTTACCAGTTGTAACGTAAAAAAAAATAATCGTGAAATCTTTTAAGCTGTTGGTCCTGACGTTTGAGATTTGCGAAACGCGGCTAGTTGATTTGCATTGTTGCTATGAAATTAATGTAAGAGCTTCGTTTGATGCAATCTGGTCGCGTTTGCGTAAAAACAGCTCATCGTCGGTTACTCAACCGTCGCATATTGTTCATTGTTATCAATTTATCAATCATGACGAAATCCTGTGAATGTGATTATAATCGAATGTTGAGAAGTGAGAATATGTACTCACTTCCAACAAAGCACTGAGGAGACATACCTTTTTGTGATATGATATGATATTAAATGAATGATATGAATATCTTTCATATCACATCATGTCTCGAAAAGATTTAACATTGTATATATTTAATTTTTTCTTTTCTTTATTTCTTTAGGCGATTTTTTTGATCGCGGAAATATTCAAATTGATGTCATATTTTCTAAAAATTTATTATTTTATATATTTCGATATATTAAGACTGAGTTAAAGACGCGGGTACTGCATAATTAGATATAATTTTATTTTGCGACTAGCTGTAACCCGCGAATTTCCCCGCATTAATCTGTGCTTTCGTTAAATTTAAAAAATATATATATTTTTTTGTGGAAGCCCAATTATTTTTCTCACACTAAAGTAGGTAGCTAATGTTACATGGAATAACATGGGTGTTATTCCTTGTAAAATCAGCTATCTACCACTGAAAGTTGCATCCAAATCGCTCCAGCCGTTTGGGGGATTACCCGAAACAAACAGACGGACGGACAAAAATCTTTTAACTTGCGTTTTTGCACTATCTGTCGTATGTACAGTCATAGGAAATTAGTAAAAAAAATATTTCAACGGTACAAACAGACGCTTCTTCTTCATTTGTATGTATATAGATATGTAACAGAAAGCACTCTGCCTTCAGACAGACGGCTTTCTGTTTTATAAGTGATCTCATTGAGATAGATGCTTGAATTTCTTACGTAACACTTATTGAAAACCGTTGAGTCAACTTGAAATCATACCAATAATTATATCATCTGAACGTGATTTTAATATGTTATTTAAATAATTTACATTAATTCGGTAGATTTCTTTCTTGTCGCACAATATCTTCGGTGAATCAGTTGCTACCTTAATTGTTTCCAGAGCGAATTAAGGAATTTAATAAAAATTTAAACTTTATTCTTAAAGGTTGGCAACGCGTCTGCGAGCCTAGGATGCACATATATCCGTAGTTGTCTATTGGCGTTGGCAGTCACTCTACTATCCAGTAGATCGCTTGCCCGTTCGCTCGTTTTATAAAAAAAAAAAAAAAAACAAGTTCAAAAATGTCACCTAGAGTACATTATGTTGGGTAATAGACATTCGTATTAACCTAGTTACCAGGCCATGAAATAATTCTTTATTGTATACAACAAAAATGATAAATTATGCAACTGCAAGTTTCATAGCAATTTTTGCCAGCGTTTTTAATAATCCTCTTTTGCCCGGGTTGTCTGTCACAGATTAAACCGGTGTTTTGCAATCTGTGGGTGGCGATCCCTAGGGCGTCGTGATAAAAAATGAATTTTCACATTGATTTTAGCGTAGACGTAGGAGGTTGTATCTAAATCAAGGGCTAGCGTTTAAGTGGAACCTGGCGATCCAGTTACGCAGTTTTTACAAAACCTCTGACCTTCTACGTGTTTCGGATGGTATGTAAAACTGTGGAGTCCCGATCACTGAATGATATTAGTGGTAAAATTGCAAAGATTGTGGAGGTTCCGGAGATGACGTCAAACGGCAGTAGATCGTCTTGACTCGCCCTAGCCGCTCTGGTAGGGTCGTTTCAATTATGTCTACGCAGAGAAAGGATGTAGGCAAAATATAAAATGGATTATTTTAATCTTAACTTGGTTTGCAAGTCCTAGGTTCTCCCCTCCCTAAAGCGATGCATTCGGTGCCCTCATGATATAACCATGTTATTTACACTTTACTCTTTATAAAGTCAAATATAGAAGTAGTTTTTATATATTACTTTTAAAGTAAAAGTAGCAATGATAATCTACGACTATCAAAATGGGTTAGGGAGCGCCGCACCAAGATTACCGACCTAATAGTTGATTAGTAAGGTAGCACGCGAATTCTATTGAATTCTTAGAACATACATTTTACCATAGTCGGGTTCTTTACTGGCTCTAAAATTTTGTTTTAAATATTAATATTTATTAGTGACTTTACTTATGTAAATAACTTTTGACTTACTTATTTCTTTAATTTAATGTTTGTCATTAGTTTTGGAATTAAAAATACGTCAGGTATGTCTGTCTTATTCTTATTTTTCTTTGATCGTGTTTGTTAAAAATGCTATAAGTTGACGGGTACCAGTTTTGTCTATTCGCCGATTTAAAAAAAATGTTACGAACAGCTGATCCGATTCTGTTAGAATTTTTATTCGAAGGAGGTCAGCTAATATCTTATTAAGTTTACTAAATTAAAAAAAAACATCTTGAACACGTTCTCTAATACAAATATTATGTAGACGGAACCCTTACAGTGAGAACTGATAGAATCATAAATACGCGCGTATAACATTACTTCCGGTAAGTATCAAATCTCGGCTAACACGAACAGTTATATTAAATTATTTATACGAAACACATATTCACACACCATGAAAAAAGACCTTTCAAACTTCACACTTTCCATTTAATCCACTACAAATCACAAAGGCGGTTTACTTGTTCGGCGCCAACCTCGAGGATGTGCATATTCTCAGCCGTGGTCAGGGGCGGACTGGTCCCATCACCTGAAACCGCACCGCTCCCACCAAACCTATTGGACACTCGATAGCACACTAGAGACGACCGCCACGGAGATATACACTCCTTACACTAAATAATACTTCTTAAGTTCTTACCGGTACGAGACGAGAAAAGAAAACTTTTCACGCCAACTGAACACGCATATTTTAATGAACACAGGAGTAAATTGCGTCTCGCGAAAGTCCGAGTGGCGTGCCGTGGTCGATTGATGTTTGAAGCGTTGATATAGCGTTTTTCATCAGCGTTTACGCTTAATTGTCAAGTAATCATACATCTTACTGGCTATTTCTCGCGTCTTCGCATTTGTTAATTGTGTGTGTTTATCGGCATGTCTATAGTTCTACATGTCAATTATTATTAATTGTTTAAAATGTTCTTTACATTTTAACGCGGAGGTTCCATTAAAGTTAAGTCTATAAGCTAAGTCTGTAAACCGTATATGTTGTTTTTAACCGACTTCAATAACAGAGGAGGTTCTCAATTCGACTGTATTTTTTTATGTCTACTACCTCAGAACTTTCGAGTGGGTGAACCGATTTTGATGATTCTTTTTTAATTGAAAGCTGATGCTTCCAGTGTGGTCTCATTTGGTTCAGTTCTGACAATTTGAAATCGGTTTTTTTTTAAAAGAAGGTACAAAGATTATTGAAATTATGTAAAAATAAAAACATTAAACTTTTCTTTTCACCTTTTGGTTCCAAATTTGAATAGAGAACCGTTTCAGTAATCATTGAAATGATTATTGATCTGAGGTCGTATTTATAAACAAGTTCTAGCAGGTAAAATGACTAAAAATATGAATAGACGTAATGTAATTCAAACCATACGAAGAAACATTAAATGAGTAACGTATTTGAATAAAAATCAAGTTTTATTTTCACTTTTTATCTGTATGCTTTGTTAGTCAAAGCTAATAAGGAAATTGGTGGTGGATATTTTATACTTTATAATTTTCTTTAAGTAAAAGTTTTATTTTTAATTTGGTATAGGAATTTTAAATTTCTAATTATATATAGTAATTATGCAGTTTGGTTACTTTCCCAAAAATACATAATTTAATATTTTCCTTCTCGGATTTGTTGTTTGCATTCTAATGCGTGATATTCCGTCAGAGGACGCTGATATTTTACTTATTTTTTGTAACGTTTTCGCTGGCTGCTTCGCGGTTATTTTTTTTCATTTTTAACACAAAAGTGTATGTGTGCGTGTATAAAATGTTAACATTCGAACTGCCCTATTTTAGCATTCATAAAGAGAGAAAATAAAATTTGTCAGCCTCCCCCGACGTAGGATTCAAAAAAAAGATCACTCATTAAAGTGCAAGCAGCAACATCGAAAAGGAAAAAAAAATATAAATACAGTTTTAGGAAAAGTAACCAAAATGTATTAAATTAACCTTATAATTTATACGCATATTGATTAAGTATACCTATAATATATTAAAACTAAGACATTATCGTGCCTTTTTTTCATCTGTACACAATCTAGCAGTAATGAAGATATAAAGCATTGAAAGTATAAAAATGAAACAGACTAGATGCACCTGATAAGTGTCCATCAATGTTTCGCTACACTTTCTTGGCCGTAGAAAGTTCTGTTTTCAATCTGGCAGTTTTGATGATCGTATTGTGGCAGCCGATTCACAGCGGAGGCTCACAACTGACCATAGTATGGTTTAATTCGCACATTGATATATCTTGTTTAGGAAATACGGTTCGGCGCACGCTTTGTGTCACCACGCGATATGTTCACTTTCGTTAGATACGCGACGTAAAGTTATTATGAACGAGTGTCGAAAAGTATATGGGTGCACGAATGCTGTTGCGTAATTCTATTCTTTACGCTCTGTATATGTCATGCAAAGTAATTCGCTTTAATTAATATACATAGTGTGCGTTTTAAACGTTCTCGAATAAATCTACATTGGCATATAATGGCAAAATGAGACATTTTAGGTACAGTAAATGTTATTTAGGTATAATTTAAACATGATTTGTTTGGATGCGCTTTTATTATAATTGAGCACAATTAAATGAGTACGTTTTTATTATATTTGAGCACAATTAAATGAGAAGCATGGATAAGACTTGGTTATTGAAGTATAACTTCTTGGACGTGCTTGACTTGGGCAGTAAGCTGGCGAGTGGTTGCCGAAAGCGTTACGAAAAGTGTGATCGGGCGAGGAGAATGGAAGTTTATTTATGTTTGCTATACAGTGTCTAAGGAATAGTTGAAAGTCGAAGAAGCCAGGTACGGGGTTAGGAGCGCAGCCGGGTTGGTTGTAGAGGTCGCGGTTGGGGTTGGACGTCACAGTTAAGCGTAACCTCTGTCGATGTTGGGACTCCCGGAGTGCATGTGTACCTTTTTTTAAATGTTTCTACATTTTTTAATTGTACTATTTTTCATTAAACTCTGAACAGGCTAGGCAAGTAATGAAACTTCATCGATCCGAGTCATTCACTTAGCTGTTTGATCAAATGGCTGAATATCATTCATGAAGCTAGTTGAACGGCGCCGTTTAGTAAAGAGGCTAGGTTTTTAATTGAACCGCTAATTAAGCTATCTGCCTGCGACATATATACATAATTGGACCTAAAGAAGTTTTAATTCAGTCGTGTGGTCCAAAGCACATTAATTTTAAAAAAATTAATATGCTTAAAGCAGAGTGGTTAACATCTGATTTTACTACAACCTTTTTTAATATCAAAGATTATCTTTAAAGTCAAGGTTTCCACTCCGTTAAACCTTGTTCGTTTCTTTATTGACACCGAGATTAGCATTGATGGTAGGTAGGTACTTTGTTTTTGTCTGAAAAACGATTCGTTGCGCATCAATGGTCGCGAATTAAGCCGGTATTAGATTTAAACCATCTATTGTTACCGCATCACAATACGCTTTTGCGGCGACACGATTAGATTAGGAAATATGTATTGTGCATTACAATGATTCAAGGCTGTCTCTGTTTGATTGTGGCGGAAACATATAAGGTTCGTTTACTATATACATACGCAGTGAAAACAAATATTAAAACTATTTGAGGGCATAAAGGATCTCTTTTAATTATCTTGATTCCGTATACCAATGAAAATAATAGCATGTTCGAGTGAGACTCGCGCACTGCAGGCTCCTTACTTGCTCCATATAAAACTTTACACTACAGGGTTATTTTAAGATTTACACTTTTAATAGGATTTCCTTTAATTTGACAGTTATTGGAATTTTTTTGTGATGTAAGTACAAATTTCCGGGTTTCAGATTTTTTCCTGTACTTGTGGTACAATATATAGGTTATCTTGCGTCTCTTTCTGTTACAAGGTCTTCTTCTTGGTCTTCTTGCCAAATTTAATGATTCTAGATCAACGGTAAATGCGCTATAATTTTTGATTCATTTGCGAATGTGTACAGCCATATCTTTTGATTGCATATACTTAGATGATTGATTTTTTCACAGCTCCAAGGGACCGCAGTATTTGGTATTCATATCAATCTTATACCTTAAGGAGTTTCTACGAAAAAGATCCTAACGGACATATAAAAGAAAGAGACACTGATGTAACAATAAATTTATAATTTTCGGTTGTTTCCTATACTTGTGCTGTAAGATATAACTTCCCGCCAAATTTAATGATTCTAGGTCAACCGGAAGGGAATCACCCTTTGTGAATGTACTTGTCTAGGAAATGTGACATAAATTACTATATATTTTGATTGCTTAGAGGTTTTTTTATCACAGCTTCTAGGGATCGCAGATCTCAGTATTTAGTAGTAGAAATCATTCAACTTTTTAACTCTACGCATTCCTGAGAAAAAGAGTCCTGACAAACAGACAGACGGA
>JANCMC010043217.1:22200202-22225787 GCA_024363005.1 Charaxes varanes
TTTAGTAGTAGAAATCATTCAACTTTTTAACTCTACGCATTCCTGAGAAAAAGAGTCCTGACAAACAGACAGACGGACAAACAAGTGATCCTACAACGCTTTCTTTTGTCCTTAGAGGTACGGAAGCCTAAAAAATGCAAAAATGAAGTAAAAAAACAATTTCGATCTTGTATCAATACTCTCTAATGATAGCATTATTGGACGTATTTAAAGCAGTCTGCATTACTAAATACTCTTTCAATAAACGTAAAAAAGGTTTCACTTGCATAATGAAAAAGAAAAAAAAAGAATATTTTGACATTATTAATATGATTTTTACATTATATGAATATTTGATAATTTATTGCAACCAAATATTTTTGTAAGTAAACGCATAATTTTACAAATTATGAACGCAGACGACTCGACGAACATGGACAAAGAATTCGTAGAAAAAACACAAGAAACTCACAGCGTAACGAAAAAATCAGTATCGACGGTGGGTTTTAGAAATAGTCCCGAGAACCAGATTGCTAGGCCGCTGGCTTTGAGATCTACACAATCCTTCACGGGTGCTGTGGAAGAGCTTAGATTTTGTAACAATTTTCAGCGTTTGAATCTAAACCACGTGAATGCATCTTCACCCAGGCTAACAAATGTGTGCCCATGTGGGTGTTATTTAAGGCCGGCTGTCATAGGCCCATTTCGAACACGAGAGAGGAATACTTTAGACCTGCACGTAGTGTCACCTGAAGTGCTACATTACCACGGCTACAACTTTGAGCCCTGCCAAATAGCCATGTTCTGGAAGAAGGACTGTAGAATGTTCTTGTGGAAGGGAAAAACGAAAAGGTTACACAACACTGACATGAGCAAAAAATAAAGCTATACCATAACTTTTTAAATAAATCAAATTTTAGCATTGTTTTTTTTTTAATTTATTTCATAATTAAAATTAAATATAATATGTAGTACAATTATTATTGCAGAGTCTGCACCGTTTCTAATGGCTGCTTCTCAACGCCGGGCAATTCTGCTTCGGCCGATTCGCCACACGAAAATCTAACAAAATCTACAATTTGAACTTTATTCGTGTCTAAGACCTCCTTAATAGTGAGCGAAGGATCTAATAAATACTCCTGATAGATGAGACAAGTTTCGTCATCTGAATTCTCGGCCGGCTTGTCTTTTTCCTGGTCGCCAATTTTTGCTGGTGCGCAGCCAACAATGTGCTGGCATATCTGTTTACCAATATCCTCTATATCGTTTGGCTGTTTGTAGGCTAGAAGGGCACCATATTTTCCACTCGAAAAGTCGCTAGGTACTGCGGGAGCTGGGTGGGTGTAAGCAGTTATCTTGACATCGCTGCTGTTTGCTTTCCAACATTCAGCACGACGGAGCACTGCGTTTTCACCAACTGATCCAATGAACAACGCTAATATTTCCGATAGCTTTTTTCCTCCTTCAGCAGATAGGTTTCCAAGCTGTTCACTGTCTAATTCCATCTGTAAATAGATTTGAATAACATATAAGTGCATACACTATTTTACTATATATATACAATATAAGAGACGAATTTCTTAGCATTCCATGGATTCACCGTGCCGGTGCCGGGTCCATCGCGTTGCAGAGGAAGGAACCATAATAATGTTGTTGAGGAACTGCTTGGTGCTTTATAAGTGTGATACGTGTGCAATACAACATAGTAATCTGTGCAAAAGAAGCAATAAACTTGAATACCTTTAATATACACTCTGGTGCAATGAAATTGCACATGACAGCATTTTTTTTTTGTAAAATGTTTCTTTTTCTATTTATTATTTTTTTTAATATGACATTAAATATCCCTCACCGGATAGGCTTTGAAATTACCTTGAATCCCATTTTAAAAATATATGTATTTTTTATGTGAAAAATGTTTTACAAAAGAATGTTCTCATTTGCGATTTCATTGCACCCGAGTGTAGTTGAAACTTAGATCTAAATTATCTAGTCTTTAGAGAAATATTCATTCACTAACTATCAAATATCTGTTTTAATTTCACAGATTTTTAGCGTATATTATTTGATATATCTGGTGTATATAATTGAAATGTGAAATTACATTTTTTGTAAGTGAAGGGAAAAAATGTATTTTTTTTTTAATATGTATTCTCAAAATGATGGCTGCTATTGCAAATTTATTGATGACGTGATGCGTAAAAGTATTACTAAAATATATTTTGTTTAAAATTTATTTGAAGGAAAACATTTTAAAACCAAAAGATATGAATGAACTGTAGTAGACCATTACGTTTATGCATGTCGTGTCATTTATATATGGAAATTATATGAATACAAATTACTATTATTGTAATATTAAATTTGTATTGGTCTCAACTTGTGATATAAGATGTATAAAAATTAAGTAAAGAAATTTTATTGACAGCTTGTGTCTTATTGTAAAGGTTTCTTATTAAGTATATATTATTTATATTCATCTATCAGGGCAATGGGTAGTGAAGCTGCCTTCCTATCTGTGGGTCGTGTGTTCGATTCTCGCCTCAAGTTTAGGTGTACTATCTATATGTATGAATTTATATTTTTTACAAAAAAATATATATTGGCGTCTGTTACCTATAACACAGATATTGTTATAAGTTGTCTACCTTAGGTACATGTCCATGTGTCATAGTCCTATATATATGAAAGTATTTTGAAGTTGCCACCTACCTTGCATTTTTTTAATATTATCTTGGTTTTTCCTTTGTTTTTCTTATTTCTTAAAACTTTCCAGAAATAATACAAATAAAACAAAACAGACAGAAGTCAAATAGACCCAGCCATTTTTCAGTGATAGCGAGAAACATACCTAATTGGAGTATATTTTGCCAGCACCGCCATCTACCGGGTCCTATTGTCTTTTCAAACCATATAAATATTACTCGGAATATACACACAATATTTTATCCAAATTGGTACATATTGGTACATTTTAAACATAAAGATATTAGAGATAAAGTCAAAAGTTACCTACTCCACTTAAAAGTGAAGGAACATGCAGAAAACTTTGATGTAACTAAAAGTTTGAGGTATGAAGTATTTGATGGCAAAAATTTTGACTTAAGGTAAGATTTTAGAGTATATTTTTCAATTAATTGTTGAGTTAAAAAAAAGAAATAAAAATTCAATTTAGGCTTTATGGTAGGTACATTTTTATTTTAATCAATTACACATTTAAACAAATCTTTTACTGTACGGAATTTGTATACGCTAGGATAGCATATAGACATAATAAAATAAATGCACCAGCCATTCCTTTTCAAGTTTGAGAATTCCAAGTCAGACATTTTTATGTTTTATTAACTTTGACTTATCAGATTTTTTAATTTTGAACTATAAGTATATATTTGTACTAAATTGCCTACACAGAAAAATAATGTTTTGTTCGTATATTTGGGGGTTTAGTGGAGGGGACCAGCCTTTTTTTTAACTTACTGAGGATTTCAACATAACAAGGTTGGAGTTATAGAGATTCCACTGTGTTACACTAGGTATGTAAAATATGAATAAAGCAGTAGTGTCTTTGAATAGTTTATTAAAGTGAAACAATCAAGATATGAAGAAATCTTATAAGAACTGGCAGTATTTATTTTATATATTGTTTTGTAACTTTACATAAAAATCCGGAGATAGGTTGAAGGTCAGTGGCTAAAGCATCAGTCACCAGCCACAGACAAGACTCCAACTCTTCAAATCTCACAGAGAGAAGAGCACAGTTCAATGGAACTTGACGCACCTTTTGGTAATGAAACCCGCTAGTTAGTCGGTATAGATCAGTATACCCGCTAGTTTATACTGATGAGTAAACTAGTAGGTATACTGATTTATACCCTATACATCAGTATACCCACTTCTTCTTCTTCCTTGCGTTTTGTTGGCAAACACTATATTTTTGCGGTCCAGAAAGTAGCCACATTAACAACACCATCGGAGGCCATTAAGTCCTCCTGCGTGTAGGTATCAGAGCATGCAGGGCACGATAATAGATGGGTTTGAGTTGCACCGCATAAACAGCTCAGGCTGGTGCCATCTGTGAACCTCCACCTGGTCATGTTTTCCTTACTCCTGCCAATCCGTGTTCGAAATCTATTAAGTGACTTCAAGATTGAATATACATATATATCAGTATACCCACCAGTTTGTCGGTATACATCAGTATACCCATTAAGTGAACACGACACGTAATAAGAGTGTCGCTGCCAAACATCAGTATATCCGCTAGTCTATGGATATACGTCAGTGCACCAACTAGTTTATCGGTATACATCAGTATACCCACTAAGTGTACACGACACGTAATAAGAGCGTCGCTGCCAAACATCCGCAATCCACTCTAATTAGACTTCCGAACTGTCTGGGTGTTTAATTAGTTGTACCCAACGCAGTCGTGGAGTGAATACTCAAAGACTACTAGTTTAGCAATTTAAGATTCACGTTTAGCGCCCTTGACGAAGTCAGACGATACTCTGCATTAATTCGTTATTAACTTAGCGCTGAACTACAAGAGGATAACTGCAATAATTTTATACTCCGATTTGATTATCTGGCTCAAACAGGAAACATAAAATAACTCTGTATAAATACGCGGATAAACTTAGAGGCAGAGCCGCAATAGCCTAACGGTATAAGGTATGGACTGAAATCAGCAAGGTACCAGGTTCAAACCCCACCGTCGTTGGGGTATTGTCGCACCCACGCCTAATACAAGCTTTTAATTTAAGCTTAGTAGGAGGGGAAAAAGGGAATATTAGACATACCTAAAAAGTATTCCTAATATTCTTTAAAAAAAAAAAGTATTAATGTATATGCATTTATTGTAATTCTCCTTTAATTTTGATACACTTCGTCTTCTGTTGTCATGACGATTTATACACGTAATGCCGGAGTCAGACATAGCTCAAAGTGCTTATGCTATATCCTTGAAGATTACAAAGTTCTACAAAAATTTTCGCAGCTACACCAAGTCCCCGGCCACACTACATGACCATTCAAATGAAGCCATGTCTGGCTCCGGTATTATTCCCACGACGCTCAATACCGATGCAATTTTTGGTACAGGTCATGTTACATTTTTTCTGTGTCACTGGACAGGAGTCTACTGTTATGTTACACGAGTATACAAGTATCGCATTACCGCGCCAAGCCGGAATTAACACGGCTATAAAAACTTAAAATTCTACAGAAGTACCACCATATGCAGCGCACCTAGTGCAAGTTTCTCAATTCTCACCATACAAGCGTCTTGGGAACGGCCTCGTTTCTTTTAGTGGGCCGTTGATATACTGCCCTACACACATCAAGGCCGGATAAAAACAGCCTCTTACCCGGAGACGGCGAATCATTCGGGTTACCAGGCACTTTGTTTTCTAGACGCGCTAAGAATTTTAAACAAAGTCAAAATCGTTTATTCATATAGACTTTTTGGAAGCACTTATGTACTTTATATGTATGATGTTAATATATATATTTAATCATTTAATAATTTGGTGATAAAATTTAGAAATAAAAAGCTAAGTTGACAAGGGTTTCTCGTGCCCTGCACTGAGAAGAGCCCGCAACAAACTCAGTCGCATTTTTTTTTTTTAAATTGAATGAAAACATTTGTAAAAGTATTACTCATTACGGACATGACTAACGTTAATTGAAGCTGGTTTCGAATGTTTTACGTTAATATATCTATAACGCAACATTTATTTGGAAATTTTTGACTCTTTCGTGTCCTAGATACGTATATATAGAACCTAGACCTTGTGAAAAGATTTGATTTTTTATTAGCCAGTGTTTAGTATAGATTGTGCGTATGACGTCATACCCAATACCCCCAAGATCTGTACAATCTCACGACTCATATTACTCAGTGTCATTAATCGGGACCATCTATCACCCGGCCGCGGTAAGAATTGCTTAACTCAGCGAGCGTCTGAAATGACGGCCCCCCCTCGACCTCCTAGTTCTTTAAATTACGTGAAGGTGGTACCGGTCTCGCTGATGGCTTACCATTGTCACCAGGCATACCCACTACAGGCTTTTAATAATGCCTAGATCGATTTGAGGTAGGAAGATTATTAGTCATACCTACACTTGTACTAAAAAATAGAAAGGTAAAAAGATATTATTTTAGCTCTCACTTATAAATTCATTACAATGTGATCAATTTATTCAATAGTTGTTGTTTATCTATTTGATCGAAGTGATTCTTCGAAGGCGCCACCACGCTTCATTAAGCAAACCTTTGTCAACAACACCATTACGGATGTAGGAAGTTACGCTTCATTATCATATAAATACGATGTACCCTCGGGAATAATTATCTAGGTTTTTCAAAGTAGTGGAATAAGTGCTAACATCTTGGCATCTGACCAAATTATACTCTGGACTTTATCTTTGGATGACTTTGAATTTCTTGTACGTGAAACTTTAAACTGTTTCTAGCATTATTTATAATTAAGTCACTTTATTTTTAGTTGAATGTGTCAATGTATATGATTGACAGATATATGGAGTTGTATTATTGTTTTAAGAGCATTTATGGTTCGGGAGCCCGAGAGGGGATTTTGTGCAACGTTCGAGCGCATCAAGACAAACATATAGGGAGTATTTTTGCACCCCCACCAAATATGAACTATTAATATAGGGGGTTCTTTAAAACACTTATAGTACCCTTATTAAAACTCGGGCTCGTCAGATCAAGATAAAGTTACTTAATTACATGGAGATAAGCTTATATTTTAATTATCTAACGAATTCAACTTGAAATAAGAAAATGCGAGTCACAAAGTTGTAAAAAAAAAACGCCCGCTCCTTGCTTGTCACATATTCAAACGCGATTAATGTTTTTTATTGTTAAGGAAATACTCTAAGGATTGCACAGAAAATATATACTGACCATTTTCTCAAGGTAATGTAGATAAAACCATCACGCGCTTTTTTTTTCGTTTCTGCACCTACGTAATGCAACTGATCCCCACAGCGCTTTAGTGGCTACAAAATTAGCATCGATACCTCCCCTACTATTAGAACGCTTTCTAGTTTGATTTGAGATTTGTAATAATTATTTAATAATCATTCGGGATCCTTAATAAAAAATATCCTAAGGAATAAAAAGTACTTTTTGTATAACCCTTTTCATCTTTCAGTGAAAGCCCTACCAAAACTAATACGCTGTTAAAATATAGAAATATTATAAGATGGTTGTTTCGTTTTAACTAAGGCTCTTGTTTTCAATCAAGGCGTAAATAAAGGAATAACTTGTCACAAAATAACTATCGAAATTGCTGAATAAAAGCGTGAAAGTCAACGACACTTGGTCTGGTGCTATTGTCTGTAATTGGATTGTGTCTGCATCGTCAGATTGATGATCAATAAAATAGCGCTACAAGATAGCTAGTTCAAGTATAAATAAGAGATTACTTTTATATGAGTGACACTATAGTGTTGATATTATGATTTTTTTGCCTCGAGGTTGGATCAAATGTCCCATCATTACTGCGACTAGTAAGATCTATTATAATAGCATCAGCTTATAGCTCATCCTCAAGAGCAGCAGAGTGCATAAACCCTGCAATGACTTGAGGCGTGAACGCCCTATTTTTTTTATCTTACAAGGGGGCGAGCAGGCAGCAGGCATCTAAATGCCTACTGACGCCCATGGACAGCACGTCCAGGAGGTAAACAAATGTGTTGCTGATCTTTAATGACGAGTTTAAGCCACCGGAAAGTCTCACAAACCGAACGAAACGCGACAACAATACCATCACTTGACGTGATAGCATTGCCGCCACTTCACGCTGATCTCATGTGAGAAGGAGGCACTGGTGCCTGGACGCGCCTGCCCAATTCGGCTACAAGCGTGGCGCTACTTCTATTTTTTTTTTATTTTTTTTTTTAAATAAAGAATATTAGAAATACTTTTTAGGTATGGTATGTCTAATATTCCCTTTTCCCCTCCTACTACGCCTAAATTAAAAGCTTGTTTTACCTTTTAAGTGTATACCTACATTTTTTTTTTTTTTTATCGAACCTACGACCCCGGAGCGGAAGGCAGGGTCTCTGCCCACTGCGCCAACGGGCCAACCTTACCTATATTAAAAACAAGTTATTTCCCGTGACTTCCACTGCGTAAAATTAAACTTTCATACGACTTTAGATATCTTAAATCAGACGCTATCAAACAATCCGTTCTTAGCGAATGTCTCCTATTTATGAACTATCTCCCTGAGAAATTTCATCATTGTACGTCCTGCAGTTTTCGAATATTCGTGATGGGTGACTCTTCGTTTTTACACATATAGATTAGCTTTGAATGAAACCGTTATTGAACAGAATGTAATTTATTTTCTTACTAAATACACGTCATAAGGTGTTACAATGTTACTAAGATATATAGCTAAAGAGTTGGTTAGTTTGCTTGAAGGCGCTAATCTCAGGAACTACTGGTCCGGTTTAAAAAATTATTTCAGTGTTAAACAGCCCGCTTATCGAGGAAGGCTATAGGCTATATATCATCACGCTAATTCTTTTTACCTAATTTTAGCAAACGAAGTCGCGGGTACAACTAGTTAAAATTATATTTAAAAAAAGTTAAGTTACCTATAACCAAAATCAGCCAAAATTGTTTGTCATTGAATCGCAAAGAAGAAGAAGAACTGGATTGGTCCTCCACCCCAGAAATAGCTGACCGCATTTAAATAATTCCGTCAATAGATTAACATGTTATTAAACCTAAAAATATGGAAAATACAAATTTTTCCTAGCCTTTAACGACAAAAGATCCGGAAACGTGGTGTCCTTGGCCATATCAGAAAATTGTCTTCCCTTTCACACATCTATATGTATAAAAAAAAACAAAGGTCATCTCAGTTAATAAAATTTCGTAAACCGCGGAACGTATAACGATTAATTTTAGCAAGGAGGTAATTTATACTTAGTAGACAGTCGCTTATAAGTAGTAGTATACTACTACTAATACGGTAGTTTATACTTAGTAGAATAGGATAGGATTTGATCAAGGAGGTCTGAGGGAAAGTGAAATTTTACGCGGACGAAGTGGCGGGAATCAGCTGGTTACCAATAAATGTCCCTGATAAAGTGACAACACCGTAATATAGCCGTTTAAACAAACGGGCGAGGTGTGATAAATTGTGTAGCAATTACAAAATACCTACAAGGATTAAAATTAAGCACCCACGCCCCCGCGGGGTTCGTTACAGTAATTTCGTAATAAAACGCGAGGGCGCGTTGTTTGGCGAGTGACAAGTCAACTGGTACTTTGTTCGAGTTGATAAGGCTTTTGAAAAATTTGCATGTATGTGTATACTGCTGATCGATACGACTTGGGGTCCTCCAAGAAAAAACGGTTAAAGAATTCATTTTCTCAAAAAATCTGTTACAATGTTCACTTACCTACAGAGAAAACAATATTTTTTACGAGAGTCAGACATCCCTATTCTTTCCTTACATACATATACATACATATTATACAACAAACCCTTCTCCGCGTCTGTCTGTCTGTCTGTCTGGTCGCGATGAACTCAAACACTACAGAACGGATTAACATGCGGTTTTCGTTAACAGATAGAGTGATTCACGAGGAAGGTTTACATTTATAAAACATATACTTTGTAGTATATAAAAGCCGAGAATTTCGTTGATTTGTAACGTGATGTTGTAGAAAAACGTAATTTTGTGCGCTTACATTGCGTGCGCCGGCTAAACATTACGAGATAGATCAAACTAATGTACTACGGAATTGTAGATCTTAAAAAGATCTCTAATAAAGGCCATGATGGCGTATGTCTATCTCATATGCATAACCCGCAGTAGCCATTTTTATCGTTTACATATTACAAAAAATAAATAATGAACTACTTACGAAGCTATTTTAAAGGCTGTCCTGTTAATTCCTGTCCATTTGAATACGCAAGATACGATGTACATTTTATGCAGTTCAAAATTGCTCTGTTTAACATATCATATAAATATATATCTTAAAAAATACGAGTTTTGAAAATAGGGAACCAGAGCGAGCGGCCGGCGGGCTGTAGGTGCGGTGAGTGACCAATTGGTGAGGTTATTCGTAAGCTAACATCCGGGCAGGACAACGTCTGCCGGGTTTGCTTAGTAGGTATATAATTTACTCTACACATAGACCATGTTATATTTATCGGAGTATATGGTAAAAATGTATAGATTTATAGTGTATTTAAATAAATGAGTAAAATTGTTCTCGCGGCCGAAAGTAACTGTTCTATGATGTTTAAATTACCGCTGTTCCCCTTCGAGCCCATTGTTCTGACACCAGGCAATTTCAATGAAAAACATCAAACACCGCCAAGTGCCAATTCAAAGATAAAACGTATTGGGTTTATATTTGTTAGGGTTTTATAAGCCATTTGCGTTTTGCGTCAGTCTCTTAATTGGGTTAGCGTCCTTTATTTTATATCGATGTTACATTCATTGTATCATATATAATTTTATCGGTACCAGATGAAACTTTATATGGATTTAACATTTTATCGCAACGTATCATAAATATTGTATCGGCAAATAAAACGAGAGTATATTGAGATAAATGAGTTAAAATAGGAAAACTCTTACTAAATGACAGCTTATAAATTATTATTTAAATTGTAGATAATCTATATGTATAATCGCGAAAGGTTCCTATCACGAAACCTCAAAAACTGCGAGACGTACAAAGATGAAATTTGGCAGAGAGATAGTTTGTAGTTAGTATTCAAATTCAAATGATATTATATTCGAGTAGACTTTTACAAGCTCTTTTGAATCGTCAATTTATTTTAAAAGCTACCACTGATTCGGAAGTGTCAAGCCACGAGAAGAATCACCAAGAAACTCGTTAGCCACTCTTTTAAAAATAGTTTTTACAGAAATAAGTTTTTCACATTTTTGCATGTTAACTATCAAGCACAAGCTTGATAGTTAACAAGCAAAAAGTAGACATCCGCTAACAAAGAATTTTTCGATAGGACTAACTTAAGGATGTCTAAGGGCTCTCGCAGGCTAACGCAGACGAAGCCGCAGTAAATAGCCACTTTAATAAAAATAAATTATACAATTGTCTTTATGTTGCAGTTCCACCTAACATCGTTGACGAGGGAACTAGTGGAGATATAGTGGCAAGAGAAGGAACTGATGTGAGCATATCTTGCAAAGCCGATGGCAGACCTTTGCCACGCATCCTTTGGAGAAGAGAAGACGGCTCAAACATATTATTAAGGAACGATGAAGGTGAACTTCATAAAGGTTAGTATATACCAAAAATCAAGAAAACCGCCCTCGTGTTACTTTCAATAAATGCGTGTTATACAAAAAGATACAGGCTTTATCTATTTATTCTCACGCACGAAGTACTCCTGTTTGAAGCCCTTACTCCTAAAATAATCTTTATAAATTTTTCCTAGAATGGTAATAAAATGAATAGCCTTAAAATATTCCGAACCTGTGTGTTTGGACATCTGCGAAAAAAGGCCTTTTGTCCAGTGTTAAAATATTTACAGAGCATTTACTGCTATCAATCAATAAACATCAATTTAACGTGATGTTTTTAGTTCCCAATTACGAAACAGTAAAAGGACAACACAATAAAGAATACCACGAAAAACGGTCCACAAAATAACAAGTAACAGAGGAGTCGTTTTACCACGAACAATACCATATATAAAAGCCTGGTACAATATTTTAAATACAGTGTCAAAAATAACATTCGTTTGCACTACAAAAGAGGTCGGTTGAAACATTTACTTTGTAATTGAGGACAAAATGACATACATTTTTTTCTACATATTATAAGAAAATGAGATATAAATGAATGGATGAAATTATAATACAAGATTAAAACTTTGATACGTGATATTAAGCAAAAATTTAAACTAATGGAAGTAGACAGCGTTGTAGTGGAAAGAAACGTAGACTAACGTACCTTGCTGAAGTGAGTAATTAATGCACTCGTGTCAACTTAGTGCCCTCGCATTCAGTAGGGCACCAACATAAGCATCGTGCTTTAATAACTTACTTTGCTGTTTATGCAACATTTTGACGTATCGAAGATCTGAGTAAAAGCCTTTAAAAAATTGATGGTTGTCTGTATGTAAACAACGTCATATGTCCTATTATTTAAAAGTTAATTATTCATTTTAAGATACGTACATCCCCATCATCATGATCAGCACTTAATCGCCCACAGCCACCTTGTCTTCTCTCGACCTCATCTCGTCTCTGAGCGACTATTTTAAGTTATTAACTTGTCTCTGAGAGAGGAGAAGAGTTGACAAACTCACGCTATTTTTGAAATTGAAAACAAACCACAGTTAATTATAATTGATAGACGGGCGCGGTATTGTGAGCTTATGAATATTTAGACAATATCTGACACCGCTTGTCTCGGATTTGCAACAAATTATCAATACGCCCAAACTTCATAAATCTTATAAAAGACCGCGTCATTTGGCGATAACGTTTTCAGCGCCGGTTTCATAATGTCGAATAATTGCGGGAATTAGTTAATTGACTATTTAATCATCGATTTACTAGTAGATTCAACTATCACTTACGCTTGGTAATACAAGTTATTTTCCTAAAATATATCATGCGGACGTACTTAAAAGCTACTTCTATACTATTACTGATCTAAACTAATATATAAACCTGAAGAGTTTATTTGCTTGAACGCGCTAATCTCATGAACTTCTTTTCCGATTTGAAAAATTCTTTAAGTGTTAGATAGCCCATTTTTTGAGGAAGGCTATATATCATCACGCTAAAATTGAACGTGAACGAAGCCGCGGGCACAACTAGTACAATATAATAGTACAATCAAATCAATACAGTCTATACTACAATCATCGCCTAACATAACATATGGCGGCAACCAAACAAAGCTCCATAAACTTCCGCATATTAATATGTTGCCAACAAAACTATAACACGTACATATAGTTAGAAGCAAATAATGTTAAGCCATGTAACATTGTACGTAACAAAATGAAATTTTCGTATTAATTTCCCGCACAAAGACTAAAATTTCATAGCGGCGCGCTGTTTTCCTTTGCGCACGGTTGTTTGGAATTCCTGTGTCAATTAAACGCCTGTTGGTAAACACGGCCCGCCTGTCGACTTCACAGAACGCGCCTTCGACCTCTGCCTGTGAGGTTCTTTGAAACTAAAGTTCGCTTTAAATAAAGCCACCTTTATCGGTACCAAGAGTTCTTTTTCCTACCTACATTGTTAGCAATTAACAATAATTAATAATATCTTCTACCCAGCGTTATCCCGGTGTAGTACCAGGATCCGCTTCAATTGCAAAGGACCTGACTAGGCGAGTTAAGATAAATATAAATAAAATAAATATATACTGGACTATACCTTGAACAATTAGCTATTTAATTGCAGCTCTTGTAACACACTTACCCTTTAACTTCAGGGTGCTCTCCTAAGTGGAAGATGAAACACTGCGGTAGGCTGGCGAGTCCAGCACATATCCAGGCTATGGCGAGAGCATGTCGCACTTGAGCTTCCCA
Organism: Charaxes varanes; assembly: GCA_024363005.1. NCBI lineage: Eukaryota > Metazoa > Arthropoda > Insecta > Lepidoptera > Nymphalidae > Charaxes > Charaxes varanes. The sequence goes on from JANCMC010043217.1 coordinate 22,213,762, forward strand.
GTTCACATTAAGAGGTTTAAGGATTGCATAATATCTGTAACGTGAACGATTAATATTAAAATTTAATAATATATAAGAAAGCAATATTAATTCATTATCAAATTCCCGATGCATAGTAAAACCTAGCAGGTGTAGTTGCTGGGCTATTACGTATATTAAATCTTGAACTTCATTTATATCTAATAATTGTATATGTTGAAATGAGTAAAAGATGCTTTATTATTAATTAATTATATATTTCTAAGAGACTAATTTATCGCAATATAAGTCAGCGAGCAATTAAGGGTTTCTCCTGAAAACCAGTGCTGCCTCTCGTTGCGGCTACTGATTGAAGAACATTATTCGATTTCCTTTTACAGCAATAGTTTAATTTTAACCTCTATGAACTGTTCTTCTATAGATAGAAGTCGTTGCTTAATCAGTGGCCGGCATTTGAGTCGATCGCTAGGTTAAGTAGCTCTAACCGCGACCGGGGGACAGTTGGTTGACCTATTCTAAGACTGGTTTTTAAATGTCCGAGCCCCTCCATGTTTTACGGAAGCACGTTAAACAATGGGTCCCAATGAATGTCATTGAGTGATATTAGTCGTGAGATTGTGAGGATTCCGGGGATGACTTCAGATGGCAGTCGGTCATCTCAACTCACCCCACATCCTATGCAGTCTAAGCAGACCCTGGTGCTTGTCTAAAAGTATATAAAGTAACATATGATTGTGTTAAGAAAATAAATATATTATGAATTTTATAATATCAACGAAGAGTAACAAAAAATGTATTTTTTGACTTTTGCAAGAGATGTACAAAGATAAACATGAAATAACCAAATCACTGGCAAACAAGATTTTTATTTCAAATGCAGTTCAATAATTCTACAAATGTGGTCCTTCTGCGTGGTGCTTATTACGGTCTGTTCTTTTATTTTTTAACGCAATGCATAAATAAATATTTTTTGTAAAATTTAGTTACCTATCCGGTATTCTATTTATTTTCAAAATTGCGGAAACACGACAAAGTTGTGATAGCAAGTCTGGTGCTGTGGCGAATTGCTATTTCGTCAACCAGGGTTTAGTCTAGACTCTAGAATTAAAATTGAAACCATAGAAAAATTATTCATCTTATATGATATAGAGGGAACGCCTCAGGTGAACTCTTGTCATATTTATACGCGCTTCATTTGAATATATTTTATATTAATAAATATAAACAGGGCAAGTTAGGGGGAGCGCCATAATTGGGATCTCTGCCTTTTCGTAATACGTTTGGGACAGTAATGTGACTGAAAATTGGTAGCGTACAGCAAGGAGATGGACATATGATAAAAAATAAATCATTCGAAACATCGGGAACGGGAACAGGTACAGAAGAATGAAATACTATATCCTATATGTAGTAAGTAGCCCAACGTTTAGACAGGACGTCGTCAGCCGAGTCCGCTAGTACATATATACATACTGTACGGGGTGTTTGCCGTATTTATATCCGGCTCGGAGGACCACTATGTACGGACTGGTTGCCGTACCGTGCCGTATTTATATCCGGCTCGAAGGACCACTAAGTACGGGCTGGTTGCCGTACAGAGATATTTATGTATGGTTGCGGTAAAATTAAAGACGTCTTGGGTGATTGAGTGGTGAATGGATAAATAGTTATTGAGTACTGGTTGGTGGTCGACTCAATAGTTTATTATTTATACTAAAATTTTACCAATCATATATATATCAGGCACACATGCGTAGGATGTGGAGAAGCCAAGTCGCATTGGGTCTGAGTCATTTACTGAATATAGTTAAAGGCATTTAAAAACATTTTTTTTTATTTTAAATTTATTTAAAAAACTTTATTAATACTTATACTTAGCAACTATTTATTTTCTCACTTTTGGTCACATTTATACTTATTAAAATTATTAGTTAATCGAATTCCAAGCGTGTCAATGGGTCTTCCTTCAAAATGGTCTGCGACTTTCCTGGGCGTTTGGACTCATCGGTTCCATACTTCAAATCCTCTTCTAAAAAGGAATTGTAATCCCGTACTTTCCTCTTCCAGTAATCTGTAATAAATGATAATCTCAACATACCTCCATATTATTATGGATATTTTGTAGTTCCAGAGCCTCAATAGCTCAACGGTGTAAGGTATGGACTGAAAGCCGCAAAGTACCCGCTTCAAACCCTACCGCCGTTGGGGTATTGTCGTAGGCACTCCTAATACAAGCTTTTAAATTAAGCTTAGTAGGAGGGGAAAAAGGGAATATTAGACATCCCAAATAAATATTGCCAATATTCTTTATTAAAAAAATATGTATTAGAATTTTCAAGTAAATATTATATATTTTGTATAAAACATAAGATGAAGAATACCAGAATAAAATTATAACGTCGTCTCTAGACACTCCACCAACAACTTATACTTTTTAATTGCCAATTCCAAGAGTAGCCCGACAAATTAGCAACTACCTAGCTATTATTAAGGTCTTGCCAGATGTGATACATCAAAATCGATAATGACAATAATTGTAATTCTCCAATAATAATAATACTTCAAAATAATCTCAACATAGCTCCATATTAGAATTTTCAAGTAAACATTATATATTTTGTATAAAACATAAGATAAAGAATACCAGAATAAAATTATAACGGCGTCTCTAGACACTCCACCAACAACTTATACTTTTTAAATGCCAATTCCAAGAGTAGCCCGACAAGTTAGCATCTACCTACTAGCTATTATTACGGTATTGCCAGACATGAGACATGAAAATCGATAGTGACTAAAATTGTAATTCTCTAATAAAAATATATGCTCCAAATTCAAATGATATTTTATTCAAGTAGACTTTTACAAGCTCTTTTAATCGTCAAATATTTTAAAAGCTACCACTGATTCGGAAGATTCGAGCCACGAGAAGAATCAGCAAGAGACTCGTCCAAAATACATACATGCATTATTTTCTGGAGAGATACATTACCTATACATTCTTGTACGCTGTCGCCTGTCCCTCCGTACTCCGGCGGTAATATGAGTCCTGCAACGTCTATGCAAAATTTTACGTGAAATTATACCAAAATATTCACGCAATTATATTACTTGAGATAATAAGCAGAGATAAAACACCAGCTGGTTGCTAGGCCTCAATAATTCAGTACAATTAAACATTGCTTGAAGCGTTCCAAATCTCCACTTCTCTCTTAAACAATATGAGTTTTATTCGGGCGTACATTTCGTTTTGTTTTCCGAGCACTTACAAAACCTCCGCGGCGACGTTTTATTCATACTCCGACCGTTACATTAACGTTTCGTTTACTACTTTATATTATTTACATTGAGCAATATGTGTCATACAGATATATAAATTCAAATAAACACATACTTATAATTAATAATATGCATAAACTAACTTATTTAATTTCATATCTTTCAAATGACGTTGGTGGCAAGTTTTATAATTTACTTTTTGTAGTATTCTAGCGGATCTGGCAAAGGCTGTCCTGTCCAAACGTTGGGTCACGTACTATTTACTACATTCTATTATCCGCCCTTCCCTACCCCGTGTATTTTTTTTCTTTCATAATAACCTTCTCCTGACAAAATCAAACACAATAAAAAAGGATTATCAAAATCGGTCCAACCGTGCACGCGTGATACCGTGATCAAGGGACATTAGAATTCATTTTCATTTTATATATATCGATATTTTTGAAAACGCGCTAGGTGTTGCGAGCAACTTTTGGATTTTAAAACATCAGTAGGTGTTAAGCAATCATAATATGTGTACTATGTATCAATTATTATTTTGCCTTATAACTGTTTGTTGTCTTTGAAATTCGGTTTCCTGTTTTATTTAAAAATAATCTACAGTTACTATTGTTAAATAATGGAACAAGAGTGTGTCAAGACACGATTATATAGAAGAGTTCCGTATCTGATACGTGATAGACATATTTGTTCGCTTTAAAATTTGATGTCCAATTTCATGTAAAATTATTTCACTAATGAGTTATTAGCGTGTTCTATCAACATGGAAAATTCAAAGTCTAATAGTTGGGAAATCCAAGGGGGAGACCCCATTGCGGCGGAAAAGACGGACATACAGACAGAGCTAAACTATAAGGGGATTCCTTGTACGGAACCCGGAGTCCTAAAAAGAGTCGCGGTGGCAGGCTTTTAAAATTGTATCGCATACAATTTATTTCCCGCGAAGGAAAACGCCGTGAGATATTATTTTATAACAATAGACCACTTCGAGATCAGGCTGAAAAATTGCCGCCCTTGTGAAAACACTGTTGGTGCTTTGTCACTGTAGACTTTGCTAATGAAGGAAAACAATATTGTCACCTCACCTCGAATTCGCGACCTTAACGAATCTGCGAAATGTCGCCGAAAAATAAATGTAAAAAATATAAACGTGTTATAGTCGAGAAGTCAAAATATTTTGCCAAATAAACTGTCAATTTGTTAAGACTTAAGTGAAGTGGTAACGAATATATTCTTGAAGTTTCCCTTAAGAGACAAAATATGTCCTTAATTTATAATCTACATTATAAAATTGTATTCAATTTAAAGACCACTGGAATCTTTCTCGCCAATAACATTAAATTTGAATTAAAAAGAATCCCCGATACTCCACTCGGGTATATTCGATGAATTCAGTAAATTTATTCACTACAAGACGCCACAACCCCCCTCCCCCCCCCCCTTTCAAATACCCAGTTTTGCAATACACAAATCAAACCTGTTCATTTGATATCCCACTTGTATGTATTTGCTTCCTATCATTTATTTGAGTTTCCCACTAAATATAAAGGAACATCAGTATGGGTGAAGGCTCATCAGTGAGCGTACTTAAATAATAATGGTTTGTTTCGTTTCTCATCTTCCACTTTGGGTTAACTCACACAACACTTGCAGTTGAAATCTAAAAGAGACGAATTTCTTAGTAATGCTCCATGGATTGACCGTGTGTGTATCGATTTCATCATATTGCAAAGGAAGGAACAAGGGCAGTGTCTAGGACTTGTGTCCCAAGTGTAGGATTGAGGGATCCCTTTAACGTGCACATAAACCCTCACCTCCACTGCCTGTGTTACCTTCCCTGCCCAACCAGTTCCTATCTGATCGTATCTTTTAATTATAACCTTCTTTTAGTCTTCATCATGATTCTAGACTGGCATGACTGCAATTATTGTCATGTATTTTCGATAACAGATTTTTTGGTTGGTCAAGGAGTTCACGTTTCAAGGACGTATGGAGGTTGCTCTTCATATAATTCCCAAGATAATAATTACGAGGTTTATATAATAATATTTGAGAATTATGGGTAAATTATATATTGACTGGCCCGTTGGTGCAATAGGCAATGAAGAGGCCTTGCGCTTTGCGCGTCGTGGGTTCGATTCCCGCCTCGAGTCTGGGTGTATTATCTATATGTATGTATAAAAAAAAAGCATTTGTGTATAACAGGCGTCTGTTACCTAAAACCCGACATTAAGTTGTCTACCTTAGGAACAGACGTCCGTGTGTCATATAGTCCAGTATATATTTATTATTTTGGTTAATATTTCATAATCATTATATATATTGAATATTGCAGTAACAGAATTATATTATTTCTTATATTTGTACTGTAACCATGTTGTTTGTATAATCATGTCGCGCTTCGGGGGAAACGGAAAAATCACAATATAAGTTATTTTGGCTACAAATTTCCTCCTCTTATTTCGGCTGTTTGTATTTAATATGGTATGTAAATATATACAATTCACAAAATGTATACAATAAATGTAGCATACTGATACAATCAACAAATTATAATCATTTAGTAAGTATTTCATCAATTATTGTCAGTTGGTGTAAATTTATTATTATTTACTATTAGTTGTATAATAGACTTTTTGTAAGAGTAAAGTAGCATGTTACTCCTGGAACCGTCAGGTATCTAGCAGCGAAAGTCCCATCGAAATTGGTCCCGCCGTTTCGCAGATTACCCGGAACAAACAGACAGACCGACAGACAGGCAAATTTTTATTTAACTTGAATTTTCTAACGTTTTATTATAGTAGTCGAATGTATAATCATTTGCGAATAGTACAAATGTTTCGAAGTTGCAAACAAACAGTTCAATTTTATTTATGTTTATATATATTTTAATTTTATATATAAATATGATTCTTTATATGGGAGAAGTAATATAATTGAACGGTAAATATTATTTTTAATAAAAATTTACATTTAAAGTATTACAAATTCTTTTTTTCATTTTTGCCAAAGATTTTTTCAAAAAATTTACGTTTAGACAGATCTCAATTTGAAACTACGCATTGAAAGAAATATCCGGATAATACACGATTGATTAATTACAGTTTGTCATCCCGCCAGTCGCATTTCCAGCTTAAACTGCCTTTTGTAAGCTGCACTTCAAATCCAACTGGAATGCCATCCATCATTTGTCACTCGAAATAAATTTCCTTCACTTTTGAACGACTACGTAGCAGCTGAAGTCTACTGACTCTCCATGGAGTCCGAAACATTCTTCACCTGCAATCTTTTAAGTTCATCCGTCAACGGCCTTATTACAATGTGTTAAGGTCTGATTTTGGGCAGCCAGTGTCGAATTATATTCTTGCATAACATAACTCATTACACGCAGAACTATACCCCCACGAACACCCCTCGTTACATCCGATTCCGCAACAATAGAAAATCGATGATTGTTCAACTTCTCGACTTTTAAGGGTATACGGGCTTTTTGCCAAGGAATCGTAGAGAGTGCTTAATAGTGGATCGTTTTCCTCATCTTTGTAAAGGTAGGAATAGCTTGATGTGGATATGTGTTCATACTTAATTTGGTGAATACGACTGTTTCCTACGTTTTCTGTTTGCAAGTCTATTATCAAGTGTTCTATACAACTGTTATAACATTATAACAAGTCACATTTTGCGAAATATCTGTTAGGTTATAAACATAATATAACCAGTGACCATTCCTTTGAAATCCTACACAGTTAAAGGTATCCGACTAAATCTGTTGGAACAACTGGAGAAAGTGAAACATAAAAATGCCGGTATCGGCTTGTTAAATGAACAAATTAACGTCTCAAGCTCGTCATTCCTTAGAATGTTTGAAGGTATCGCTAATGTGGTGGGGATGACTGAGGTATAAATTGTTTTCTGAGTTTTTTACTAATCACTTTACGAATAACCTTTGTAGAGTCTATCCCCTGATGATGCTTCGGTGTTGAAGCGAAACGTGCGTTGAGGCACATCGGAAAGTCAGTGTAGTGCTGTGCTTTGGTGTCATTACAGAAATTTAATTTTTCTATTTTAAATTTTATTATCTCTTAATTCTAATAAAATATTTTTTTTATTTATATGTAATTTTCTTTCCCTTTTATAAATAAGCACTATGGGACTATTAAACTATACCCTATTTATTTTGCCTTGAGACAATAGGTAAAAAAAACACAATAAAAAAAGGTTATTTTATGTGTCATCATCGTAAAGTTAGACAAAAAATTAATATGCCCGAAAATATCCAGGATATACAAATATTCTAATGATTTCAATAAATAAAAATGCAGTTATTGAATATATTAATTGGAAAACCCTTGTATTAATTTTTACGAATATTTCTTTTTTTTTAAAAATAACCTGATAAAAATAATGCCTTAAAAAGAACCTAAAATTGCTAAGGTGCTTACTTAAACTTTGTATTTTCTGTCAACTTTTTAATACGAGTGTGCAAGTTCTTTAGTATTTGTGTTGTATCTTGTTATTTCATGGTGAAATTTGTTGTTAGATGTCGTGTTAAGTATTTTTTGTGTATTTTTTTATTTTACTGATACCAAACAGAGAAAATGAGTGACAAGCCTAAAGGAAAAGACTGGTATGTTTTTTTACCTTTTGTCTCAAAACTAAATGAATAGGGTATATGTTTTTTTAGCAGTATGAATTCTCCAGGTGGGCTATATTCTAACGAGATATCTCGTTGTGGCCTACCTTTGCCTACCTATGGGTAGTTTCACCATTGATAGCTAAAGCCTTTACTTTATCCAAGAATCCATTTCTATGCAAATATAACCATATACTGCGCGGTGCAGTTAAGACAAAATGGATAACTTTAAATAGTTGCAGCATGTACCTCTTTAGACTATGACCCAAAATTTCTAACTCAGTTCATAACTTTAAACTCGTACAGGCTTGCCGCAGTAACATTTTATATTTAACTACTAGTTGTGCCCGCCGATTCGCCCGCGTAAAATTAGGCCATCCATTTCCATCTTCCATCCATTTCCATTTTCCATTCGCTGTTGATATTTTGCCTTCTGAAATCAGTGAAACAAACAGCGTTTTTGTTGTAACTGTACCACGTAATATACTATGAATATGCATATTAATTTAACAATAGTTGTTACCCGCGATTTCATCCGCTTAATATTAGGTGAAAAAATAGATTCAATTTTAGCCTGATCATATATAGCCTTCCTCGATAAATGGGCTATCTAACACTGAAATAATTTTTCAAAACGGACCAGTAGATTCTGAGATTAGCGCGTTCAAAAAACAAATAAACTCCTCAGTTTTATAACAGCTAATCTAGTGTCTATAATATTACAAGAACAAAACATATTCGCTTGAGTTTGTTGTAGAAATTTCTCAGATCAGAGCAAAATAAGGCCTTGTTAGCTTAGCGTTTAAGTCGATTTTTAATCAACATAATATCATACTTTATTGAAACATTTAAAATTTAAAGAAAACCCTGCAGAAGCAGCACTGTAATTATTATTTATTTAGAGCCTATTTTTTCCCACTGCTGGGCAAAGGCCTCCCTACCTTCTTTCCATATGGTTCTGTCTAAGGCTATGCGTTGCCAATCTCTATTATAACGATACAGCTCATTCTTCCATCTCATTATTGGTCTGTCGCGAGGTCGTTTGCACAATAACATTTCATAAATTTATATACAAATAAAATTAACGTAGACAAATAAACTTTATGGAAACAGCTAAGTTTTAATTGAATTTATTCTTACTTAAATAACTTAGACGTTACTTCTAATAAGATCCTTAGTATTTTTTAAAAGTCAGTGCTGTAATTACGTCTTGAGGAGCTTTGAAAGTTAACTTGTTTAAGGCTTCAGGCTGAAAGCAAGAGACGTAAAGAAATCTTTCCTTACAAATAGATTCCTTACCGACAACATAAATAGTTACTTTACATTAAACCAAAAAAAACAAGACAAAAAATACAAAAATACAATTTTAGCGCAAAGGCAGGATTGGGTTTCAAATTAGACTTTATAATCTAAACGCACTTTTCAGTGGTCTCCTCCCCTTACTACTTCCACGTCCCTACGTACTGCCGCTCTGTGTACCTTTGACAGTTAGTTGTCAAGTCAGTGTACCGATGCACTCGGAGGCCATCTCCCTATTTAGACATCTTAACTCGCCCCACAGCCACATCCTCTACAATCTAAGCGGACCCTGGTATTAAATCGGGATAACGCTAGGAAGAAGAAGAAAAAGATAGAGAGAGAGAGAGAGAGATAAATTTAAACTAATATTTGTATCTGAATCTATCTTTTGTCCTTGCTAGCTACTACTACTACTATGAAGCGTCTTTTTCTGTAATAAACGTAGAACATAATACAGTCGTTTGTGTGCAACATCTCATAACAGAAGTCGTTGACTATTCAGCTTAAACATCGTTGATGTTAACAAGCCATAACTGCCGCTCAATAAACCTCTTAAATGCTCTTTGTTGCCTTGATCGATTCTAAACAGTTTCGTTGTTTGTATGTCCCTACAACTGATCCATACTTACCACAATGTAGAGTAATTACAACCTTGTTATGAACACAAAACATACTCCTAACAAAAGAAAAACTGATAGGATATCAGGTTACAATAATATTTTTGTACTTTTGTACAATAATTGGCACGCAAACGTTTTTGTTTATCAAATAAGTACGTCGTTTTTAATAATAATCTTATTATGAATAAAAAACTGATAGAAACTTCAGATTACGAGATATTTTCGTAATTCTGGAAGCTCTAACTGCTACATAATGCCACTTAACGAGCGCAAAATATATTTATTGAGTACATTTCATTCGCTTTTTTTCGCTCTTCAATTGCTTTTAATCATTATTACACCTGCAGTCTTTATTCGTATCAAAGTTATTTCTATTTCTACGTTGCCTGTATAGCACACAGTCAAATTAAATAACTATGAGTACTTAAGAAACCTGTATGCTAGATGTACATACGCTTCTTATTATATTCCACATACCATATACGCTCTTGCAATTTATAGCTGGCAGCGAAATGATTCATAATGCATAGCGAATTCTTTATTTTAATTACTTTTATTTGCTCCATTTTATTGTGTCAATATTCATACATATTCAATATTTGATTATAATTTTGAACGCTCTAAACTTATTACTAAAGCAAACATCAACGATGTTCAAAACGAAGTAGTGGACGAAAAATTGATTATTGTGAGCATCTATGTGAAGAATTATGCTCGAATCCTGCAGGCCTTATTCGAGTCGATTTATTATGTGCTGAATTTTCCTTCGTCATTTATCCTAGTACAAATGTAAAATATGGGTTCACCGGAATAATAATGAATCTCTTTCATCTACGAGTATCTTCATATATCTTTGGTCGAAGGACCTTATTCCTTAAAGATACGGACGATTTGCTCCTATGGATTCTTAGAAAAAATTGATCTTTCGAAACGTTTATTTATATATTCTTTCTGTCGTTTAATTTATGACATCATTAAAGTTATAGCAGCATCAAGTAGTTTTAGCTATATTGAAGATGAAAACTGAAATTGTACTTTGTACTTATGAAGGCCACTTGAGTCTGATAAATTCATCTTATTCTGTTTCTTTTTTTATTTGGACAAAAACCTTGTACTACTTGAATAATACAAAATTTTATCAAAAAAATAAATAAATACGTAGCTCTACGGTTCACTTTTTGTACACAATACCGCCCATTATTAAAAGGAGTTCGAATTCATTAATATAAACAATTTATTATACAGAACATGTATTACAATTTCGGCATGCAATTGTTTTTGAATGAATGATTAACGTAACCACCACTTATTTAGGCACATTACGTTCTTCCGGCTCACGCACCAATGATTTCATTAATATTAAACATTTGCGGTTATTTAAACAATTCATATAATATCTTTCATCTAACAAAAATTAGAAAAGTGGAGGCCTAGAGTGGGCTGGAGAAATCCAGGTCGTCCGATGGCAAGATATATAGACGACATAAAAGGGGTGACAGAAGGTAGCTGGATTTGACTGGCAAGAGACAGGGGAGTGTGGCATAAAAGAAGGGACGCCTATGTCCAGCAGTGGCCGATTAAGGCCTGATCATGATGATGATGAACAAAAAATAAGTTACTATAGCATATTACTTTCGAAAAGCCGATTTTCGTAGATTAAGGTAGCTTAGTGGGGGTAGAAGAGCGCACTGAATTCCATAATGTGCTTGGTCAGTCCGTAAGGTCCCATTCAAATACAAGGTACGATAAACCTTAGTGGCAAACACGAATATTATGCTTACTTAAAAGTATTTCCAAGAATCTACAAATGTTGTATAATTTATTTTCATTAACTTGTGCTAAACGCGATTTTATATTTCACAGAGATGATCTTCAAATCAGGTCAAAACATTATATTAATCAAACCAAATACGTCTTCCTTTGCAATTTTTAAATCTATTAAAGCCTATAGTTTGGAGTAGGTACTTGATTTTTTTTATTGCAATTTAATAGTTCGAGTTATTAAATGAAGAAATTTTGACTTTCACTTTATTTTTTAAGTATAATATGACATCTTGAGATAAAATAAGTTTAATGGCTGATGATATTTGAAAATTTAATTATTTAACAACAGCATAAAAGTACTTTGTCTAAGACTATATAAACATTGAACTCATGAACTGACGACAAGTGAAAAGGTTAATGCACTAATCTGGAAGTAATGTCGTCACACACCA
>JANCMC010043217.1:22225887-22326364 GCA_024363005.1 Charaxes varanes
ATAAACATTGAACTCATGAACTGACGACAAGTGAAAAGGTTAATGCACTAATCTGGAAGTAATGTCGTCACACACCAATTTTCTTTATTAACTTCTGCACGGAATTGTACCGGAACACTAAATTGCTTGACGACTCTACTTTGCCGGCACGGTGGTAACTAAGTACGAACAATCTTAAAAATTTGCACTTTCTGTTGTTAGATCAGCATCTTTATTACGGTTAATATTTATGAAATCTTCATACATTTTATCCTCAATGAAGAACTTCCAAAGAATCCAATTAAATGGGACAAAATCCGCATAGAAAAAAATATACCTCGCTTTAATCCCATTCGATTGGATTCTATGGGAATTTCTCAACAGGGATAGCTCTCTCTGCGTCGTATTTAGTCTCCATTATTGTGGGTCTTGGCCCCTTGCAGTTATTAGAAATTTCGTTATCATGATGTTGCCCCATGTGGTACTGTTGGTTGCGACGCGAATAGACTTTGTTTTGGCGTCGATAGTAGCAAGGTTGGCCCTACCATCGGGCGAACGTAGTGCTTCAGGCGGCGAGTCCTAATGGGCTCCTTAGCTACTCTTAATATGCAACTATTTTATATTAAAAATAAACAGGGCAAGTAAGGGAGGCGCCATAATTTAATCTCATCCCATCTTAAAATTTACCTCGGGCGCGCACTGGATATTGGTGCGAATTTGATTCAACCAACGAATCGGGTTCCGGTCTCTTTTCTTCCACTTTGCCTGTAATGATCATCTTTTCTAGGATGTCAGCTTCTCGGCGGGCAACATACATCATATATATGAAATATTAGATTAGTGTTACTCGCCAATCTGCAACTACTAAATATATTGCCTCGCTATAGATTTTGTTTTATCCCGACTGCTTACAAACTAATATTGTTAATTTTTAGTACAAACGTTACTGGTGGTTAGTGGGCGGCCTGTTCATTCTATCGCTAACCCTGGCCACTGCAGATGCTGAAATCTGGGAGGATGGTGAGAATGAGGTGCGAGTGCGCAGTGAACGCGGCGCTAAGAATAGAGGTTAGTACTACATATAGTATTTACTTTTTGTACCTCGTTGTATTATTCAAAATAGATAAAGGTGCAAATCACAGATCATCGGTTGATGATGATTGATCAGTAAGGCCTAATATATCAAAAACTAGCAAATCAAATTTGCATCCATTAAATAGGACGAGACCCAATTTGAATACTTTCCATAAATAAACCTAAGTTTGTTAACATTAAAACGTTGGAAATACTTTTCTGTCTTACGTGTATAATGTATATTTGTAAAATGTTCTACATGAATTGAGATGATAGAGTCTTCATCCTCTACGGGCGGTGTTCTAAGTATAGATTTTATTTTAGCGCAGCTAAGTAAAGCTCAGCGTCGGAAAAAAAACACACCAAGTTCGTGACAGAGGGGAGCTAATATTATGATCCTTTTTAAGATTTAGTCATTTTATCTTAAAAATTTACCTAGATTTAGTGTTCTACGTGAATATAATTTTAAAAAGAAATGACTTACTCCAAATTAGATTCCACTTCGCACAATATACTAATAGCGAAGTGTGTGAAATATATAACAAGGTAAATCGTAGGCTTGTGGCTAGACACACATTTATATTAATTAAGCTGAAGTAGTTATCATCGCAATATAACAACCGGATGTGCTAGGAGACTTTGATAGTGTTAAATAAGACCGTTTTCTTTTCCTACTTCGGAGAGCACGTTATCAATAGATGGACATTATTCTATTAGACCCGGTAATAGTTAGCTCTTGGATAGCATTGTAGTGGATTGTAGCGGATGTCACATGCCAATTGTTCCGGGTCAGAGTGTCTAGAATGTTAACGCTATTTCATAATAACAATACAACGCATATGAATTTCAATGACGCTTCTGTCTGTAAAAAGCTAATTGCTTGTCTAAATCCATACTATCCGTATTTTTTCTAACAGCGTGGTTTTTTTATTCTGGGATTTCGAGTTTTACTATAAAGGAAATATATAAGTATAAAGTATTAAATATTTATGCCGACATACAAAAGCTTCTTCTGTCAGACATGCCTTTTGACAACCGGAACGCTCGGAGCCGCTTTGAAATGCATCGAGGTGTAAACTGGATTTCAGGCAAATATTTTGTGCTGCATGCATCGAATAACTTTCATAAAAAGATACTGTTTCATTGTTTTCTACTTTTACGTTACTAATAACGTTTTAACCTAATTTATTGTTAAACCAATTTAGTTGATAGCATCTGGTATTCCTAAGGAAATACCGAATTTTAGCAAACGTGGAAGTATGTAAAGACAGGGTGCTAGAGACGATGTGGTTTTATTTAAAGACGTTATTTAAAATTAAAGCAGCAACTATGACTGCTTTCCTTCAGACGGAGCATAGGGTTTTTTGGCCTCATACATAAAAATAAGTTAAAAAATTGCCGGAATTAGGTTGTATGAAAATACACAAATGTGCATAGAATGCACTCCAGATAGATGTCAAAGACAAGTGTGTACGCGTCTTAAAGAAGATGCGTTTGGAGCGTTATTCCTTTTTGAAAAACATTAGAGCGCTTCACATTAATTTCGAATCCACCAACATCTTGCTGTTGGTTGTTTTGTTTCGTTCCCGGCAGCCCAAAATAAATCCGTCCGGCCCTCGCATGTGTTGTCTGGAATACAGCAGCGATGAAATCTCATAACTTACATATATTTAGTTATAACTTTGCCGAGTCGTATGGAGTGAAATGTCATAATAATGACCTAAGATATTCCGATATTTCAGCGCATTTGAACATTGAGGGCCTAGTACGAACATTCTCGGTAATGCAATCCGTGTTGATACTAATAAGGGTCCGCATTGACACGAACATTATCGATAGTTTTACTACGTTCGAAACGTTATGTCAAAGGAAGGTTTGTGCTTCCATTTTACACGCGTGCGAGTTTAATAACTAGTATTGGTGGTTAAAAAACATATAACACATTAAAACTTTTTTAAACAAGGTTTTATATCTACTAGAGATCGCCGGCTGGTTAAAATTCGGCCAGAAATCTTTAGACTTGCGTATTATATAACATTTTAATTCTTTGTACAACGACATTGTTAGGTTTGACAATTAATAGTTATAATAAAATGTATACATGTGTGTGTAAATCGTTTGGCATTTGTGTGCGTGAGTTTTTATTTTAGTAATTTACTGTATTAATAATGCATATTTTATAAATGATTGTTTCGTCCCAAAACAAAAAAATGTTTTAACTTGTGTTTTTGTTTTAGGTATCGTATATATGTATATTTTTTGCGTGAACACAAATCGCTTGACTTGACTTTGAAATCGGTTTAGCCTCTTAAATATAAGATTTTGTTCATAATTTATATCGTTTTTATTTTTTGTGCGGAACCCTAATTATTTTTCGAAAAATGAAGTAGAAAGAAAGTCCCATGTAAATTAGTCCAGTCGTTTTTGACATTACCCGGAAAAAAACAGACGGAGAACGGGCAAAAATTTTTTAACTTGCTTTTGTGTTATAGGTATGATACATAGAGCATAGAGTCATATGCAATTCATAAAAAAAATTGACGTTGCAAACAGACCCTTCAATTTTATTTATATATATAGATTAGAATTCGCACACCTTTATAAACTACAATTGTGTCAAATTTCATACTCCCCCTTCCGCACAATTTTTGTTAAATGGTACCGCAATTTTTCGCTTCACGAATTAATATAAATAACATATAAATATAAATAAATAATACAGGAGTATATGACACACGGACGTCTGTTCCTAAGGTAGACAACTTAATGCCTGTGTATACATAACAGCCGCCTGTTTCACAAATGTATAATACTCTTACAAAATATACCCATCACAAAAAGCGCCAACACCGATATCACAATGAGATTTCCATCGTATCGTACAAAAAGCTAATGGACTAATTTTTTGTAGTCTAGTACTCAGAGGCGATGACCTTTAGCCAATTATAACAATAACAACGTATTAAAACCTTATTTGTTATCTTGCGTGAATATCTCTTCGCAGAAACGCATTGTCTTTGTTACAATCAAAAATTAAGGTCATTTTCGACGCTGTCCCAAATAATGTAGTATGCAGAGAGAGGGGTTAGCACGAACATTCTCGATAGTTTAACTTACTTTTACATTCAGCCCTTTCTTAGGCTGTCTAATAAGTTTAAACTTCTTTCTTGCCAAATTTCATCATTGTAGGTCAAGCGATTGTCGAGAGTTCACGTTAGGTGACCTTTCGTTATATAGATCTTATATAAAGACACATTTATACCGTTTCTCTTGACTAAAAACTTTTTGCAAGTTAACCAATGGGTCACATTTATAAATCGGACCCGGTTGACCCAGATGTGGAAGATGACAAACAAACCTAACCACTATTATTGAAGCATGCCCACTGTTGTGCCTTTATATACATACACTAGGAAATTCGCTCTCAGGAGATGTACAAGTCGGTATCGTGTTACATTTGCGAGATTACAGGATAATCTAACAAAACTGAACAATTGTGGGAAAACTTAGTAATTTCGTCAACAAACATTAACGGAATTGTATGCTACTTGCTATAATTTGAGAAGTACTGCTAACAACATATAAAACTGCCGTTGAACTGTACTCTATCATCTTAATCTTTTAATAAAGTTCTTGTCTAAGAAAATAATTACTAAAAAATGTGAATATGTTATGCAGAAACTCGAATATGTCTGTTCCAACTCTTTTGGCACGAAACGGAATTTTAAGTAAGCCAAGCGGCGAGACAGCTCAGTAAAAGCCTCTTGCAATAATGGTACTTTGTAGCGTTTGTAGCTCCATATAAAATCATTTCAGAGGCCTTTAAAATTCTCATTCTGTTTCTCATGCAAATCACATTTACTGGAGTTGTAATGAAATCAGAGTTGTTAATAACATAATTTTTAGGATTCGTTAGTCTTACAAGGAATTTTACAGTTTCGCTCTCTTTCCTTCTCTCCATAAGCTCTAGGTTTTCCAAACTATTAGATGTAGAGACTTGAAATTTTCAATTTTGACAGGACGTCCTAAGAAATCATTATTTTTAGCAAAATGGGGCTAAAATTTTTGAAGTTATTTACCTTTAGCGCATGTCACATACGGAATCCTTCTATATAAACGTGTCTTGACATTTTCTTGGCCACTTTATTATTTGAAAGGTGTTGGTATTATGTTATTATAATTCTATTATTCCGGAAATAGACTTAGATTTGTATGAAATTTAAATTAACCTCAAGTAGAAGGCCAATGTAGTACCTACATTTTTATCTTCGAGTGAAAAATCATATGATCACGATTAAGCCGTTTCGAAAATTAACTGGGCACACAGAAATAAGTACTTAGTAACGATAATCTGACGGAGTCAAGGATATAGGCAAAATGATTCGTTTAAGGACTGATTTAACATAGTGAAATATTCGGTCTATATATTAAATACGTGAAACCAAAACTTTCGGTACGCTTTTACGAAAATTGCGCGGACGTAGGTGAGTAACATTTGGAACATTTTTAGTTTATATATGGAAGGGAGTGCGAATGCTAGTATTTTTGTACAATATGCATTATAAATATATTAAACCATTAAAATGAAACCTCACGCACACCAATGCCAAACGATTTACACACACATGTAGACATTTTACTATAAGATGGTGTCGTGTATGTTAATTGTCAAATATAACAATGTCGTTTTGCAAAGAATCATGATTTTGTTGAGTTTTAAATAACCATATGGGTACGCATGTCTAAAGCTTTTGTGGCCAAATTTCGACCAACTGGCTATCTTTAGTACTTACAAGTTCTTATAGAGAAATCACGAACGAACACATCAATTTGATATTCATCTACGTTGAAACTCGTTCAACTTTAACGGCTTAATAATAAAATTCGCGGCGGTCGTAAACGTATATCGTACCTTGCTCGTCAAGCGAGAGTATCTGAATTTATCATTCTTGAAAAGTTGAGATTTGATGATTGATTGATTGAAATCAACATTTCCACATTTTCAGTACCACTTCTACCTAGCGTTAGCCT
Source organism: Charaxes varanes (assembly GCA_024363005.1). Lineage (NCBI taxonomy): Eukaryota > Metazoa > Arthropoda > Insecta > Lepidoptera > Nymphalidae > Charaxes > Charaxes varanes. The sequence continues at coordinate 22,231,972 of JANCMC010043217.1, forward strand.
AGGTCTAGCACCAGGGAAATGTATTTACGAACCCCGGTCTTGTCACCGGAGTATGGGACTCACTGGCGGGCTAGAATGCCCTCTAAAACCCACCGCGGCCCTCTTCATCCACTGAATACGGCACCAGATGTGCGTTGTCATATGCTTTCCTGATATCTTGGACGAAATTCTATGATATATTGCTCTACGAGCTTAGACGAATTGGCGTCTCCATGTCCCCGTACTTCTCTTTCTCCTAGGGGGAGCCTCAGAGGGGGTTGTAGTCCTTTTTCGTTTGCCTCCTTCAGCGATATGAGGCTTTTATTGGAAGAGGCAACACCTTAACTATAGGCCCCGACGATTCAGTACAGATGCCAGCAAAATCCTTTCCGACACACACAGTGGAGCAAGATTCACGCATTATTTGCATAAGTACGTAAACGATACCAAATTAAATGCGCGGTGAGTTGCAAGGGCTGGTATTGTTACTCATTTTAGTCGGTTTGTGAAAGTGGCTTAAACCCCTTTTTAAAGGCCGGCAACGCGTCTGCGTGTTATCTGTTGGTGCAGATGTCCATGGGCTTCGATAGTCACATGGGTGATGAACCGCCAAAAAAGAAATTTCCTTCTTATTACGGATAATCTCCGAAACAGCTGCACTGATTTTGACAAGACTTTCAATGGCATGTAACCGATATTATAAGAAATAATATAGGGCACTTCAATTTTAACGAAAAGAATTAATACTCCGCACATAAGAATTAAAAGCCTCGACATAAACCAAATCAACGCGAGCGAGTCGCGGATACGGCATCCCGTATTTCTTAAACATAGTATTAAAATCGACGCCGTAGTTTTGGACCAATACTTTTTCCAGTATTTTTTGGAGTTTACTCCTTAATAAACGATATAAGGCCAGTGGTATGAAAAAATATGGGTAGTGAATTCTAAGGTGTCAAATGTTACGCGTTACAATGTTACGCTAGACACTTCTTTTATACCGAACGCATAGAGTAAAGGAAAAAGAGGGGGAAGGTGGGCTCATGTGGGCGAAAATGGGCGATGGTGGGCTAAAGTGGGCGAAGAAGTATGGAGTAAACTGCAGTCGTGCTTTGGAGCTGACACACAATTTTTTTTATTGATGTACACCGTTATACACATTTTGTAAAGAATTTTATTTAGATCTCACAAACAAACGCAAATTTCATTTGTTTTGCATTCCTTACTATAAATAGTGAATGACCTGGTTCTCTATACCAACTGATTCAATAAATTACGTTTCATTTCTTTTCGTCTTAGCAATTCAATTGACCGATATCACAATCAGTGTAACCGGCCAGCACAATTAAAATATTGTTTTCATACTATGTACACAACATAGAAGCGTGCGCAACGTAAAGGCCGTTTTACATCAGACGAGCGAATGCTCAATCTATAACAAATAATACTATAACAAATTATTTTAGTTTATACAGTCTTATAGCATTATTTCGCTGTTCTGTCTGCGTTCACAAAAATTCTAAATCTCATTCTAGTTTTTGTTCATTGATATTTTGGTATAAACGCTAAGAACGAGTCCGTTTACACCAGAGGTCGGAAACCTTTTGGCAGGTAAGGGTCACATCGTTAAGAAATTAGATCTTGGCGGGTACCAATTGTAAAATAATTAATGGAAGTAGGAGTAGTCATTTATGTAGGTAGACATTGCAATGGATATAAAAAATGCTAAGTTTTAGTACATATTGTGTTGTTTTAAATAAATTTTTGTACATCACGACAATACTTTGTGCTCGTCTAGTGTAATTTATTAGGATTCTCTCTACAATAGAGAATTATTGTATAGGAATTAATGTAATTCTCTACGAAACAATCGCGGGCCACCAAGAGTACGGTCGCGGGCTACATTCGGCCCACGGAACACGGATTGCTGACCGCCGATGTACACTAAAGTATCGAGAAAGAATATTCTTTTTATAGCGCCTAGCTAATGTTCATTTGGTCTGAACCCAGCTTAATGCGACCAACCTTCAGAGAATTAGTTACGGTGTTCGTGGAATCGCGTATGCATAGCTTTTAACAAATTTGGTGCAGAAGTTCGGAAGTTATGTTATGTACGCGCATATATGCTCATATTCCAAAACGTATGTCCATTTTGGAATATAACAAGATATACTTTGGATAATTGTGTAGAAAAAGTTTAAAAAGAAGCATAACCGGTACTCTGCGCTCTACGTGCCAATTTCATTTTGAACTTCTTTAATTTCTCTTCCACTTTTTATGGCAATCTTTCATTGGCAATCACTTTCAAATTTCTTTTGGGGCAGCGTACCGCCGTGTGTCCTCACAATAAAAGCCCCGTGTTATAATAATTTGTTTCCTTACTCCACAGCGTAATTACCCCGTAAACAAAGATAAGGACGCGTTATTGGCAGAACTCATTGAAAAACTGGAAATCGCCGTTATTACAGGTGCTGCTATTTACTTCTTTTTGACGCTTCTAGAATAGTAATGCCGAGAGGGCCTAGCACGAACATTGTCATACTAAGTAAGTCGACGAGTAGACTTAAGAAGAAAATGTTCGTGCCAGGCCCACAGCGGACCGTTTTTAGGCGTCACGCCGTTTACGTTAGCATAGATTTGAACGCGTGACACGATTAAGAATTGCCTCCTGTGGGCCTAGCACGAACATTTTTACCCTAAGTAAGTCGACGAGTAGAGTTACAGGATGATACAGGCCCACAGATTTCGTAGAACTGTGTTTTAAAAAATATGGAATTGCACAGTTAGTGAAGGTCTTTTTGGTCTATGGGATTCAGGTTAAGCAGTTCTTACTTAAGCAGGATGACCCATTCAAACACTGGTTTTTCTAGTATCCGGCCTCCTCCGTGTGAAGGCACGTAAAATAGCGGGTCCCGGTTAATGTCACCGAGTGATGTTAGTCGTGAGATTATAGAGGTTGTGGAGGTTCCGGGGATGACGTCAGACGGCAGACGGTCGTCTTAACTCGGCCCACAGCCACATCATCTGCAATCTAAGCGGACCCTGATACTAGATCGAGATAACGTTAGGAAGAAGAAGTTTTATACCTTAGACGTTCGTATGTCACATAGTATTTCATCATCCTCAGCCCGATTCAGTCCACTGTTGGACTAGGGCCTCTTCACGAGCACGCCATTCACCTCTGCTGTTTGTTTCATAGTATTTATGTATGTACATATATTGTTAAGAAAAGAGTCTTGTAATTCATTGAAGCAACTTTAGTGAAGTAAATGTGTCGCTAAGCTGTCCACACGACGACATGAGACCTGCATTAGTACGGCGCAGGTGGTAATTTCGGAAGTGTAGTGAAGCCTTACCCAACCCGAGGGTTGTTATTTTAGGGCCGGCTCGGGAAAGCTTTGTACAGTCCATCTTGCATCATTGAAGTAAACAAGCGATATAATCAAGTCAAAGCAATTTATTTTTTACATTTTTTTATTCGCTTATGATATAGCAACACAGTTAAACATTAGACGGGCACAGGAAATTTAAATTAGTGACAATTATCTTATACATAAAATTACGTCATACATAAAATAAATTCTGTGTTACCAGTACATGATAACAAAAGTAATTTTTTTTATTTATTATCATTTGCATCATGCGAGCAATACACATATGAACCCACTTCTGGGCGTAGCAAAATAATTCAAAAAAAAAATATTTGTGTACAAAGATAACAATTGAGGTCAAAAATTTTTCAATAAATAAAGTACAATGACGAGTTTTTATAAAATGCTGTTATATGCATGTCAGGATATTTAAATAATAATAAATGATGTCAATTTATTTAGACAACGTCAACTTGTCTTCCTCGATAAATGGGCTATCTAACACTGAAAAAATTTTTCAAATCGGACCGATAGTTCCGGAGATTAGCGCGGTCAAACAAACAAACAAACTCTTCAACTTTATATGTATACTAGCTGTGCCCGCTACTTCGTCCGCGCGAAATTAAACAAAAAAATAGATTCTAGCGTGATGATATATAGCCGATAGCCTTCCTCGATAAATGGGGTATCTAACACTGAAAGAATTTTTCAAATCCATTCGGTAGTTCTGGAGATTAGCGCGTTCAAGAAAACAAACAAATTGTTCAGCTTTATATATTATTATGGATGAACAAAGAAATCTACAAGACTCTCTTCTATTATTTTCTAGGACGTTCACTATAAAACTTTAACATGCCGACCAGGAACCCTGCTGAGACGGTCTTGACTTTGTGCAGGTCGAATATAATTTTTGTCACCAACATATTTTTGATTCGAAGTAGAAGAGAGAGACATGTCTTTTTTAAGCAAACGTCTTTTAACTGCGTGCGCGTTTTCGAATTCAAGATCGGACGCTCTGCCAATCAAATAACAGTTAACACATTATTTTTAAATAAAAAGAAACCATCTTCAAAAACGGCAAGAAACTACAAAGCAAGAAGTAATTAACTCTTTCACGAAGTAGACACTTACCGATGTTTTGAAGGCGGTTTTTCTTTTATTTACAAACAATTTATTTTTAAATATTTTGTCTATATAATAATGATATGGTAGGCCAACTAAACGCATTGCTCTAATGACAGGTGAGGTACATCAGCGACGTATAAGAATGTATATGTATATAAATGTTTAGAATTGTGTTGATTTCTCAAAAATCACTAGACCGATTTTGATTAAGTTTATATGGTACATTATTATTTTATTGGTTTAACTTTACATGGCGTGCTAATGAAGAGGCCCTAGCCCAGCAGTGGACTGAATCGGACTGAGGATGATGACACCTTTGAAATATGGTCTACCAAACAAAATAGAATCATCAAAATCGTTTCAAAAATGGTGGAGTAGTCGCGTACCCTACATACAAAAAAATAAGTAAACAGTCGAATTGAGAACCTTCTCCTTTTAGAAAGTCGGTTAAATCATTATTTGATGTATAGTTCTAAGGAAAAAAGCTACCTCATTCAATTCATAATACTTGTAACCAATAAGTTACATGTCCCGAAGACTCTGTGATAAGACGTTATAATGGCGTGATAATTTTGCAGGGTGTGACGACATTGCGTCAGACCTAGAGCCGAGGATAGTCGCGACGGGTGTGGTCGAGTGACGTCACCGTAAAAAAAACAGCTGGTATTCATTTGTTTTCAAGTGTATTACAGGATCGCGTGACACCCATAAAGGCTCGGTTTGATGGCAATGAAGAACATGTAGAAAATTTACACGCGTTAATTAAATTCTGTATGTGGATAGAATAATACGTTACTTCACGACAATTTCATGACAAGCAGGGAAAAACTTTGCTCGATTTCAAAACTATATTAAACCGACTTCAAAAAAGGAGGAGGTTCTCATTTCGACCGTATTTTTGAAATGATAGCTTCGTATGGGAGGGTAAACCGTTTGTGTGTTACGTAACGCGTTACGGCGACATGCAGAGCCCAACAAGTTTGGCTTCCCAAGACGCACACGTTGTTTTTTTTTTTTGTTTGTTACCTCAGAACTTTATACTTGCTGAAAGGATTTTGATGATTCTTTTATTTAAAAGCTGATGCTTTCCGTGTCCGATCCCATTTCAATTGGGTCCAAGTCTGACAATTTGAAGTCGGTTTTATTTGTTAATTTTTTTTTTACGTGATCATCTTATTACTTTTAATCAGACGAGGCACCATCTACTAAGTAACGAAAACGTACGGCTTAATACAGCTCTATTAGAGTATGAGCAAGAAAAAATAAACAGGTTTGGTGAAAACCGCGTATGTTAGGCGTTACGACATCAAATTTCCATCTCATTGACCATGAGCCGCTAAACGCTGTCGTATGAATATTGGTCATTGGCCATAAACACCGACCTCGATGGTCCGATATCTCTTACTTTTGAAACATTTTTGATTAGCCCGCTCATTGCGTTTTATGCAATCGGCATATTAAATCGCACACATAATAAATTCATTCACGCTAACTGAAAAGTTAATTGATACCAATCGTGTGGAAATTCGCATGAAGCTATAATTTTATTGTTAATAGACCTAGATTGTTCTGGACCACAGTCTTACCTTTATATTAAATAAGACAAAATGTGCACGATTAAAGTAAATGAATATACCATCGACGCTTATTCACAACGGCCCTACCTTAAACGCTAGAAGAGTTGCCGAGTGTTGCAAAAATGAATGTAACTTTTTATCAAAATTCGTAATTGTTATGTTAGTAAGTATATATATATATGCAGGTGCCTGCGCGCACCGCGGGGCTTGTAAAGATGTCAACGAATAAATCAGTGCAAGTATAGCATCGGACCGTTTCACTTGTTCCCGTATCAAGACCGGCCAGCCTTTTGCTATTAAATATGTATTTTCTGACTGCACTAACGGACTGAACAAGTTCGCAACACCACCTTGCATTCCATCACTCGACCTTTGTAAATAATAGAGGTGAGTGACCTTTGAATGGTTTTCTGTCGCAGTTGGCAGTGATCCTGCCTTCCGCTCTTTGAGTTGTGGGTTCGATTCCCGTCTCGAGTCTGGGTATATTATATATAAGTTTGTATTAATATACTTAAAAAAAATATTAGACATGCATTAGGTTGTCAACTAGAAATATTGAAACAGACCAGGAAGGGTGTCATATACTCCTATGTATTTATAAATATTGATTTTCCATACACGTACATAGAGTATTTAGAAAATCAATATTTATACATATATTACCAGTTGTAGAAGTATTGATTATAATTTTTCATTTTACAGAATGCCTAATTAATTTTGGAAAAAATTTTACTGGACAACAAGCATTACTCGTTACCGGTAAACGAAAGCGACAATGGCCGATTTTTGAAAAATCCAATGGTTACTTTCGAATGAGAAAACGTATACCATTTTATCTATTTTGTCCTGAATCGTATATAGTTCACGAAGGAAGGCGCTACGGAGAAAGTGCTGAAACGATTTGCGTAGACGATTTCAAGTTGCGTATTGGTGAAACGGATGCAAAGTTTTCTGACATCAAATGTAATCAGGAAATAAAACCCTTGGCGAAACTAATTTCTACGAACTGTTTAGACAGCAACTCTGAACTGTATTTCGTCGGTTACGACATTAAAGGATCGTTCCTGCTGGTTTACTCAGTTTGTTTTAGCAGTGTCGCGAAGATTCCCTTGTTTGTTGATTATAACATGCATCGGGCGATTGCAAACGATGTATCCGGCATTAGAGACCGATTTACTAAGGGTACATATTCGAATTTAGACTTCGATGATGTCTACTCTTGCTCGCAACAGCGGCAAGCTATGTCACCCATCGCAGACAGGACAGACTGTTGTTATGCTAGACGACAGCTGGTAAATGTTAGGGACGTGCTACCAGGAATGGCTCAAGTCGCTACGTATCATTATTTAAATGCTGTTCCCCAGTGGAGTAGTTGTGGCACTGAAGTAAGACTTTTGAGTTTAAGAATTAGTATAAATAATTAAACATTATCAACTGTATCATTACTGACAAACGCTTCAAAGCTTTTTTGCTTCGATGCTTTTTTTATTAGCCTGTAATGTCCCACAGCTGGACAAAGGCTTCCCCTCTCTTAGACCACTCTCCTCTATCCAGAGCTAAACCAATCTACTTCCCTTCTCGCAATAACGTCCAAGTCGTCGCGCCACCTCTTCCTTAAGTTAAATAGATGGCTCGCAGTTCAGTTGACGGGCTTTATAAAGGGGTTGAAGCCACCAGGAACTCACACAAACCGAATGAAATGCGACAACAATACCATCATTTGACATGGCAGTATTGCCGCCACTTCACACTGATCTCATGTGAAAAAGAGGTACTAGTACCCGGACGTGCCGGCACAATTCGGCTGCAGACCATATCTTTCTGTCTTCAATTTCTAATGCATGTAGACTGGTCGGGGAACTATAACTCATGAGGTCATTTATGACGTCAAAGTATTTGTGTTCTTTTGTATCACTTTTTGCATTCATATGTGACGTAAAATATATTGGTTTTCCGAAATTTCATTATAGAATTGGAACGAAGTGGAACGACGAGTTAGACTACTTACAACCAGCTTAAACGTAACAACACGTGTTTGGACCGGCACAGCATTTCCACGGACAGACATACCTCCAACATACTTGAAGGACAAATCTGGTCAGCATCTACAAGTACCGCAGTATATTTGGAAGGTAAGGTGTTTTGGTTTGACACTATAGATAATGTATCTATGTAGATAGTCGTGGCAGGCATTTTTTGTGCCATTAGGACTTCACGTGTTATGGGATCCCGTTTCTTAAGGAAAAAGAAGTTTACAATAGATGAAAAGGAAAGAATTCCTCTTCTTACCGTTATCCCAGTTAAATACCAGGATCCACTTAGATCGTAGAGGATGTGGCTGTGGAGCAAGTTAAGATAACTAATTGCCATCAGACGTTATCCTCGGAACCCCCACGATTTCTACTACCTTAGCATCTGTTGGCCTTCTGGTCGTGCAGATGTCCATGGGCGCCGGTAGGCACATCGGTGCCTGCTGCCTGCTCGTCTGTCCCCTTGTAACATAAAAAAAAAAAATGATGGAACTGTCAAAACAATCTCTTGTAAATGAACAATTTCAATAATTCAATTAAACATAATGCAATTATTTTTATAATTTCTGTCTAGCACCATTGATTTTTTTTAGTATTTATTATGTAACATTAGAACATGTAAGATATAGGACAATTAATACAAACAGAGTTAACTGTGCCGGAAATATTAAATGCTCACCGCAAGATAAGGTTCACTGTTAGAGCAAAATAACAAATGAAAGCTTTTGTACCTGTGGGATTCAATAATTTTGTTAAATTTTCATGCAGAATCCTTATTCAAATATTAAAGCAACATCTGTTATTTTAAAAAATAAACTTTAAACTTTATCTACCTGTAAACGTTCTGTCAATTTCGGTCAACCACGCTCTGAGATATTTCATAATAAACAGGCAGACACATGGAAAAATAGACAGTCAAGTAATCGTTCTGTCAAAAATGAACACCACTCAAAAGTATTTACATCTACATGCAAAATTGCGTGTAGACCAAAACACGCAAGCTCTGCGATATCATTGGTTTACAGTGACAGTTGACAATAGAAACGGTGCGCACACACAAGCAGTTAATTAGTATAGGAGCGTACATTTTTAGACTGAACACACTATACAACATTGCAAATGTACCTACAATCTGCATGGCAACATTTCTTGAACAATGGACCAAAATTTTGTAAGTACGAAAGATCTTCGAGTCTAGGTTACAATTATCATAACAAATGTAAGGAAGGTTAGAAAAGGTTTTTAACATTTGAATGTAAATGTACTATGCGTGCATCGACAGTCGGATGTTCGTATACGGCTTTTGAGGGCGTGACGAAAATAATGTGTCGACATGCAGTGTAATGAAGCGGAACTTTTGAATTAATGCCTCAAAAGAGGTTCTTCTAAAGAAAACCAAACCTTACATCAGGCTGAAGGCAGACTGAAACGGAAAAAAGTTACGTTTTTTTTCTACTCAATATAATTTGAAACGTTATGGCATAAGTAGGTACCTATCTATCTAAGTTTTTTTTCGACTCTTAAAGAGTTAATGGAAAAATTCGAGGACTCATTCTATGTCGTATTAAAAAGAATATTTTGTACAGATTTTGTTGAATACAAAAGGCATAAGTTCTGAATTTAGTAACGTCATCGCTTAAAGTATAATTCCGGTATAATGACTATAGTTAATATATACATTAAATTTATCAAATACTTATTTAAAATAAAAACATAAAACTACGTAGATCTGCACACATTTACTTATTCAGGTGGAACGCTGGTAATTGACCTCGTTGAAACTTACGTAATTACGACTATGCAAAAATTCTGCATCGTACAAACACTGTTGAATAGTCTCGTCCCGCTATTGATGTATTAGTTTAGAGTGCCTACGGTCTAAAAATTCACGTCTGGTTATGCAAAAAAGCATGTAGACGCAACACGCAAGCTCATCAACATTATCGCTTACAGTGCTTATTCAACCACGGTTGAGTTTTGAATTTACAATAAAAACCCTGCACACAACAAGCAAGCGTTGCAATTAATTAGTGGAGGGGCACGGCGTCCCCTTCATTATCACAGACCAGTGCCTCAAAGACTGAAAAGTCGTAAAAATTTTATCAAGTATTCCTCCACTAACTGGTGATCCATCAACTGCGAGAGAGGTGCTTTGGCGGAGTGGTATTACCCATCCTCAGCCCTTTGTCCCAGCCTCCGAGAATCCTCCACATGAATTTCAGTTGCAGTGGTCAATTGGGAAATCTTTAAATAGACTCCAGACACAAGTTGACCAAAGCAAAGAGAACTTATTGGGGGATTCTTGGATGACTCTGACTTGAGGTGTCTTTGTGGTGCGGCTTCCCAGTAAATTGAGCATCTTCCATCGTGTCCTTCCTGCCCTGCCATCTGTAAGCGAGACTTTTGAGACAGAACTGTTTGATGCGCCATCGATACGAGAAGGGATTGGGCGTGTAGTTGCAGGAGCCGACAACTAAGGGGTTGGGGTGTCTGTGGGCTTTCTCGAAGTACCGTTCCGGCTTCGTGTTTTTGATAGTCGTTTATAAAGCTAGTTCTATTTCTGATCCCTGATTGAGCTAGCCAGTTTTTTTTGTACGGTTGCATTGTATGGGATTCATTCTAATACTAGCTACAACTTTATACGTGTCGAATTCAATGACTTTGTCCAATTTACACGATTTTAAATTTTTGTGAAGAAATTTATTGTTTTTTTCTTCCCGGGACCTTTCTGTGGTTTCTAATATAGACTGTAAAAATGGCCGAGAGCGTGTCAAGGCACGCTTATATACAAGGGTTTTTAGCATGTTCTATCGACGTGGAAATTCTCTACGTCTAATAGTTTGGAAATACTAGGGGGTGGGGACCACTTTACGGGAAGACGGACGGAGAACAGAGCGAAACTATAAGGTTTCCTTGTTGTACTACGGAACCTTAAAAACATTTCATTGGTTTAACCGTTCACGAACAGATATATATGACTATATATAACCTATTTTCCTATTTTATATAAATATTTAAAATAGGCAATTATTTTTATTAGAGATAGCCGGTCGAAATTCGGCTATAAATCTTTACATTTGCGTACCAAATTAATGCTTATTCAAAAATGTTCATTTTTAGTACAACACTGACAATACAGTCGTCATGACTTCGCTTTAACAACATCTTATAGCAAAATGTACACATGTATGACTAAATCGTTTGACATTGGTGTGCGTATTTTATTTTAATTATTTATTATATTTACAGTCCATATTTTATAAAATAAAAATATTAGCTTACGCACACCCTTTCAGGAGAGGTGTATACAGATATAAACTTTAATTGTGTCAAATTTCATACTTTTCTGTCCGCTTCTCCGCTACGCTTCTCGTATGCTTCACGTATTATACATCAATATTATTATACATATAGATATAAACAAAATAAATTGGCTCGCTCAAGATTACATGTTTTGAAAATTGCGCTGTCCGCAAGCAGTATTGGGCGAACGGCAGGAATATAATGTATGTTAATGAATGCGGGCGGAAGCGGCGGACGTGACGTCACGCAGCGGACCGCAGCGCGCCTAACGAGCGAGCCGCATTTTCGATACAAAAGCTGCCCGCCATTACAAGCCCGCCCAGAAAATTGTTTAAGAAAACCGAGGCAAAAGACGTTCTTGTACAAAGAATTGAATGTATGTTATTTTGTTTTCTATTTTTGTTTGTTGTCGTGGCGATGCCTCTCCGCTTTAAGTGACAACGATGCAGTGACGCGTCACCTCGTGTGACTGACTGTGCGACTTTTCGCACTAGTGAAGTCGGGACGAAGCAGTGGACGTGACGTCACTCAGCGGACCGCAGCGCGCCTAATGAGCGAACCACATTTTCGGTACAAAAGCTGTCAGCTGTTACACGCCCACCCAGAAAATTATTTAAGAAAACCGGACCAAAAGACGTTCTTGTACAACAACAAATTTCACGTATGTTATCTTAGGTTCTATTTTTGGTTGTTGGCGTGGCTATGTGTCGCCACGTTCCGTGACGTTACAGTGAGGCGACACCACGTGTGACTGACTCTGCCACTTTCAGCACTATTTAAGTTGCGAAGAAAGCAACTGACATGACGTCACGAACCAGACCGCAGCCCGCAGGTCTTGGGTTCCACAGAGATGTTTTGCGAGGCAAAAAACAGACATAATTATGCTCCGAATACGGACTGTAAATAGACGGTTAAATCTGATTCTAAGGTAAGACTAACTAGACTAGACAAATTAGTTGTATACTTCTATTTAAGAGCCATTACGAGCTATGGGCGTTCAAGAAAATTCCATTCTTAGAGAACGTTTTCTAACCACCTCTCTATCAATTTTCAAGTATGCAGCAAAATAAAAAGTCACCAATAGCGTGTCAAGACACGGGTTCCGCCATAAAGGAATTTGTTAAATAACATCAAAAGTTGTGGTCCGATTTCGCTCAAAATATTTTTCTCCTAATCAGTTTTTAGTATATCCTATCAATATGGAAATTTTCAAAGTCTCTACAGTCTCTCATAGTTTGGAAATCTTAGGATGGATCCTAAGATTTCCAAGGGGGGAAACTCAGCATCTTCAATTGGTAATGCTTCTTCTATTAAGTCTTGTTCCCCTTCGCGAAACATAAGCAGGTCTTGAGTCAGCCACAAGTCTTAGACAAGTCAGTCATAACTGAGTTAGAGGTCAATTCAGTCATAACTCAGTCACTAGTCAGTTACAAGTCAGTCATAACGCAGTCACCAGTACTGACTTATGACATAAGTAAGTCGCAAGTCAGTCACAAGTCAGACCTAGTCAGTATTAAGTCACTCACAAGTTAGTCACAAATCACAACCACAAATAAGCTATCCTTCATTTTTCATTTTTCTTCCTAGCGACTGGTCCATTGGCGCCGATGGTAATACTGCCTTCCGCTCCGGGGTTAGTAGGTTCAATTCCCACCTCAAGTCTGTGTGTATATGTTGCTATGTATTTATAAATTTAAAAAATATATTTATGTATCTATAAGGCAGGCTGTGACCTATAACGCAGCTTTTAAGTTATCTACCTTAGGAACAGACGGCCGTGTGTTTATAGTCTTATGTATTTATTTACTTTTAAAGAGATATTTTGAATTGATGATGAGACGGGAATGTTAGGCATTTATACAGTATCCTTAAAAAAAAAGATTAACATAATTATTTCACTGCAATAAGAGGTTTATTGGTCGATTCGGTTTAATCTTTAATGGTGATCGTTATTCACGTTAATTAAACGCTTAAGAGCCGGAAATGCCTGATTTTAATGTAATTCAAATAAAATTATACAACTGCAGATGCCTTAACGGAATCCAATAATTATAGATATACAAAAACATATTTAACAATCCACACATTAAGCCGAGACTTGAAGGAAAAGAGTTTAATCATTCTGAGGCCGGCAACGCCTCTGCGAGTCTTTTGACAGTGCAGTTATCCATGGAAGTCGTGACATGACTTAAGTGAACCGCCTGCCCGTTTGCCCCTTGTTTTATAAAATAAAAAAGGGGGAAAAATTTAAAAAAAAATTACTTCAAATTATCAAAATTGGAACAGGGAAAATGGGACAACACAGAAAGCAAAGGTACCATCAAAATCGATTCAACCAATCGAAAGTTCTGTATGTAATAAACCTAATAAATACAGAAAAGGCTAACTCGAATGGCCACGAGATTATTAAGTATGCCCCCAAAGTATTTCTTACATTCTCTAAAAAATATCTCAAGAACCGTCAACGCAACTGCGAGGTTTCTATTAGCGCAGTGGTCCATGGGCGTGGGTGGTTATTTATAATCAAATTGTCACCTTTGCCCCTTTTAAGAAAAAGCTGGTATCAAAGAATACAGTTACAGCCGATGCTAATTAATTCAAATTAATGACCGTTTTTTATTTCTAATGTATTTTAATTTACATATTATATGTATGTGAATAAATATATTCATGGATCTTGAATATTTTCATTAGAAAATTCTTTCTACAATTCACGAAATGAATTATCGTTAACAGATTTTTGGTTTTTCTTCTACAGTATTATTTTCTTATGCCGGAGCCAGGCATAACTCAAAGTGTGTGTACATTTTTGTCCGTGAAGACTACAAAGTACTATAAAACTTTGCGCAACTATACAAAGTCCCCGACCACACTACATGATCATTGAAATTATCATTCGAATGAAGGTCTGGCTCCGGCTTTATACCTAGCGTTATCCCGGTCTATGACCAGGCTCCGCTTAGATTGCACAGGATGTGGCTGTGGGGCGAGTTAAGATGACCAACTGCCTTCTGACGTCATCCTCAAACCCCGACGATCTCTACACCTTACGACTACACATACACGCGCATACGCGTGTACACGCACACGCACACACACACACACACTTGAACATTTAAGTTCCTAACTCACACACACAATACATTCGCTTTCACATACACATGGACACTCACAATATTCGTGTTTGAATTCCTCCTGTATTTGGCAGTCGCTTACATCCTCAATTAACAAAATTATTATATTAATTAATAAATTATTGAGCAATAACCCAATCCCTGTCTGAACCAACATTTGAACGAGCCGATATACAATAACTTTAACTCTCTTTTAAACCTCTTTTCTCTCTTCTCCTCTTTTTTCGGTGGAAGTTGTCAATTAGACTCTATTTTTTTTGTTTGTTACCTCAGAACTTTGAGCTAGCTGGCTAACCGATTTTGATGACTCTTTCTACATTTAAAAGCTGGTGCTTCCCGTGTCGGCCCATTTACAACCAAACTAAAGGTCAATTAAAAAATAATTAAGAATAGTGAGTAATTTTCATTAGAGGTCATCCATATATATGTAATCATCATAATATATAAATTACGTCACACGCTATAAGGAGAGAAAGGTATCACCAAAATGTGACGTTGTGTGACAGCGAACAGGGGGGTTCAAAAATTTTGTGACGTCACGTATCAAAATTTGAATTTTTTGGCATACTGCGTAAAATTGAAAAATTCCTGTTTTCTTGATTAACTGATGTCACACTCTAGGGGGAAAGGCTTTGGAAAATTTGACAACCTGTGACGAGAACGAAAAAGAGGAGTCAAGGTATCGTAAAATTCGTGTGACGTGATCTATGCATGACAACTTATTCTTTTGCCTAATATTCTCGATTCCCTCTAACCACGTAGTTGTCACACAGTGGCTTAATCAGGAATCGAACCTGGTAACTTTCGAATTGAAAACCACTTTTTCTACCATTGAACTATGCGCCTACACCAATTAACTTAAAGAATGCTCTCAGCCCTGTCTAGTTTTTACGAACAGTTTTACGTAAACACGTGGGAATCTTTGCAATTCTGATGCACATTTATATGAGAAGAGAGGGAGTGAGAAAGAAGATAGACCGCGTTGATGACAAGAAAGAGATCGCGCATCCGTGACGTTCATAATTATGACACACGTAATTTACCAGAGCAGGGAGAGAAAGAGGCAGAAGATAGACCCCGGTTGAGGATAGAAATAGATCACGGTTCAGCGTCAGCTCTTCATATATGACACTCATATTTACAAAGACAGAGAGGGAAAGAGACAGCAGATAGACCTCGTTGATGATAGAAAGAGATGGCGGATGAGCATCGAGTCTGCACGCTTCTGATACTATATACTATATTTACCACAGAAAACAGAGAATGAAGATAGACCGCGCTGTTGATAGAAAGAGATCACGGATGAGCATCGAGTCTGCATGCTTCTTATACTCGTATTTATCACAAAAGAAAGAGACAGAAGATAGACCACGCTGATGATAGAAAGAGACCATGGATGACCGTCGCGTCTTCACAATTCTGATACTCAAATTTACCGCAGAAGAAAGAGGCAGAAGATAGACCACGCTGATGATAGAAAGAGATCACGGTTGTGCGTCGTTCGACGATTCCACATCGCTAGAGCTGCTCGAGACAGACTTCTTGGGTTTGTACTCGGTTATGACCACCGTCACTCCGCTCACAGTTACCTGTTAAACAAAAAAGTCAAAGTCAAAGACAAAATAAAAAAAACCGAGTGTGCTTTATTCCACACGACTGAATTAAATATTCTTTAGCTCCATCTGTACATATGTTTATAATTTAATGTATTGAACAAAGTAATAATTTATAAAATTGTTCAAGAACGACATTAAATCGCCTCGCCCGATCACACTTTTCGTAACGCTCTCGTCACGCATTCACCAGCCTGTAGACCCCAAGTCGAGCGGGCGTAAAGAAGTTTTACTTCAGAAATTCCCAATATTATTTAAATACTCCAATCCCCCTATAACACGGTACTCTTATAACGCATTAATAGTATTCTATAATGCATAATATTATAAAACATATAACATTATATATGCGCATTCGGAGTGGTACAAGCGCGTTGTACGGGAATAATCCTACAACGCGTTTTCCTATAACGCGTAATAAATCTACCGTGGTGGAAGGGGGATCTACAGTAACGGGAATGTTATAAATACATAGAGGTTTTTGTCATAAAAAGAAAGAAAAACAGTTTTTCCTTTTAAATATATACTACAAACAGACATTAAAACATATAGCTTAAACATAAACAAAAAGAAAATTTAGGTGTCGTGTCTGTGTCAACGCCGTAATTAAATCCTTTTACTCTTGTATAACATAAATGTCTACACGATATCTACAACAAATAGCATTATAAAAAAGCTACCTGTTAGTTACAGCAAATATCCGAAACGTCTGTACCAAGTTAGACGGGATTTTAATTGACACTTCAAGAATAATAAATAAATAAATATATACAGGACTATATGACACACGGACGTCTGTTCCTAAGGTAGACAGCTTAATGCCTGTGTTATAGGTAACAGCCGCCTGTTACACACATATATTTTTCTTTTTAGAAATATTATATGTATGTACATATGTACGTTATTACGTATCCTTTTATAAGAAACAGTTTTTACAACACAATGCAAGACAGTCTCGCCGCAGTCGGTGTCATTTACATAGTGCAGATAACATATACATATATTTAAAATATCTTTACTAATATACAAAGCTGAAGAGTTTGTTTGTTTGAACGCGCTAATCTCAGGAATATAGGCTATCATCACGCTAAAATTTTTCGCCTAATGTCACGCGGTTGAAGTCGCCGGTAACAATTAGTAAACAAATAAAATTGAAGTGTCTGTTTTTAAAGTCCAAATAAAATTCGTTAAAAAGAAAAATTTAACGATATAGAGCATAGATGATACCATTGACAAAAACAGAAAATAAATCTGTTTGTTGTGGTCTCCGAAACGGCTGGTCTTTCAACGAGACCATTACGCGCAGATAGCCGATGTCTCAAGGAACATATTGCAAAGGCTTACGTTCCTGTTAGGAAAATCAAGGAAGGTTTTCAAACAAAATTTAACAAAATTATTGAACTAAGCGCGGACAAAGTCGCGACCACTGCTAGTTTATCAAACATGTCATCACATTAGCATGTCTTAAATAACAGAATCCGGTTTTGTAATGAATAAGTTTGCCGAATGTATGGAGCGATTAAATGAAAAGTATAATGCATGCTGTGTTTTTTTACTGACGGTACAACGGTTGAACATTAGACTTTAATAACGATAAAATCTTTTATTCCCCTCACTTAGTCTAATGATGTAGTTATAACTTAAATTAAGGAATAGACAAACACAGAGATGGCCCAGAAAAGTGGAAAGGTTACACTCGCCGCATTCTGTCAAATGCTGTTGCATAAAAATACGATAGCGCTGGTTCTCAGCTTGAAATTTTACAGTAATTCCCCCTATAACGCGGTACGTTTGTTCCGCATTACAGGAAAGCGCATTTTAGAATTATTCTCGTACAACGCGCTTGTACGGCCCCGAATGCATAATATATATTATAAAATAATATTAATGCGTTATAAAAGCAACGTGTTATAGGGGGGTTGCATTATAGTTTTCACTTGACAATTTCGCATAGTAAATGTACAGTAATTTTCTCTACAATATATATGGGGTCAACCGTAGCATTCATTTTCACTTCCAGGAAGAGAAAATCGCGTGGAAAGCGCTGTATACCTCTGCACTAATTGGCGGCGCACAGAGAATCTTGCGCACTTGCTTTTATACTTCAACACTATAAATAAGACTTTTAATGTCAGCCTCAATAGCTCAACGGTAAAACATATGGATGAAATCCTTAATACACCCGGTTTCAATTCCGATGTTACTGGGCCTATGGTCGCTCCAGTTCTGGGTATAAGCTACCGTAATTAGCATTATTCTTACAAGCATGACTGTAGTAATGTTGTGTTTGTAAATAAAATAAAAAACCGGGCAAGTGTGAGTCAGGGTTCCGTACCGTCACGTAATACTTTACCAGGTTATTTTAAGATTTATACAAAGTCATCGCAATTTTTTTTTGATGGTACGATAAACTTACAGTTTCCGGAATGTGTCTTTTTTTGTACATTAAGATATAGCTTCTTGCCAAATTTCACGATTCTGGATCCCTACAGGTTTTGATTCCCTTTGCAAAAGTATGGGAATGATAACACAAGCGGCCATATGTTTTGTTTGCGTACTCTTAGAGGACTGATTTATTCACAGCGTGAAAATAACTTCAGTATTTGGATTAACTCCGACGAAGTGATCCTATAAGGGTTCCTTTTTTACTTTGGAGGTACGGACTCCTAAAAAACACATAATAATGAATGGTATATGACACTAAGCTACGAAGAAGTCAAGAGCTTTAAGCTTGCCCCCGCTTGTATACTAGAAGTGGAGTTACGTAAGCGAAGGCACTGTTGAGGTTGGATGTAATATTTCTTGTCCCCGAGAACAGTTTGATAGTTGTAATACTGAGTTCAGAACTGGTTGGGTGTATGCATTACACGTGCGGTAGACTTCCGTGGTTATACAATGCCAGTAACACGATTTCAAGATTTTTTAAAACATCTATCTTTTTTCGATTTCGTCCGTAAAACCTCACTTAAACATGTTTTCCTTACTTCGGCCAACCTGAGTCCAAAGTCTGTTCAACGACTTCCAGACTTGCCAGGGTAATACCAGGTGAGAGATGTCCAGGAGGGAACAAAGGGACTTGGTAGGGAGACTCTTCCAAAGATTGAACCTCGTTTTTGAAGCCTCGGAGGTCAACGGTGCAGAGCTGATAAGCAATAAATTAAAGCCACCATTATTTCTTGCCTTCAGAATAGGTTCATTAACAGCGGTGGCGGTTAACGAGTTAATTTTACGACTGTCTGCAATAGCCGACCGGAATGTGGGCACATCCGACGTCGCGCGGAGAAATCGGACGTACGCGGCCTTCGTCGGCGAGATGAGCGCACCGCACACCACCATATTTGTCAAACAATAACTTTTTTTGATGGCGTCCCTGTTCTGCGCTCGCCGTGGGAATCCTAGCCCGTTAGTGGCAGCTATAAATACTACTGGGGCAGGTTTTTGCGCCTCCAACTGTTGTTTTCAGCCCCCGATCTCATTAGCTGCTTCGATTCCCGCTCGTTATGGCGTATGCAGCCGAACGGTGCGTTTTTTACTACGATGCAACGCCACCTTATGCGTGATTATATATTGTTATGTTGCAATCTAGTTTATTTGATATATTCCTGCCAATTATGGGAAGCTTTATGGGTGTATGTGTCCGTGATGGTTGTGTGTTAGATAGAAATAGCTCAACGGCAGAAAAACTGGTCTTACTTTAGAAAAATTATAAAATATTTTTAAAATTATTCATGTGACGCCAAACAATCGATTTTATAAATATTGCTAAAAAAAGAAAGTTGAAAATAATTAGTAACTAAATACTCGCGTCGATTCGAATAGAGGGCGAAACCGGGTCGGCTCAATTATGGGGAAACGATGGTGGTACTTTCTAGCAGGTGAGCGAGTTAGCATAGCGTGTAGAGCGCCGACAGCCATGCTGGGACACCTCTCTCGATAATTATGTGATAAGCGGCTTATTTAACGTCCACGCCACCTTTAAGTGGGTCTGTAATATAGCATACAATATAAATAACTACTAATCAGTTTAAATCATTATTGTTACAGGCCTTTGGTTTCCGAAATAAATAAATAACAGCATCTAGTGAAAGTGGGATATACATAGTTGTATGTGAATGCATATAAAACAGGATATTTATCTATATAGTAATTATAATTAACACATGAAGCTTTTGCTTCATGTGTTAAATGATACTCAAAGTTTTTGCTTTCAGTATCATTTTACGACTATTGCTCAGACGCAGGAGAATGAAATACCTATATATTTTTTTATAAAATATGAGTTAGAACCCCGACTCAGTTGTGATATTGGCACACCGTCCCGACACAGCCTTTATTCAAAAGAACTTGTAAAAGACTTCTTGAATAAAAATATTATTTGAATTTGAATTTTTTAGTAGAAGGTACAACCAACCTCTCATCTCTATAATGAAATTATATTTCAATGGAGATGACAACAAAGTTTAGAAATCGTTATTAATTTAACCTAATCCCACAGATTATAGGATATTTTATAATCGTAGAGATTCCGATCTTTAATTATCTTAATAATCTGTGTCGAATCGTAAATCGATCGAATGTATATAATTTGCGTCTGTGGCGAGTCTAAGTCGTTGTGATCATTATGTACCAGACAGTTATATAAGCTTACATAATATGAACACTATCTTTTCACGACCAATAGACTATAATAAGCTGACGTTTGACTATAACATAAATATATTTACGAATTAATTTATAACAAAATTATAGTTTCGACAGCCCTTAAACCTGCTTAATCTGGCCCGATCAATAAATCTGATCTTAGCGGATGTCTACGAACTAAAAACTACCTCCTCATTGTACGTCCCGCGGGTTTCGAGAGTTCGTGTTTGGTTTCACTTCTATATAAACTAAATTTAGTCGAATTCAACCCTACAAAGACACAAGTTTGCGTTTTCTCCGTTAAAAAGTCTCCCTTCGTCGTGTCTTCCCGATTTCAGACCACTCTCCTGATTGCCTCAGCCAGCATCGGAATTCTGGTTGGTAGTTGACATATCGAACGACGTTTAGTTCCGCGGGCACTTGGAAGAGAAGACTAAATTAGCCTCTAAGATGCTTGGTGTCCTCAAGCAGCACTTCATGCCGGCCCACCGCTTGCAAGGGACCTTCAATAAAAGGGCATACTCATTTCTCAAAGGCTGGCAACGCATCTGCGAGCCCTCTAGTGTTGCAGTTATCCATAGGCGTCGATAATCACTTAGATGAACCGCATGCCTGTTCGCCCCTTGTTTTATAAAAAAAAGTATATATATCCATAGTTATATCTTGGTCCTCACTCTTACTTTTATAGTGCAAATACATATATCGCTATTGACGTAGGAAAATGCATATTTGATTAGTGAAGATCTATCAATATAACTAGGCAGTCATATAATTCATAATTTTCTGCCAGACCTACTATGTAGTATTGTATATAAGTATAATAGTCTAGTCAACAAGTGCCTTTTAGGTAAAAACTTTTTGGCGTTCTTCTAAAAATATGGGTGAGGTAATAGATTCAGAATGTAATTATTTTGGGAAAATATTGAAGATGCACTTGCAAACATTTTACTGCACTTGTTGATTAGATTATAAGTTGGTCATTACGAAATCTTTGCTATTAACGTACATATAAATTATAAAGCGTGGATGTAGTTTTTATGCCTCGAGGCGAAGGGCCGATTCGTTCACAAGATCGGAGCCGGAAACAGGCAATCATATTAGATAAGGCGATAACCTGTTCGCTGAACAAGTGGTGAGATGTCGACACTTTGTACAGCTGATTTAACTGGCTGCCCTTTTTTACAGGCACACGGGGCCACAGCTCGATGTTGCTATGTATGTATTAAAGTACAGTGCAACCGCGATATAACGAGCCTCTATATAACGAATTTCGAGAATAGATTGGTTGCATTCACGGACAATTTAATTGTACTACAGTAATTCATTTTTCGGAAGTTGCAGACACGTTTACCTTATTAAAATGAATCTTGATTTCCTGTTGCCTCTTCACAATAAACGTCATTGTAACAAATTACGCAGTTAGAAGAATATTTTCTTAATATTGAGTTTGGTTGTATAGCGGTATATTCTCTTTTTAATTTTGTATACCTATTGGTGTACAATATAGACATGTTTATATTATACACCAAGACTCGGAGAGGGAATCGAACTCGAGACCAAATAAGTATAACAGAGCGAATAAGCCACCGTCTGTGCCGTGTCATATAATGTGATCACGTGAAGTTTTTAGTAATTACGAACAATTAGAGAAAGGTCTCTTTGCATAAATCTGTCATTTAAATGGATTGCGGCGGGGAAACTTCTTCGGTTCACAAAGCACCACTATTTTCTGTTCAAAACATAGATTTAGGGCAAAACAAATTTTTTAATCAGAGTTTTTTGTAGGTACTCTCCTCCGACTATGGGAGGAAGTACCTCCTGTATGGCTATTCATTTTGAACAAAAATCTCTTCAGCTCAATTCCTACTACTTTTTAAGTACGCTACAAAGGCGCTGTTGTTAGACATTATATTCAGATTCTTTATAGATTGCGTCCGCGTCGTGGAAAAGTAACATGATCCAACACGAATGAACATTTCCTTATTAACATCGAGTAGGAAAGATAATCACAGCTCGAGACAACGTTAATAGCGTCGGTAACAATGAGCTATGTAAGCGAGCCAGCATTCGTAGCTAGAGAGCTGGTGAATAAATTAACATAGGTGTTAGAGCACTCTACTGAGCGGATTAGTCCAAGCGGCGAGCGAATTCCACGCTTCCGTTTGCTTAATGAACTATTGAGTCCTTTTTCAGAACGAAGCCTTACGTCCATACATTTCTTAACTTAAAATAAGCATTGGCTGTCTGTAAAGTCGGTTTACGGACGACAATTTCACGTAATAACGCTGAACGCTTAGGCCGATCGTGCCTCTTTATCGCTTGTTCCGCGCTCTCTCTTGCACGTTCAGCTCAGGCGGATCGTGATACTTTTTCGTGCGTGCAGCCGTCGATTATTAATTTATACGACGATAGAGAGATAGTTATGACGTTATAAAAGCATTTGTGACACCATGAAAAATTGTATAATTGTACTTGAGGGAAGACTTAATACCTATTCAAATGGAGTTAAAATCTGACGGACCCGTGTTAGGCAATCCCAACAATTGGTTCGATGTAGAACTTATGAATATTTTACAAGAATATTTTTAATAAGAATTGATGGCAACTCATATACTGAACTGACGGCTGATTGAAATTATAGAAGGGCCTTAGATACCTACTCAGAACAGTTGACTAGCTCTTGGAGCATCGTACGTAGATGGTGCACTCCGACCTGAGGGGTCAGTGACCCTGAAAAAAAAATTCAGGTGGTAGTTGACTTGTAATAGATATAAATCCCTGCACGTTATAAATGCCCTCATTCGCACGAGAGTTAAAAAAGCGTTTTTTGAGCGTCATCGATACGAAAATATACCGTATACATATAAGTTTAACGTTGACAATAGAACATTGATCGGTAGTCGCGTTATAAAAGCACTGACGTGTGTACATAAACTTACGAATGCATATGTGCTATTTGAAAGCTTTTTTAACGCATGTTAAAAAGCTCTTTTGCGAATGATGGCCTAAGTGTGCCATATTTCAGTAGTTATTACTTCTGTTCTTTAAAAAGTCTCATCATGTTTAGGCCAGGAGGAATTCAGGGGCGGTGTCGAGCTGTCTTCAGTTACCAACCAGCGAACCCTGATGAGTTGCCTCTGTGTGTTGGTGACGTACTAGAAGTTCTTGGAGAGGTATCCATTGGTGTTTTTTTTAATAGTTAAAATACGGTAAATGTTGGAAACAATATAAAAAAAATTCTTGTAATTAGCATTATCTCAGGTTAGTACCAGGGTCCGCTTAGATAGCAGAGGGTGTGGCTGTGGGACGAGTTTAGATGGCAAACTGCCGTCTGACGTCATCCCCAGAACCCCCCACAATCCCTACAATCTCACGACGAATATCACTCGGTGACATAAATCGGGACCCACTGTCTTACGTGCTTTCGAATCACGTAGTAGGTCGGAAATTAGAAAACCAGTCTAAAAATTATAAGCCCATCTTTGACCCGGCCTCGGTAAGAACTGCGTAACCTAGCGATGGATACAAATGCCGGCTGCAGATTAAACTACGACCTCTTATGTATTAACAGCAAACGTAAAACATGTACATACGTATGTGTAAGTATTCTTCCGGATCATATTATATGATCTACTTACTTGCGGCTTAGAATGTAGTAAGATCTATTGGCTTGTCTGAAGCAGTCATCCATCATGACGTCACACGAATTCGACTGTTCTTTAACGCCCCCTGCCTTGTCACAGATTGTCATATTTTCGAAACCCTTGGTGTGACGTCACATATTTTTAAATTATATGCTTGTACATATAAATGTATTCCAATTTCCGTTGATCAAGCCATCACGAGTGAATGGCTTTACTGATTTCACTAATTCTTTTTTTGTTGTCTTTCTTATTGTCAGGGGAAGATTCTTATGAAATAAAAAATTAAGCGAATTTCGCAGAAAACTAGAAAATTTAGGAATGCTTAACCGCCTTAAATTATTTCTAATGTAACCATAACGCTTTTGACAATTTAAACTTTTTTTATGTAACCTTACGGGGACGGGGACGATTGGGCAAGTCAGCGTCTGCCGGGTCCGCTAGTGAAAAATAAGAAAGCGGTAGTTTCATTTTTTTATCATTTTTAGTACCCTACCCCTCTTTAACGTGTGTGGGTAACTAGTTAATGGGTGTCCCTTTAAGGCATAACCAAGTGCTAGGATTGTTGCGTTGAGTGTGGCGACATGTGAGAGGATTATTACGTTTTGAAAGCATGGCATTGTGATCAGGTGGAGGAGGACTGGTGGCAAGGGCGGCGCGCCAAACGTATGGGCGTATTCCCCTCCAATTTCGTGGTGATGCTGGAGCCGCCATCTGCGCAGCCCGCGCCGTGCGAGCCGGCGCCCGCCTTGCCGCCCAAGCCAGGTAAGAAACCAGCTTTGCAACTGCAGCACTCGCAACTGAGGGTTCGCAGATGCGTTGCGTTTTTTTTTATGTTACAAGGGGCAAACGAGTAGGCAGTAGACACCTAAGTGCCTACCGACGCTCATGGACATCTGCACGGCCAAAAGGCTAGCAGATGTGTTGCCGGCCTTTAATGACGAGTTTAGGCCACCGGAAAGTCTCACAAACCGAACGAAACGTGACAACAGTACCATCATTTGACGTGACAGCATTGCCGCCACTTCTCGCTGATCTTATGTAAGAATGAGGTACTGGTACCCGGACTCGCCAGCCCAAATCGGCTATAAGCGTGGTGCTACCTTAACGTAAAAAAAAATAAACATTTTACTGGTACAACATACAGACTGGGTGTCTCTAAACTAAAAAAGGTGACTCATTGTTGACGCATCGTATCAATTGTAATGCCACCAGCGAATGGCAAATTGATATAAAGTGAATAATATCCTTGGTGCCACTTTAGATTTGCAATTCTTTAGCGGAAATCAGTAGTCCCACAAAACTATGACTGGAGTAAGCTAATTTAGCCTAATTTGCGTTATAGAAATTAAAAAAAAATCTTTATATGCTGTATCCTGAAGTTTACTGGGTCAGATAGTATATAGAATAAATATGATATTTGGTTACTTTTCCATATATATAAAAGGGAAAGAACACCTATTACGAAATCTCGAAAACCACGAGACGTACCAAGATGGAATTTGGCAGGGAGGTAGTTTATACTTGGTAGACATCCGCTAAGAACGAAGTTTTCCTTAGGGTCAGATTAAAAAGTTTCAAGGATTTACACAAACGAAACAAAGTCGCGGGAAACAACCAGTAGCATATAAAATACTCTACGAATAAACAAAGGACAGTTATCTAAAAATCACAGACTATCATCGATTTTGTACAAGTATGTCGTTCAGCTGAATGTCCTCGTTAGCCGGCGAGACAACAAAGGCTTTGAAAAAAGGAATAACTATCTGGCGTTCAATGCACGCTGCAACCCGGATAGCTCCCACTTTACTATATCGATCGGAACTGAGAGGACGTTGCTTAATGGAAATTCGACATTTTATTAATCTTATACACGGTGTAAAAGACATCGTACCGCAAGCTTTGCGATAAGGCTACATTTCATGTCCTAAATAAAATAACAAAAATCATTCGTCTCGGATATGAGAGGTTACAGATATAACCATCCTCATCCCATTCTTGAGCGCGCGATGTATCGTGAACATTGGGAAACAATCGTCAACAAAATGTTGACGCGCGAAACAAGTCAACCACCCGCGTCGCGCTACCCCTGTTACGTACTTTTAAGTTCTGTTTACATTGCGGTTTGATGAAAAAATATTGAAGAAATTGGTTTCTGATTTGAAATCGCATTGGACTGTCCCAATGCGAGATAATAATAATGATATTGTAGAGTAATCCGTTAAAAAATGATAAAAAAATTGTACATTACAAGAAAAAGCTGACGAAAATTTTCACCACTGGAAATTCTAGAATCATATATTGAACCCATGGGATGCGTATCCTGTACGATGTCTTTTACACCCTGTATTTTATAAAATTCTCGTGTCACAATGTTAGTTACCATACTCCTCCGAAACGGCTTGCCCGATTTTTATGAACTTTTCTATGCAAATTCAGTAGGTCTGAGAACTGGCTGTTGTCAATTTTATATACTCCTAAATACAAGGGTGGCCCACGCAGACGAGATCGTGGGGTACAGCTAGTTATTAATACATTTTTATTGAGATTTTCACGAAATAAACACATTTATCTTATTTTAAATCATACTTTACTTAACCGGGTTGTCTGAAAGAGATCGCTGGTTAGCGATAAGGCCGCCTGTTTGTCTATTCTTATTCTTAAATCTGTAGCCTGTGTACAGCAAAGTTTATTCTATCTTAAATATATCTATCTGTGAGTAACTTTCTGCCATAAAATATCTTTTTTGCCTATGTCCCAGAGCTGGGCACAGGCATCCCCCTTATCGGTCTTTTCTACGGATAAGTGACCTTTCGCTTTTATATATGTAGGTATAGCTCAAAGTGTTTGTACATTTTTGTCCTTGAGGACTACAAAGTTCTACAAAACTTTGCAAGGGTACACAAAGTCCCTGGCGACACTAAATGATCATTGAATGAAGCTATGTCTTAGTCCGGCATGAGAAAAATAATAAGATCTTACCATAAACACCGCACAGAGCACCAGAGCGGCCAGGAGCTGAGGCACAGCGCTGGGGGGCTCCGGTCTGGTCCAGTGACAGTGTTCCTCCGTCTCACTGGGCGGAGCCACGGACACTTCGGTGTAACTTTCCTGTAAATGACAAACACATTTTTAACCATTTGAGCTAGTCTTCTTCTTCTTCCTACCGTTATCCCAGTCTAGTACCAGGGTCCGCTTAGATTGCAAACGATGTGGCTGTGGGGCGAGTTAAGATGACCGATTGTGATCGATTGATTTGTGCAAGTCATAGGATATATAACTACTACAGTCATATGACTATTGTTCCCAATCGTCTTTATATAAATATCATTATCATCATCGGCCTATGGCAGTCCACTGCTGGACATAGGCCTCCCCCAAATCGCGCCATTTCACCCTGTCTTCGGCTTGACGCATCCAACATCTATCTATCACCCAGTCGCAGCAAAAGCTACTTAAACCTAGCGATAGACTCAAATGCCGACCACTGATTAGGCCACGACCTATTCCTACATCCTACCCTAAAGTACATACATATAACTCCCCATAAATCTTCAATTTGAGCATTAGATTTTTATCAAGTAACATCACAGTTTCCTTTTTTTATATTACAAGAGGTAAACGAGCAGGCGGCTCTTCACCTAAGTGCCATCGATGCCCATGGACATGTGCATAAGCAGGAGGCTAGCAGATGTGTTGCCGGCCTTTAATGAGGAGTTTAGGCCACCGGGAAGTCTTTCAAACCGAAAGAAACGCGACAACAATACTATTACTTGAAGTGACAGCATTGCCGTCCGCTCATTCTGCAAACACTTGTCCTAATTATATTAATTTAGAGACCTTCTTCTTGATTCACTCTGTATATCCATGAAAACCGCATTAAAATCCGTCGCGTGGTTTTAAAGATCTAAGCGTACAAAGTAGCGACATGTTTTATATTATGTAAAGGGATGAACTGAAAAATTTACCAAACAGAGCCGGCTTTAACGTGTTTTGCAAAGCTCAAGGCTAGGGTGATGTTATTGGTGATGACACCAGCTCCGAGACCGTAGTTGGTGTCGTTGGCCCGGTCTACCACTTCCTCGAAAGTGTCGAACTTCAAAATGCTCTGCACGGGCCCAAATATCTGAAATACATTCAATGTCAATGAATGGGAAGATTTTTCCCTTATAGTGGATCTTCGAGCCTTCTCGCGGTGAATCGCCAGCTTGTTTACCCTTTGTTATATAAAAAGCTATGTACCTCTTCTTTAGCTATCTTCATGTTGTCTTTAACATCAGCAAATACAGTTGGTTCGATGAAGTAACCCTTGTCTCCGATTCTTTTTCCTCCCGTGATGCACTTTGCGCCACCTGCCTTGCCGGCTTCGATATACTTCAACACCTTGTCAAACATCTCTTGGTCGATCTGAAATGTCGAATAAAACATTAATATACAAATACGTAGGACTGTAAACACACGGCACAACACAAATGAACACTCACACATACGTGTATGAGTTTATGTGTGAGGGCTCGTGGTTACACACACATACAACGGACACGCAAACATCTCTTATACTTGCACACATTCAAATATTGTTGCAAACCCAGCTGACAAACTAGAGTTATGTACAATTTCAATATTTACACGAAACCTTTACCTTGTGTTGTTATTATTACTTTACTTTTTACATTAAATTAACACTTGTCTACCAGTCTAGCAATGCAAATCATAAGCTTCACCATTCAACATGCTCAACCTGGTGGACTTAACCCCTTAAGTCAACGTAAATATACCTCCACTACAATTCCCGCAAAAAAGATACGGCGGCGGATGCGAAGCTATAGTTTCTTGCGAAAGTTCCACACTTTAATACATTTACACCAAGACACGAGGCAGGAATCGAACCCAAAATCCACGGCCATCCAAAAGCCAGGGTCAATGACAACGGCGTCAATGGACTAGTCGCTTAAGGTATGTTCGGAAAAACCTAAACTCTTGGCTTCTCAATACTTCGACTGTTGATCGTCGACCAACCATTGCGCCTGCTTTCATGCAATTAAGCATTTCCAGTATTCAAAAAGGGGTGTATCTTATCATTAAGAAATCTAGATAGGAGGTCTTTTAAAAAATTGCGATATCCTTGGATTATCCTTGTCGTATATTAAAAAAAACATATCATCATCAGGAGATAATCGGTTTTAGTTGAATTTAGATTGCCGTTCAATTTTCTTATGTTTCGCAATCGGCAGACGGCAATCGATTCCCTTGAACAACGTGCAGAAGGCTTTAGTCGCTTGCTCATCATAACGCAGGTCTTCTGTATTACAAAGGGCAAACGAGCCAGCGTTAACTGATTACCGACGCTCATGGACATCTGCACCATCAGAAGGCTCACAGATGGATTTTGGCCACCGGGAACTCTCGCAAATCGAACGAAACGTGACAACAATACCATCACTTGACGTGACAGCATTGCCGCCAGTTTACGGCGATCTTATATGAGAAATTGTGTACTAGTACCCGGACGCGCTGGGACAATTCGGCGGCAGACCAAAAGGACTGCAAGCGTGGCGCTACCAGTAGAAACTTCGCTTGCGTGAGTTAGTTTTTGTACTGCGGTCGTCGTCATCCGTACAGCGCCATCTAGTTTGCTTTAGTGTAACCTTTTCCACTCGACATCATTGCCATCTTGTTATGTAGCGGTCGCTACGTCTCTCCCCTCCGAGACCGGAGGTCGATGCTCAGAGAGGTATGCTTGCGAAGTCATAGAATGCTGCGTCAGGAGAGTGAGATGGAGGACCAGATACCACGGTGAATCGGGTGCGATGGACCTTGTGTAGCTAGTTGCTGATGAAAAGTAGAGAGAGCTGAAGGACTTATTGTCTTCCCCACATATTAGTTAAATCAATTTTGTGATAACTTGATGTTGTGAATAAATAATTAAATCTTATTAGAAACTTATACCTTATTGTAAAGGTTCTCTTGAAGTTGAATAACTGAATCAGAGGCAGGGAAGCATCCTGATATACCAGTTATAAGAACTTCTTCACCAGATTGTGGGTGAGTTAATTGATATCCTAAATTAATCCTGTCTTGGGTTATAATTTCAGGCGCCATCTGAAATTAATATATAATATACATTTGTCCCACTAACGAAGCTAGCATTTAACAGCTTTCAGTCTGTCTTTTTATTTTTAAGCGATCGAGGCTATTCTTGCTTATGTTTTAAAAACATAATTGTAACAGTATCAAATATTAATAAGGGGCAAATAAAAATTAAAAAAAAAACCAGGCAAGTGCTAGTCAGACTCGCACACTGAGGGTTCCGTATTGTCACATAATATTTTTACAAGGTACTAATTTACGAGTAAGATTAGTACTTTTCATGGGATTTCCTTGAATGTGACAGTCTTGGTAATTTTTTTGTGATGTTACTGCAAATTTACGGATTTTGTATAATTCCTTTAACTATGCTATAAGACATTGTTTCTTGCCAAATGTCATGGTTCTAGGGCAAAGGAAAGTACCATATAGGTTTTGAGTCCATTTTCATATATTTTACTAGTATGAGAAAAGCGATGTATACCGCCATATCTTTTGATTGCGTATATTTAGAGGGTTGATGTTCTCGCACAGCTTCAAGGGAGCATAAATCTCAGTACTTGGTATTAATTTAAATACACATCTTTACACATTTCTTAGAAAAAGGGTCTTGACAAATAAATTAACAGATAGAAAAGAACACACTAATGCAACACCGAATTTTCAGCTTTTAGACTTTTTCTTATATTAATGCTACAATTTCTAATATCTTATTACTAAATTTCATGATTTTATGCCAACCAGAAGGACAGTTATCAAAGGAAACAAGATTTGATTCGTTAGTCTATATATACAATTTATAAAACACAACGATAGCTCGTACATTTTCCATTCCATTCATACCGCCATCTATGATGAATAACGGAAAGTTGACATTTTTAATTACAAATCGCTTTGGTAAGTGACCCATAGATGGCGGTGTAGTCACCGTCCGCCGGCTACTTTGTCTGCACTTTTTAAGTGTGAAATAACTTCAAAGATATTAATTTTAATAATATGCTGTAAAGGAAAATATTGATCTACATAAAATGTGCAACATATTTAACGTATTTAAATGGATAAGGATTCATACGGTATGTTTTTATTAAGTGTCTTTGCTTATGTATGGGAAATATGACATTAAGAGCCATACCTTTTCATTGCGAATAGTTAGAGGATAGATTTTTTCACAGCCTTAAGAAACCGTAGATCTCAATATTTACTACAAATTTTAACTTTATATTTCAACGCGTTCCTCAGAAAAAAGCCTTGACTTACAAACAGACAGATAGACGAACATACATTTATGCAGGAATAAATTTACAGGTTTCGGATTTTTTCCTATATTTGAGTTACAAGATTTAACGTCTTGCCAAATTTTATGGTTCTGGGACATCGGGAGTACCCTATAGGTTTTGATTTCCGTTTCGAATGTACTGGTACAGGAAATGCGACATAAATGGTCATATCTTTTGATTGCGTATATTTAGAGAGTTGATATTTTTACAGCTTCAAGGGATTATAGACCTCAGTATTTGGTATTAATTTCAACTTGGTACCTGTTTGTGTTTCCGAGAAAAAGGGTACTGTCAGACAGACACAAAGATAGACAAACAGACACTGTTGCAAGGACCTATACAATGCAGAAGACCAGGCCCTGATACGACAAGACATACTCCTGGTTTCCCTGAAATAGAGTATTCGTTACAGACATTGTGTTAAAATTGAGACTATAAAATAATTTAAACGATGCAATTATAATGCAGCAATGTGAAGAGAGAGGTGATTTTTTTTAGCATTCCATGGATTCAACGTGCAGGTACTGGTTCCATTGCTCCATAAGTGCTTGAGACTTGTGAAACAGATGTAGGTTTAAGAGTACTCTTTAAAGTGACCACTAAGACTCATCTTCACTGCCAGTGTTCCCTCCCCTCTCCAAATCTGGTATGATCCTGTTTCCACTTTTAAATTGTTAGAATTCACTTAGAGGAGTCGAATAAAATCATGAGAGTATGATGATGACCTTGTTATAAGTACGTATTATTTTAATATATAATACTTAAACCTACATCTGGGTCACAAGTACCGGGCACTGCTATGGTACCTTCCTCTGCAAAGCGATGGGCCCTGCACCCGCACGGTGAATCCATGGAATGCTAAGAAATATGTCTCTCTTTATGGCGGATATACTTAAAGCAATGTTTATATTTATAAAAAAATTCCTCCTTTGAGTTCCTCTCCTATCCTGCTATTCAAAAGAAAAGCAGAAAAGAAGTAAAAAACTTCTGTGATGTTAACTTTGCTGGAATTGCTTTGTTAATAAGCTTTGACTAACAAAATAAAGTAATCAATTATGTTACTTTCTAATTGATTTAATTATATTTTAAATAAAATTTTCTATCGACTTTTTACAGAAGAAACTATATCCATAGATTTGATGGCTTCCATTAGTGAATGGGAACAAAAGAAATATAGCAACGAATACTGCGTAACTGTGCCGTCCGTGATCAAACGGAGCGAAAAATATATGCGCTATGCTTCGTTGATTGTTCCAAAATCCTTGTATTAAAATTCATAATTATGCAGTATTTTTATAGACTTACAAAAAGAACTTCTCAATTAGATAGTTTTTATTTCTGTTGTATAACAAATGCCTGTTATATTTTGGTTCCTTGTTTATTTTTTGTAACACTTTATATTAATTGAAAATTATGACACATAAATATAAATTATAATATTTTTGTGTTTCAGTTTTAAAATAGAATTATTGTTGACAAATTTCTTACAGATAATAGCATGTGTTAAAGTTATATTGAGTAAGATTATGTGAAATATGACAGTACTTAAATAATTAATACAATATTTCACAACAGGATTATATCAATTTGCATATTCAATCCATTTTCATTAGCTATTGCACACCTCGCTTACAATCTTATGAAGACAAATATACTCCTCGTCAGAAAAATTAAAACACCTTACAAGTTTATATTTTATAACGATTATCAGCAAAATGTGTATATTTAGGATATATGCCAAAAAAAAAAATGGCCAAGAGATAGATAATATAAATAATACATTTGTTGCAAACTATATTGTTGAAATATGTTTTATTTTGAAAATTTTACAAGTTCCTACTCATTTGGATGGCAATGAAGATATCTAAGGTGGATTTCTACCGATTAAACAGTTTTGTGAAACACATATTTAACTTCCCATTTAGGTTGATTAAAAAAAATCTGACAATAACAATGGGCTTGTGAAATATAAATTACAAT
The DNA here is from genome assembly GCA_024363005.1 of Charaxes varanes. NCBI lineage: Eukaryota > Metazoa > Arthropoda > Insecta > Lepidoptera > Nymphalidae > Charaxes > Charaxes varanes. The sequence goes on from JANCMC010043217.1 coordinate 22,265,730, forward strand.
GTCATATAAATTTTAATTTATTTTCTTTCATTCCTATTATTAGAGGGAAGGTTGAAACGAAGGAATAGTCTAAACATTATTTAAGAATACAAAAAATGTACATTTAGACAAAATACTTCAAATAGATAATGTTCGCACATGACATAAAGGATATTGGTTAACTGGTTAATAGCAAACAAGACAAAATTAGGGCAAGACAACGTCTACCAGGTCCGCTAATATAAAATAGATACATATATCAGGTAAAATTTTTAACAATCATGTTAAGAAACATTATGCTTACCAGTTAAAAATCCTATAGCTTGAGCGGCATAACAAGCTGCTTGTTCATTTCTCATACCTATGTACTTTAGGCCCACAGATTGAAATGCAAAGGATGTCTCAATAACAGGAATACCAACAATGCCAAATACATATTCAACACCCTGGAAATGTTATGATTGAATGAGACCTGAAGATGTATAACATAGTCTTGTTTCTGTTATTATTACCACGGAGATAAAATTTATACGAACATATGCGATCATAAATTCTTCTTTTATATGATCGAATGCAATCAAAGACGTATTACAACCATTAGTAAAGATTACTAATCAACCAAAAATCCTAACATTTTTAATGTCTCAATAAAATCGTTTGGATTTAAACCCATCACAGTTATTAAGTATTCTGATTTGTTCCTCTATTGGAAAGTTAACGAATTCATGAGGATATACAAACATTTAAATTTACTTACTAGGGAACTCGGCAGACGTCGTCGTGTTCGTATTTTGTCACGTTCCCTGATAGCCAATTAACCAATGACTTTTCCATAAAACGCGACTGGCTGAATGTTTTATGACATAATAATTTTACGCAGCACGTCTGTCATAAAGTTCTAGTAAGACAGTCATCTATTTGAAGTATTCTGAGGAAGCGACCAAATATGTTTCTTTTTTAAATCATGCTTTTGATTTTCATGAAATAAAAGAAGTAAATAAAACATACAAAATTCAAATCGGTAAAGCCATTTTTGAGTGTTGGCAATACTAACGATATTTTGTATAATATACTAGCTGAGCTCACGACTTCATCCGCGTAAATTTAGGTAAAAAATAGATTCAATTGTAACGTGATGATATAGCATTTCTCGATAAATGGGCTATCTAACACTGAAAGAATTTTTCAAATTGGACCAGTAGATCCCGAGATTAGCGTGTAAAAAAAAGGGATAACATTAGATTGAATTTGATAATCAAAAGTGTTTATTGCATTATTTGAAGAAATTTATATTGTATAACTTTGTTGCACGCCAGAAATGACTGATTGTATTTATTATTACGTATAAACTATATAAATTATACATTAATCATATATTACAATAAGAAATAAATGATTAAATGACGGTAGAAATAGAGAATAACATAAGCCTTGTATACGTGTAATGTAAAGGCGACCCCATACACGTAATATGCTATCGTTTTTGATTCAATATGTCATTAACTTGATCAGGTTTCAGTTCCATATCGGCAGTAAGTAAATTCGAGTAAAATCCCTCCCGACCCGATGTTCCCTTATAAGATTATTTACTGTGGAAATTCACCTAGAATTTATTAGAGACGCCGAGTTCGTAACAGATAACCTAATTGTATAAAGCCATGTTCACATTCGATGGCGCAATTCTTGTAACCTCACGTACGTCTTTTTTTTTTGGAATATTTTTTTGTAAATAAAAAGAAAAGTGAAGTTATTCAGATCAATAGAAAACTGCACTGATAGTTGTAATAGCTTATGAAAAAATAAATTAACACTTTTCTGTCACATTATACTATTAAAGTGACTGAATAGGGTCGTGAAACTCGGAAATAGAAGGTGACCTCTTTTTTTTGCCGAAAATTTTGACACTTTAAAAACGATTTTCCTTGTTTTGAAAGTCAATTAAAACACATTTCATCTGATCTCAGAATGAAAGTAGAATAAATTTTATTCAGTATCGTTAAAATTAAAAAAATGTATCAATTTTTTGACGGATTTTTTGATTTTTGAATACATTCCGTTGTTTTTAAAGAAGAAAGATCGACCTTTACTTTTTGTAGAAAATTTTGACGCTTCGAAAACAATTATTTTTTTGTTTTGAAAGTCAATTAAAACAAATTTCATTTGTTCTTTGAATGAAAGTTGAATAAATTTTATTCAGTACCCTAAAAATTTAAAAGAAATCCATCAATTTCTTGATGGATTTTTGGATGTGATTTTTCAATACTTTCCCTTCATTTTGAAGTCGATCATAAACTAATTTCATTTGATCTGTATTCTTTGAAGATACAATTACGCGCTTCCCTGCCAAGATCATATCTTAAAATATTTTAATTGAAGTTATCCGTATCTTAATACGTCAAAATCGAGATAAAATGTATGTCAGATATGAAGAAATGTCTGTCCGATATACTAATCGTGATCTTTAGGATTGATAGCTTGATGTAAACTGGTTCATAATGTTATTAGTTATTTCTTTTTTTCGCTGGAAAATGCTTTTACGCACGACTCCATCCGCAGATGAACCGGTATTCTGGAGGCATCTGCGGACAGAAGTGTGGGACTCGCTGGCAATGCCATAATACCCACCAAAACCCAGCGGCGCCCTCTTCGGGGGGGGGGGGGGGGGGGGGGGGGGGGGGGGGGGGGGGGGGGGGGGGGGGGGGGGGGGGGGGGGGGGGGGGGGGTGAGGGGGGGGGAGGGGGGGGGGGGGAGGGGGGGGGGGGGGGGGGGGGGGGGGATCTTTGACCAGCAATGGGTCACAAAAGGCTAATTTAATAATTTAAAGAAAAATAAAAAAGAGAAAACATTGCACACAGGGTCGTTTAAATTCTTTGCAAAATGACTACGAAAAATATACGCAGTGCTGTATTTTGTGTGGAGATATCTGTAATGTATGCAGATTTTCTTATTTTTCACCCAACTCGGAAAGAGAGAGATACCACGGAAATGGAGGAAGCAGGAATTTGACGTATCTATGTCTTCGTGTGTCCGTGTGCCATCTTAAGTTAACTCTTCAAACAATAGACCGATTTTGATGCGGTTTTTTTATTTGAAAGCAGATGTAATCGAGGCAGATGTTAGCTAGAATTTATGAAGATCTGCCCAGGCGTTTTAAAGTTATCAGCTTTTGACTTTACGAAGCTAAAATGGCGGAAAGAATTATCTTTCTGAGATAACATTGATGAGCCAAAATATAAATTATTATATTTTGGCTCATCAATGTTATCCGGGCTTCCTAAAATTTCAAATTTTGTATTACTTTCAAATTCAAATTAATTTCTATAACGCGGTAGACTTATTCCACATTATAGGAAAGCGCGTCGTAGGATTATTCTCGTATAACGCGCTTGGTACGCCCCCGAATGCGCATAATTTAATATTACATATTATAAATTAATACTGATGCGTTATAAGGCGAGGTTTTTGAACATTAAATGTCAGTTGTGTCACCGAATAGATTACTCCTTGTTGCTACCACGTAGTTTATGCTAAAATTATAAGCATATTTAATTGACGACGAGACAAAACTTATTAAAATATAGTTTAATATGCATATTTTTCAAAATGCCAGTTGAAAAAATTATAGTTTTTTAATTGGCGAGCAAAATATGGTCGGCGTATATGCGACACATAGAACAGTTTATTTCACTAAACTAAATCGAAGAAAATTAACACGAGCACTGCGTTATAGAGGAGAATATAGACTGGGTTTTTCTTTCAATATGGAGATTTCGGTAAATCTTTATAGAAATCAGTTTCTATTCTCGGTGTCAGAACCGATGCAGAAATTCAGTATCGGTCACTAACCTGTCGATGCTGTTGACGGCCGTTGGTTCTGCAATGTTGGCCAGCAATGATTTCGTGGCTACGTGAATATCTAATTCAATTGGCAGCCATTCTTTACCTGCAAGGGTAGTCGAGAAAAGTTACGCATTACGTATTTTTAAAAGACCTTAAAAACTCTTAATTCTAATATTTTTGATATGATATGAGGCAGATCGGAGCGCTGCGACTAGTGTCACTATCACGCATTTAAAGTTCCATCGAAACCGGTCCAGCTAAGGAGATTACTAGTAACACAAAGGCAGACAGAAAAAAAAAATGTTTTTCATAACAGATACGCATGTACCGCACGCTTAATAATAAACTGACCTAACTCAAAAAAGCAGATTTTTGGAAAATCGCAAAAAACGCTTTGTCATTAACGACATATTCCGCTTATAATACGATAAAAATGGCATTATAGGAACGAATTATGTATTTCAATAATAGTTAATGAAGCGATTAAAGATATTGAAACGGTATTTTAATGATATTTTGATTTGTTTTTTTTTATCTAAAAACTCTTTTTAGTTAAAAAGATAAAAATTGCTGTAATGAAATAATTTTACATTTTTGTCATTTTTTATTCACGCTTAAAAACTTAATATTCAATTGGTTAAAAAACAACTAAGAAAAATTATCAAATTGAATATTCTAAAATCTAAGACAAACAATATCTAAATTATACAACTATTTAAAAATATTATAAACTAAATGGACTGATCTCACTTTAGACCTAAAACGTAATCGGTCAGTTTAATATTGTGCGTGCGATATAAATATGAGATCGCACGCATTAAGTAACATAATTTTATTTTAAAGGAACATTTCATTTTTATATGTTTATATTTATTTTGAGGAGGTCGTGGCCTAATCAGTGGTCGGCATTTGAGTCGATCGCTAAGTTAAGTTGCTCTGGCTGCAAATCTCACAAACCGAACGAAACGCGACAACAACACCATCACTAGACGTGACAGCATTGCCGCCACACACACCACGCCGATCTCATGAAAATATATCGATAATAATAATAATAATAATCACACAATAATGCCACTAATCGAATAAAATATCACACTAATAAAGTATATATTTGCTGGAAGACTGGTTTGTTATTCACGTATGAGTATGACACATACCAAAAGAGTTGAAGGAATAGAATACAAATGACACGAGCTAAGAAAAACGTGAGCGCGCCGTGCAACGTACGACGTTCTCGGTCGGCAATGAACCCTAGCATTTGTTCTGCTGGAACAATTAGTGGCGCGTCGCGAATCAAACGGAGAACCCATTTGATATAACCGAGTATCAAATTAATAATGCAGATAGATAAAACGTTTCGATTTAATAAGTTTTTTTGTGTCTTTAATAATGTCTTATCTTGCTACTAAATAAATTTTGTTACTTTATAGAACCGAGTATCGGATTAATAATGCAGATAATAAAAACGTCTCGATTTACTACCTTTTTGTCTTTAATAAATGTACCATCCTGCTAATAACTGAAAATTTTTCGTTAAGTAAATTTTCTTATTTAATAACACTGAGTATTAAATTAATAATGCAGACAGACAAAACTAGTTTCGATTTAATAAGTTTTTTGTGTCTTTAATAATGTCCTATCTTGCTACTATGCAAAATACTTGCTAATTATCAACTAAGAGTATCTTATAGTTGAAATTTGAGCTTCTCCGTGGAACAAGCAACTCTAGACTTTTTTTTTATTGAAATTTTGTGTATTTAATCAAAGAATAATTTGTTGTAAGAAAAAGTTACCATTAATAATACAAGTTATACTAACTTCATGTTTTTTAAGTTTATTCAAATGAAAGAGCGAAGTTCAGTGCAGTAATGGAATAAGTTCAAGCCAAAGAATGAAGGCTTGAACCGTGGAAACAATTTAAGGTCGTCCGTATTTGCGTACAAATTATTTACGTAAAACAACACAGTGGGAGAAGTTCAAAATGTTAATTATTGGCGGGTATTGAAATCTGAATGCGGATGTGTATTGTTTAGGTGTCCTTTACCAAATTACATGAAGACAAAGAAAGATATGTATACATACCTGTATCATACCTAAAGTGTTATTTATTGACGGTGGTTGAGTTTCGTCTGCTAGGAAGCTATAGAAAAAAGATTAAGAAAAAGAGAAACAGTGATAAAGATGTATAAAGAAGAAGAAAAAAAGTTAAAATGATAAAAAGATTAAAAAAAAAAGGCGACGACGATAATCTCACTAGAGAAAAAAGTTATCTCTTAAATTATGTCACCCCGTCAATAAAACAATCTAGAATTAAAAACCCTTTTTAAGTCTCCTTTTGAAAAGCAAAAGGTTTAACCGATTACGTTAGAACTGTAATCAACAAATTCAATGAAATAAAAAAATTGCTTATTGCACTGATTTTGACTGTTAAGACTAAACAAAAAAGCAATCAAGAGTTTTATGAAATTTTATTTACATATGCATCAAGCAACACGAACGAAATCGCAAGTGATACATGTAATAGCTACAAATTTAATATTCAAAATAACTAAGCACGCGATATTAGCAATAATAAATTATACGTTTTGCCTGTTTTTTTTTTTTTAATGCGTGGGTGGTATGACAACGCCCGTTTAGGCGCCGCTCGACACAAATGAATACCTTGTGTCAGTCAGCATTCAAGCATAATGCCATCTTTACATTGGGCAACGCGATCTCAAGGCGAGTCACATATTAAAAAACTAAACAATATTCGTGTGTGTTAGGAAAGCGGCAACGCCTTGACTTCTGTTGGCCACACAGCATAGGTCGCATTGTGTCCTCATGCGCGAGGCCGCTGCACTGGGCTCGTAGGGAATAAAAGGGCTGAGTCATTAGCCGAAGTACTAAGCTGTTGGAGAAAGGGACTCGGGCTTAAAATAGACTATGTCCGTTGTGCCCAGGTTCTTGGCTCGCTATGACTCAGCGTAGATATGGATGTGTGTATGTTATTAAGATGCGGTCGCAAACACAAAGAGACTTATAGTCGTCTTGTGTTATCTTTCATTTTCTGTTTTCTAGAAACATTGAAAAATAAGTCCCACTGTTTTACGTGCCTTCCGAAACACGGAGGAGGTCGGATATCAAATATAAACCAGTGCTAGAATGGATCACCAATCTATCACGCGGCCGCGCCCAGAGCAACTTAACTTAGCGATCGACTCAAATGCCGACCACTGATTAGGCCATAAACTCCTCATGGGTGTGTTATCTACATGTATGTAAAAAAATATATTTGTGTATAACAGGCGTCTATTACCTATAACACAGGCATTAAGTTGTCTACCTTAGGAACATCGTCCGTGTGTCATATAGTACTAGGTATTTATTTAAATACCGTGTTATTATTTAATAAATTACTATAAAGGTAATATGAATGGATATAAATATCCATTTAATGAAGTCCATAAACCATTTTCCGCCCGTTTAAATAAGTCCCTAAACAAACAAAAAGGAAACGGAAAGCACTTCAAGTTGACGGAAATTTAAGTGTTACAAACTCTTTAGTTGCGAAACTTTTATACGAATTAATTAAATGTGCAGTTAATAAAGCAATTATGTCACGAAAATGTTTTAATAATTTAGTTTTATCTCTCGCACAAAGTACGTTGCATGTATTTTTCCAACTCTATTTTAATTTAGGTTTATGTTATTAATTAATTTGAGATTATTTATTCCCATTGCAGGCAAAAATCGTGTCTACTCAATGTCTATCTGTTTCTGTCTTATTATATATCCATCTCATTCTTGGTTTGCCGCGTGATTGTCTGCGATTTGGGCTCCATAAAGTAGTGATTTGGGCCCATAATTTATTAGTATTCAGTTATATATGATTTTTAAGCAGAAACTTAAGCAATAAGTTCATTATGTTAATTAATCTAACATTTTTCTGCCCATTTAAATAAGTTCAAGAGCAAACAAAAAGGAAACGCTGTCTACTTAAATTTCGTGGAAAATTGAGTTTTACAGTCTCAAACTTTTAAACGAAGTAATTAAAAGAACGGTTTGTAGGAATCTCACAAGAAATTGTGAAAAATTCTAAGTTTCTTTCTCACGAATTGTTTTGGATGAAGATAACGCCTTTAACCTTACAAATTAGTCTAATATTTTTAAGTAGCTATACCCGCGACTTCGACCGCGTATTATTAGGTTCAATTTTAGTGTGAAGATATATGGCCTTCTAATAAATCTAACACTGAAATAATTTTTCAAATCGGGGCAGTAGTTCCTTAAATTAGCGCGTTCAAGCAAACAAAGAAACAAACTCTTCAGTTTTATATATTAGTTATGAGTTAAAATAAACCGACGTTGCTAAAACCACTATTACTCCTCAATAGCCCACTGCTGGGCATAGGCCTCTTTGTTTCTTCCTCTATTTTTATATCTCTTGCTCGCATCCATCTATCTCTAAAAAAATCAAATATAAATGTTTCACACTTAAAATGCGCGCCCCTTCAAAATGCTAATTCGCCTATACTCCGCTAAGCCGTTCACGCGATTAGTTGACCTTGCAGTGCGTGGTTGAGTTTAAGTTTACAATAAAATCGCTGCATACAAGCACGCGTTGTAATTAGTACTTACATTCACACATTAAAGTAATGGGATTTAGTGAACTAGATGTATTCTTAATGACGTTCAAAAGTGTTAGAAAAAAGTTGATCTGTGTGGGCAGTTCTAGTACTACTATTATGAGTACGTAGTCATGACGATACTCCAACGGAGCCGGAGTTAATTTCAGCAACTTGCATATTTTATTCCATCCTTTTACCCTTGCTATATCGAGGGTATGTATCGTGCTATCTTTTTTAATTAGCCTAATGTGTCCTACAGCTGAACAAAGGTCTCCTTCTCGGTCCATTTTCCTTTTACTTGGAACAATTTCATCCATAAAATTTCTTGGAAAGGTATCCAAATCGTCTCGCTACCTCTGCCTAGGCCCGCCGGGTCGTCGGCAGATGGTCGTGATATTAGTCCACCTATGCGAGTGCATTCGAGGCACATACCCAGCCCATTCCCATGCCAGCTTTGCTAACTTGGGAATGGGCTGACCACTTGATCTTGCTATTAAAATGTTTTTATTCGCAGGTTACACTTTCCGGTCAATGTCAGTGCAGTGTCAGAGACATTATACAGATGTTAGAGATAATTCCTGACCTGACAGGACCACCTGGACCTGTTGTTGTCGCGTTTCGTTCGGTTTGTGACACTTCCCGGTGGCCTAAACTCGTCATTAAGGGCCGGCAGCGCATCTACAAGCCTTCTGGTGATGTTGATGTCTATGGCCGTCGGTAGTCAAGGGGAAACACTTACTCGTTTGTAATATTTTGTATTGTAATAATAAAAAAAATCTTTTATGTAATTTCTTAGCGATTGCTTAGTCAAGTTTATCTTACCAATGTATTTATTACTTTAAAGTAGGTTAGAAAATCTTGCTCTGATTCTTCGATTCTTCTCCAATTAAGCATAAGTCTTGTGTTTGAAGTTGGATGTTTTAGCGCAGCCAGCAGAGTCGAGTATTGAGTCAAATACCTCAATAATTAAGTTCAATCCGTTATTGCCGTTTTTGCCGTTCAAAGAATTATAATTTAATTTTTTTGATTCAAAAACACAATTGTATTTGTACTTCAGCATTGTTCTTACTCGTTGACGGAACCCGCCGAGGCGTCATAGTAGATATGCAAGAACAGCGCTTCTGTGACGCCTCTCATCGTGATGAAGGAGTAATCCCGGTTTCTAGTGGGTATTCCGGCGTTTAACCGTCAAGTTCCACATTCCCAGTCGAGACTGTGCTTGAGTATCGGATTCAGTGTCGACTGAAGTGCGTAAAAACATTTTCCAGGAATAAAATAAATGTACTTACACCTATGTCATTATCATTTCAGTCTGGCTGCGTCCACTACGGAACGCAGAAATACGCAGCAACTTCCACGAATAGCGGTACAGTATCGCTGGTATGTATGCAACGGTTTTCTTCGACCTGCGCCAGATCCTGAGTCCACCGAGTAGGACGTCGTCCTGCCTTTCGTTTCCACGAGCATGGTCGTCACGTCACATCACATCTCTTCGTATTACCTTAATATATCAGTTTTAAGAAAAATATTTTAACACTATACTGAATTTAAGAATTTTTAACATAACTGTACTTACAACAAAGTTATATTAGCTATTCAGATTTTCATGAATTTTCACCAAGTAAAATTTTCCTACACTAATTTTCACATAAAACACAAGTGTTAATGTAACTAAATTAGCTTTACCCCTGTTTATAGTAGAGACCCGACTTGTAGACTGTATATTTAACACCAAAAATCAACAACTATACTGAGCACTTAAACAAAATAACGAGAACGCTCCTGGACATTTTGCCTTGGTTTGCCCATCTACTACGGCATACATTTCATTACTTAATAAATCAGTAGATAATTTATATGCAAGGTTAATCATTTTAATTTGAGAGGTCATCACCCTTTAGTATTGGATTAGCACCATATAAATAACACCATGTCATACGATATTAAAAAACGACTTAGAGACCTTCAATAAAAGGGCATACTCATTCCTCAATGGCCGACAACGCATCTGTTAGCTCTCTGTTGTTGCAGTTGTCCATGGGCGTCGGTAGTCACTCAAGTGAATGCCGCCTGCTTCGGTTGTAGACCAAAAAGACTATAAGCGTGGCGCTACCACGTATTCACTTTAAACGATATGCATTAAATTTGTCTCTTTTTTATTCTTATAGTACTAAAAAATAATTTAAAAGCAAAAACCATTTAAAAAAAAGCTTTTAATTAAATGTACTATAATTTATAAAATTGTAAAACATATAAACTGAATAAAATAAACTTTCCTTTAAAAGTTTTACTATCAACTTATAACGTCTTTATTCAATTTATACGATGTAAAAACATGTCGCGAGATTTAAGTACTCTTATTTAATTAGTTTACATTTTTTAAATTGAAATCGGTACGAACATATTAACGCCAACACAGCAAATTTTCCTTTATTGTAAATTACGTCACCGTTAGGCACCGGAATCAACAGATCAGCTCCATGACATCACAATAATGCATTGTCAAACGATATATAAGATATGTGTGCAAAATTTCAGGTCAGCCGGATGAAGATATCTCCTTCAAAATTTTGTTGTAAGGTTCCATCCAAATAAACATGGGATACAAATATAAAATACAAAAATATTTATTTTTCAAACAGGTTATTTATCTAAATACAGAGTGTTGGGGCCAACCCTATAAGTTACTATTACTAGTACTTGTGGCGGGCGGCCCCGCTCTTCTATAACATTACATATAATTTTCATATGTCTAGCTAAAGTATCACTCCGGCCACATTTGTACGGACATATCTTGCAAGCAAATAGTTTCTCCCTACAACATGCGATAGGGTTTATTCCTGTTACCTTTATTAGTATATGTTATTGTATTATCTTTTCCATGAAACGCCAAGATTCATTACAAGTTTCACATCACAGATTACATGTTCAAGATTTCGAGTTAGGTGACGTTTCGCTTTTATATACGTAAATACATGTTTTTATTTTTGCTTTATAGTGAAAATTACCTATAATTTTATTTAAGTATTAGTGTAAATAATTCTTATAGCTGTCGCCGAAGAAATAGTTAAAGATAGTTAGTTTGGGGGGCAGCTTGTGAACCTAGATGGGACGTTATAAAATTGAACCACTCAGTCAGGTTTTATGACATTCAGGAGCAGTGAACTTTTAGAAACGTTATAAGATCGTTCATCACCGGAACCCCATTAGTTTAATAAATACAATTTCACCGTCATTTTTCAAAAGCAACAATGAAATTTAAACAATTAATCTAAAAACAAACAAAGCTCGCACGTTTTATATAACGCATTAATTATAATTAAAAAACTGCTATAGAAATGATCATTGTAATATTAATCATGATATTGTACGAGATGTGATCTGTCTCGTGATGATTTGTACTAAAAGGATGAGAGATTGAATTAATAAAATGACATAAAGGCATAGAAACTTTGTATTGAGGCGGGCTGTGACGATTATTGTGACTCAAACAAACACTCTACTGATTTGTATGGTTGGTTAGTACGTGAAAAAACAGATAAAAATTAAATTCATATTTTTTATAGAATAGAATAGACAGATATATTTATTGTATGCAGCAACGAAAACTGGACAGGTTATAGATTTAAAAATGAAAAAGTACTAACAGGCGGTCTTATCTCTAACCAGCGTTTTTTTAGACAATGTGGTCATACATTTATCTGTATGACGAGATTGTAGAATGAACAAAAATAGAGTAATAATATTTATTATATGATAGAGACAAACAAGTATATGACATGGTTGGCCTGACCACTATGACCTAAAGACCCTTGAAAATACACTGGGAAATTACTTACGCTTTGCTCTGGAAACCTCACAGCTGTATTTTACTGCTGGCGAAAGGTATAAGGTATATACCTACTACGTCTTTCTAAGTTTACGCTTGTAAAACCGAGAAGCTAGAAGCACTTGTATATGCGACAATACTACAGGGGGAAAGAGAAAGAGTATCAGATCGGCTATTCGGTCCAAACCAGACTGGGTGAAGATTGATCCAACCAGATAGGGGACACCTGAATTTCTTTTTGTCTATTTTCTCTTTAAGCTATTGCAGTATCCACTACCAGCAAAGGTTTGACGCTTAGTTAATGGACAAACTAATATTGAGCATATTGCCTCAGTCAGTAAGTACTAGTGTAATAGTTCTTTATTCAAGAGCTGGAAACCATTAGTGACCGATTGTAACCAATAGCTAGGAAGTGAATACCTAAGCCTTCTTTTTTTTTAAAGAACATTAACAATACTTTATAGGCATGTCTAATATTCGCGTTTCCCCTCCTACTAAGCTTATAAAAAGTGCTTGGGACTATAAACATTTGGGATTTAAACCTGATACTTTGCGGATTTCAGCCCATCCTTTTTACCGTTTTTAGCTCAACTGTGAGACAAAAAGTTGCATCGAAATGTTTTCCATGTACCACACAAAGAGAGATATAAGAAAACTCTTAAAGGATTAGAGGCGGTGACAGAATCAGTTTCCACAATAACAGTCGCAGCTTAAGTTTCATTGATTTATGATTTGTACGCGAATAAAGGAGTCGCTTCACCGACTTTATTTTGTGTTATGAATGGAAGCGCTAAGTCATCCACTCAGTGGATAAAAGAGCAGACCACAACACATTTAACAGTTAAATCATTGATATATCAATCTGAGCAATATCGCATCCGGCTTAGTGGCCATATCACGAGTTTTGAGTACCAAAACGTAGTTCCATTCATACAGACACTACTTTATACGTGCTACTTCGTATAAGCGTTTAGAGGTAGCGCCATGCTTGTAGCCGAATTGGGCCGGCGCGTCCGGGTACCAGTACCTCTTTCTCACATGAGATCTCAGTACACCAGGTTTCTATGATTCTCAGGGCGTTCCTCATGATATCACTTAGAAGTGATTCACATTTGCCGTTAATGAGAATCACTAGGTCATCTGCATAGCCGAGGAAGGCTATATAGGCTTTATATATCATCACGCTAAAATTTAATCTATTTTTTTTCCCTAATTTTACGCGGACTAAGTCGCGTACACAGCTAGTGACATATAAAGTACATTTGTCTGGACGAATTCTACGAGGCCTTATAATGAAATACAAAGAGAAAAATACAAACAAATGTTTTTTGGACATTTGACAAAATAAACAGCCTGGAACATATTTGTGGCGTTCCACAACATAAACGTACTCTGCGACCAAGCGTTAACCTTATTTTGTACCTATTCTTGTTTTATGATTCTTGTACGTCTTTCAAATGTTACGTTAAGTACTTTACTTTAGTAAATATACCTTTTTTAATGACTTTTACATACCTAGAGTATATTATAACAGGCTGTAACTTAAAAAACTTAACGTGAGTTTAAGTATAAAAGACACTTACGTCAATTTTAACGTTTAAAAAGATATCAACTTATTTACAAGTATTAAAAATAAATAAAATAAAAATAGCTTTATTCAGTATCTTACTTCGTACGTCCCGCGGTTTTAGAGATTTCGTGACCTTTCGCTTCTATATATAGATCAACAAACTAGATAGTTATAAACAAACATACAACGCATCTTAGAGCTATCATCTAAGGATACAAAAACAATTCAGGATACAATTACGGATACGTAATTATTTCCCGAACATTATCGGATGCTTAAGAACTTAGCCGGAGACCTCCTAAGAGCGACGCTTTGGCTTTTATAAAAATACATTTTAACAAGCAAACATCGATAAGAGCTACCTTTTATCATCTATTCATAGCCAAGTAAGTAAAGATTTCATTGAAGTGCTTTATCTTTTATTTTCTAATAAAAGGCATGATACAACACAAGCTTGTATTGTTTGCAACAAACGCATAAATTCCAATGATATACAGTTTCCATTGTTCTGAAACACAATTAGTTTCAATGATAAGAGTAACTTATATTTTTGCTAAGTAAAACCTATTTGTGGTTTATTGTACTTTGTTATTCTGTGATTCAAAAAAACGTGCTATTACGTTTCCATTGAAAAATATTGGCGAAAATTATTATGGAATTCGGATTCCAAAACATTTTTTTCAATATAAAGTCCTTAAAAACATTTACAAATTTTTGCTGATATAAAAATTAAGGAAAAATCTTAATATACAGACAGATACTTTATAAATATTACATACTGTATTATATGTATATACATACTCTTAACTTTACACAACCTAACCTTTGCTTTTTTCTTTTCTTTTTTTTATATGGGAGATTGCAGAATTCAATTTTTTAATAGTACGGAATTTACCCATATTTTATATATCTTCTTATCTTAACTTATCATATAAATACGGGAACGGGAATGGGAACGGCGACGGGGATGGGGATTATGGTGATGAGCCTCTCCCTCCCTTACGTGTGACATAATGTATGGATGGCCCCTAAGATCACATTAAATTCAGAAAAGTTATCGCTTATGATATGAAATGGTGATGGTAAATAAAGATATGCTTACACTGGAAGCGCTGCGCGTAGGGCGGTGATAGCGCACCTTCTTCAAGTAGACCGTGTAGATGGCGCCGTCTACGCGCTCTTCGCCCCACAACCGCCATGTCGGCTGCTGGAACATACCACCAGATGATCAATACCACTCACTAATCATTTTCCATCTCTATATTAACTGGCGGATCCGGCAGACGTTGTCTTTAATAATTGATAGAATCAGGCGTTGCGTAGAATCAGATGCATGAAAAACTTAACCAATTTGCTTAAATCCGCGAATGAATAAAAGACGTTACGTTTCGTTGCGAACGTAAAAGTAAATTTAGTAAAACTATCGAGAATATTCATACTAGGCCCTCAGATTAGAAAAAAAAGTGTTAAATGTTGGGCACATTAAAATTTTATAAAAGTTATCTGGATTAAAAAAAGGAAAAAAATGCAAAAATAAATCTATGATTAAATTATTATTAATGGTTTGATAATTTGGCTCTGTTTGGCTTCCTAAGTGACCAGAAAGTGCAGTTGGGGGTTCCGAGGATGACGTCAGATGGCAATCGGTCATCTTAACTCGCCCCACAGCCACATCCTCTGCAATTTAAGTGCACCCTGGTATTTAACCGTGATAACGCTAGGAAGTAGAGTAGTTCTGTTAGATACGGAAAATATACAACTAATATATTTTACTAATAGAATCAAACATGGCGAGCAATACCATGGATATATATGATAAGGTATCACCTGCCATGTCGCGTGCCGTCACTATTTGGAACCCGTCTGAATTATCCAGCTGTCAGAAAGAGGTATTCCAAAGCAATGTTTAGATCAGTATGAAAATGTGGTGATAACCCAGTTAACTTGAAGAGGCGATGTAAAGAAGTATATACGGTTTATTACGTTTCCATTCAAAGGTTGCATTTTATATCGATATTGGTATATTTTTTCTTAGAAATACGCAGTAGTTTATTATTAAGTACTAGGTACAACAGGAAGGACATCTTTTCTATATCTACCCAAAACAGTGCAGTAATGTTGTATAAAATTTCATTACTGCACTGTTTATTATATTCATATAACTTTCATATAAAATGTGTGCACTGGATCAAAAAGATACTGGCTGAAAATAAAAATCGATAGAATAAATTGAACAAAAAAATGGCTCGCATTCTATACCAGTGTACAACTTTGATAAAAAAGTGTCAAAAATGGAGATAGAGGAGACAGGGATGTAGTTGAAAGAAAAGTAGATTACGCACCTTGCTGAAGTGAGTAATTAATTTAGTGCCCAAACATTAGATAAACTTTCAAAAAATCTTATTTTTATATTACATGGACTCTTAATTTATAGTAATTGATATAATGTTTCAGAAGAATTTCTCACCAGTCCATTTCGAGTCTAATTTATAAAGCTTCTTTTACAACAAGCCAATACTTTCGAATTAAATCGTACACACATTAAGTCAGCGCAGGAGAGAGACAAGTAGAAGAAAGCCCTGTCGGAGGCCAAAATTTCATTTAGGGTTTCTGAGCCACTCCAGTGAGTAAGTAGCTCATATTAGACTTAAAAACACTTTTTTCGGTGATATCTTAGACTATAATTTAACTATCAACTATTCAAACTTCTATTATAAATTAAGATAAAAAAACTATTATAGATATATTAAATACGTGTACCTACAGGTGAATGTGAAATGTGGTTTTTATATGTTGCAGGTGTTGAATAATCTGTTATCACAATAATTTAATATTACACCTGCATGTTAATTTATAGTAAATCACATATGTGACACAAAAATGTTCAATTTAAACTGCTTTATAGTATAAGATTGCGACTTCATGAGTTTCAGAGAACATATTATGAGAAATTTAAATGCAAAGATTTTAAGAGCCAGCAGGTATCTGTGCATATGTTCATGGGCGTCGGTACTCACTTAGGTGAACCGCCCTTTACCCCCTTGTAATATAAAAAAGGGGTTGCGAGACAATCCTATAATTTGTAGTTAGAGCTAGGTCTTTTCTTCTATTATCTTACTTAATAGTATGATAATTTTTATGCACTAAAAACAAAATATGAACACTTTTCAATCGTAAAGATGGTGAAATAAAACTGTGTATTAAGGCGATATAAAAAATGAAAAACCTTTAAAACATGACATTAATAAAATATATTATATAAACTGTTTTGATAATGAAGCCATTTATAATACAAAAACGACATATGACGCGTGCCACATCGTACGTTTATTTATTGTGAATATTTTACAATAATTAATACAATAGCGAAAATATGTTAAGGTCACTAGTCATCCTACTTCATGCAATCTTGTGAAATAAAATAAATCCTTATTAATGTATAAATAATTATTTATATATTCTGTTCAGTTTTTTTCCGCTTGCCTATTTTTAGGGTTCCGCAGTACTACAAGAAACCCTTATAATTTCGCTCTGTCCGTCCGTCCGTTCGTCTGCCCGTAAGGAGGCCCCCTCCTAGCATTTCCATACTATTAGACGTAGAAACTTGAAATTTTCCATGTTTATAGAACATACTAAAAACTAATTAGAAAAAATATTCTTGACAAAATCGGACATCTTTTGAAGTTATTTAACAAATACGTTTATAGCGTATCAGATACGGAACCATTCTATATAAGCGTGCCTTGTCTTATTTGAGTTGTCGACGTCCCCGATCAAAGACGTCGCTATGTCGCTCTTCATGCATCATCTGTCCGTAACAATTATTGTAGATAAAGGCCGAGAATTTCAACACAACGTAACAAAGTCGTAATAAATTTATTTATGTGCGCTTGCATTGCGTGCGCTAGCTAAATCTTACGCGATACTTCAAAATTATGTAGTACGGAATTGTACTACGAAATACTCAGTTATTAAATTTCGAAAAGATTCCAGCTATGATATTTAAGACGCTAGTTAATTTGTAAATTTTATGCCGATCAAAATTGCCCTTTATATCATTAATACGAATATCTTAGAAGATATAAGAGATTTAAAATCCGAGACAGAGTAGACGGTAAGGTAAACAATAAATAGATGGCGCTATGGTTTGATATTTATTATATTAAGAGCAAGCAATTGTTCAGGCAGGACAACGTTGCCGGGTCCGCTAGTACGCCTCCTTTACGAAGGGTAAATTGTTCAAATTAACGTTACAAGGCAATTGGTGAGACTATTAGTAAATTTCCAAATAGTGATCGGGGTCCGGAAATTAAAATTTAAAAGTAGGTAATATAAAGACGTACAAATCATTCCGATTTTTTTCTAATTCCCTTTAATTACACTAGCGCTCCTTAAAAAACATATTAGTATAATATAAACTATTATACATAGTAAAGAATTTTTAGTCTATGTACTAGACACGAATGAAGATAACATAACAATTTAGAAGCTTATTTGTTCGAATGATAAACCTGTAGTCATATCGTGTTCGTGGGTCTGAAGGTCTTTCTTTCGTTCTTCTATGTCATTTTCTATAGTCTACATTACATAGAAATGTTGAATGTGGCGTGTTAGATGTCAAAATTTCTGTCAAATTCAAGAGAAAGATGTTATGGGAAAAAACAGCTGTTTTTGTGTCTTTTACTTTGTGAATACGTGGTATTTATACTTATCAAAGGTAGAATTATACGTTTTTATCAGGTCATGTTAGTTTTCATTAGTTGTAGCGTTGTATTTAACAATGAAACAAAGGTAAGATGCGTCTAGTGAAACATATGTAGTTTACATTTATGTTTACTTATTGTTAATAGGAATGTTGTTATCCAGGACGCGGCTTATACACAGTGGGGATGACCTGATCACTAATATGAACGAAATGAATGACGATAAGGATCGCAGTGAAATACAATTGTACAGAATTAAACCACAGGATCATTTTATCGAAGCGCAAGTACAAGAAGGCGACACATTACAGGCCATTGCTTTAAGGTTTCATTGTTCTGTAAGTGATTGATGATTATTTAATTATGTTCAACAAATTTTAAATGTTATATATATTATTATTATTCTTAAAAAATACACCAAATTGAATAAATAATTTGCTTCTTATATTATTATTATGTACATCAATTCATAGAAAATCAAGTGAATTGTGATCTGTAAATAGAATCCATTGTGCAGAATAATTCTATCGAAAACAAAATGTTATTAAAATCCATATACAAGACCAACTAATTTTTCAGAAATTTTTCAAAAAAGCAATGCTGTCTTTTGATATACTATAATTACAAAAGTGAAAATATTACTAATGTTGCCTAAAAATTTTAGATTTCAGAATTGAAGAGGATTAACCATATACATAAGGACAATGAAATATTTGCAAGGCGAACAATTAAAGTACCTGTCACACCATATTCAGTGCTTACAGAAGTTATTCCCACTTTGCCACCTCAAGAACCTGTACCATCTACTAGCAGTACTAGCCTCAATATGATTAATATGCTACAAAGTCCAGTTCAAAACAAATTATCTCAAAATAGAACCAATGCAGGAGCCAACAACACAGAAACAAAGGAAAATGACTTTGCAATTGATTGCAATGCTGTAGTTTTAAACAGCACATTGACTCCCTCTTTGATTCCTTTCACAGACACAGATCAAAATGATCTTATATCAGAAGATACACAACTTCTACCTTCGAAACCAAAGGAACCAGTAGAAGCAGTTGTAGTCAAACAATTAACATCACATGGAGCAGATTTTGGCTTGAAGTGGTTTCATCTTGTATGTTTTGTGCTCGTTCTTGGTGTTATAACTCCTATCATATACGTTTTGTTTTTCTTAGTTTAATATAACTGAATCAGAAATTGATAATTGCCTTAACTTCTAACTTACATTAAAAATCTGAACAAAAGACTTTTTTAATAAGCTACGGTGTTGCCAGAATAAAATATAGTAGTGTTTCAAATAACATAAGATCTTTTTTGGCGTTTTTATCAATATTTATAAAAATTGTTACAGTTATTAACTCTTTACACATTAAATTCCAATTAAAAATTATTTAAAATCAAATGATTTATGATTTCCAATTTTATCCGCTAAACGCGTCAGGATGTTTGAAAGCGCGTCAATTTTATTTATTCGTATTAAAACTGCATAATACCTATTAGTTCTAAGAAAACGTAAAAACATTTTACTGTGATTAATACACGTTAAAGCAAGTTATTCCCTTTTTTAAGTATATTAAATGTTAATGCTTGCCTAAAGTATATATAATAATTTTTCTATAACACTATCCAACAACCTGAGCAGTTTTGTGGTACACTTATTAAAAAAATTTCACGCCTATATATTTCTGCTTGTTAAAGCATGCAAAGCACAAAGTACTTTAACTTCATAAACACTAACAAAGCTTAGCTTTTACTAAAGTGTATTTGTATGTTTAATGTATTTTAAGCAGATTATATCCTACTAATATTATAAACGCGAAAGTTGGTACAGGTGGATGTATAGATGTCTGGGTGTACGTTTGATTCTCTTTCACGGAAAAACTACAGAATGGATTTCAATAAAACTTTACAATAATAGAGTTTATACATCAGAACAGCACATAGGCTACAAATTATAAAAGTATAGTGTGAATTGTCCATAATATAAAGATAAATGTCAAGCAAGTAGGAAAAAATTCTGCCATCAGCGAGTTATTCTGGTGTGCGTTGCAAAAGCCGCTAGAGTGACACGTATATAGTGTATGAAGGAAATGTTTATCTTACATAGTTCTACAAAAAAGTCCGGGACAGTATATATCTATCTTTCACATATAAGCCATTAACGCTATAATAGGAAACCATTATGGAACGGGAAAGGGACAGGAAATGGGAACGGGGATCAATATTATAGGATAATAGAATGTAGCAAATAGCAAGTAACCCAACGTTCGGGCAGGACAACTGCCGGGTCCGCTAGTATGCTATATTGCGAGTACCTAAGCCACGATTTTCTCTTTTAGTCATGGTAATGAGCGATTAACGAGGCCGCAACGCAACTTCTTTTGAATACATAAATATGTAAATAGAGATAAGTTAATTTTGTCTCCGGATTTTGCGGAATACAAAATGATTCTTAACGAATATTTAACTTATTTTGCCACCAGGGAGGTGGCACTTTGTCAAATTTAAATTGTGGTATTTGTATTTAAAATTTTAAGTCTGCCGGAATTTATCTTTTTTCGGTTTTACAAAGGCAAATTTCACCGGTGCTGGTTTGGATTTTTAATTAGCTGGTAGTTTGCATTCTCGTTCGTGAGGAGGTCGTGGCCTAATCGCTAAGTTAAGTTGCTCTGGCTGCGACCGGGTAATAGATGGGTGTCGCTAGCACTGGTTTATATTTGATATCCGACCTCCTCCGTGTTTCGGAAGGCACGTTAAACAATGGGACCCGATTAATGTCATTTTGTGATATTAATCGTAAGGTTCTAGAGATCGCGGGGGTTCCGAGGATGACGTCAGATGGCAATCGTTCATCTTAACTCGCCCCACAGCCAAATTCTCTGCAATCTAAACGGACCCTGGTACTTAACCGGGATAACGCTAGGAAGTAGATAGACTTACGAATGAACTCAGGAGGAGTTTGCATTTTCATCGAGTCCTTGAGTTGGCAGCGCCAGGTGTCATTTGATTAATTGGCGTTTCCGTGTAAATACGTTCCCGTTACACAGAAAATAAGCTGGGCTAGTGGGAGTTAGACTCGCGCATTAAGGGTTCCGTACCATTACGTAATACTTAAACAGTTTATTTTAAGAAGGATAATTAGTGTAAGATTTTCCGTTTACGTAATGTAATTATAGCTTCTATATGTGTTGTAATAGCTTGCCCATGTTGAGATTACTTCTAAGTGATCACTGCATTCAAATTCAAATGATATTTTATTCAAGTAGACTTTTACAAGCTCTTTTGAATCGTCAAATATTTTAAAAGCTACCCATTTTTGAATAGTAGTTGCCCATGAGCGTCAGTAATCACTTATGTCATCATTTACTCGTTTTCCTCTTGTTATATATATCACTACGATGGTATCTTGCGATGGCACCATCACAAGCGGTGCTTGCTAACGAAACCCGCCGAGGCGTCACGGTAGATATGCAAAACCAGCGATCCTGTGACGCCTCTCTTTTTGTTAAATAAATTGGCCAAGAACGTATCAAGACACGCTATAAACTTATTTGTCGAATAACTTCAAAGTTGATGTCCGATTTCGTTCAAAATAATTTTCCTGATAAGTTTTTAGCAAGTTCTGTCAACATGGAAAATTTCAAGTCTCTACGTCTCTAATAGTTTTGAAATGCTAGGGGGGGGGGGACACCACCTTACTGGCAGACGGACGGACGGACAGAGCGAAATTATAAGGGTTCCTTGTACTACGGAACCCTAAAATAAAGGAGTACTTTAGGAATATCTAATATAACCGTTTTCCGTTCAACTAAGCATAATTCTTGTTTTATTCTGTTCTACAACAATTATTGTAGTAATGATATCATTAGTTCTTATTCATCTAACACTTATAAAGCGGTCCCGAGTCTTTAGTACCAAAATATCTCTAAAACTGAGAACAATTTAAACCCTTTTATCTGACTTATTGCCACGTAATGATCGATTGTCTGACGAGTTCAAACGATTAAATATGAGGTCAGATGCAATTGCCCATTATTAATAATAATGACTATTAATAATTGTCCATTAATATCTATTGTTATAATGATACAACAATGCCTTATTATAAGAAAGAAATATTAAGTAGTATACTCTGTTCTTTTTGTTTATGTAATCTAGTGTAATCCCCCTTATGGCCTTATTTATGTTTTACTCTATATAATTTTTGTAATCTACTTGTAACGCTGTTGGATTACCAATAAATCAATAAATAAATAAATAAATAATATGCCATCTTCACATACACCAGTATGGGTATACTTTGTATAATATTGAAGTTTCTCTAGATTGTGTACAGCCTAAAAATGCACGCCCCTCCAGAGTATTCACCTCTACATGGAAAATAGCATGTAGACGGAAACACACAAGCTCGTCAATATCATTGGCTTACAGCCGTTTCACACGTTTCGATAACTCGTTGCGAAAAACTGTACAGTTCAAAACTGTGCAGTTTTATCGATACGTGTGGATGAGAAATCGTTGTGGATTAAGCACAGCACAGTTAATTCGCACCGATTAAACTGCAAAAATTTTTCGCAACGATTTATCGAAACGTGTATAGCGGCTATAACAGTGCGTGGTTGAGTCTGAGTTTAGAATAAAAACGCTGCACACATGCAAGCAATCCTTGCAATTTAATTAGTGGCTTTAATTAGTGGAGGGACGTGCGGTTTTAGACTGAAACATCTTTACCCTATTATTTACATTGCAAAAATAAGAAGACTTAACCTCTTGTTCCATTCCAAGGTTGTATCAATAACATATAGCATATAATTTCGTAAAGAGCATTACAACTGTAATTATTCTAATCGTTCAACGATGGAATAAAATTAACATGTAGGCATAAATCATACGCTGAGTGATAAATTACTGTTATTATTTATAATATTGTCAGTTTTATCTACTTCTGTTAAGTGGTTGAATAAAAATCCATTTGATGGATTATGCAAATAGGTATTTTAATGGTAGGTTTTACAACTGATTGTGAGCAATAATTCATTCCACTTCTATACATAGCTACTAATGTTTTATCAACTCTCTAAAGATGTCAGATGTTTCATTTTCTTTTATACGCTATATTGATTAGCGAAGTTTGTATACCTTTCTTTTTTTTGTTTGTATCATAGAGAAAGTATTTTTTTTTTGCAACAAAATAAGGCTACTGTCAAGTTTGCCTAGTCTTACTTCTTGAGCTTACTTTTTTAAAACTTGTGCGAGGACTGGGCACGAGTTAAGTCGGGTTTTGAGTTTATTACTATTGAAAGATTTTTGTTCGTCTATTTCTAAAGCTATCGAAGATTCATTATGACGTATGACTCCCTTTAAGTAAGTTATATGGATACCTGATGCCTCATACCCCTGAATGTAGTATACAAAGATTTATCGCTATTTTTTGTTACAAGGGCCAATTATTTAACAAATACTTTTATAGCGTATCAGATACGGAACCCTTCTATATAAGCGTGTCTTGACACGCTTTTGGCCAGTTTGGCCATTCGTAACCTTTATTTATAAGCTTCTGATACATTAATTGAAAAGTTGAGAGATGTGTATTCTATCGCTTAAATTTAAGCTTCTTTTTAAAGTTAGAGACATCCTACGCCCTTAGACGGACCGGCCATATCTTTTTATCTTAAAAAGCTTAAAAAAAATTTAACTTAAAAATTTTCAGTATAAAAATAAATAAATCGAATGACGGTAGTTACAGGACCGAAGAATTAAACAAAATCATAAAAGTGAAATGAATCGCGACCGAAAAAAATAAATACTTGTATGGTACTTAGCGGTTAATATTCACGTAAGTATAATATTTAGTGAGTCCGTACGCGGGGATATAAGCCCCCGTATCTTAGCGGAGGTCGGCTGGACTTCAGCCGGCTCAACTTTTAATAACGCCCGCAAAATCATCTCATTATCATTAAGCTGATTAAGGTTGGTCGCACACAAACGCATCCCCACGCTAATTCCTACTTCTGAGCGGTAAACAAACTTATTTTGTGTACTAGTATGGATTAGGCGGATGTTAACGTACTTCGGAACCAAAGTACATTTTGAGTTAAGGAAGATAAATTAAAAATGTTAACAAAAGTTGTCAAGATATTACAGAACTTCAATTTTGGGTCATCAAATTTTGGTCTTACTCTATAAAAATAAAAAAAATATAATAGAGAATCTTTATTATTAACAATAAAATAAAAGTGCAGTTTTTTTGCTGACGGTCTCCACACTGAAAGTTAAAAAATAAATAATATTTTATAAGCACTCACATATACATTTAATGGTGGTAATTCGTTATATTATTTAGAAATTTATTTGTTAGGGCTCTTGAAGTAGATATTAAAAAGCATCTAGATTTCAGTAGCTGAAAAGCCAAAATTTCTTCATATTCTACCTATTCTACAACCAGTATATGACTCAACGGTGATAATTTATTTTATAGACTTAAAAACCTAGTGTACAAAAGACACTGAACGAACAGTCATATTTAATTAAAATTTAAATATAGAGCGCGTAGGACAAATTAATAGATAAAACTTAGAAAAATACTACAAAGTAAAAAGTACGTAAACTGACATAATTACTAAAGCCACTTCAAACCATAATTACAGGAAATCCATCAAAAAATATGGTCAGCTTAGAAAATTACGTGCCATTTAAAAAAGTAGAAATAAAGATAAAGTCAAAAGAATTTTACTAGGCAATATTGTTGGAGATAAAATTTTTGCGACGGCATTACCTTGAGTTCAGTCAAAAGATATACAAATTTCCTTTAGGATCTTCGCCTTCGTGAAACTGTAAAAGGCTAGTATCAGATTTCGCCCGCGTATTTGTGACCCTCATAATTGTAATTAGACTTTACCCTCCAACTGACATACGACAAAGGAGTCCACGACTAATGCAGATCTTATCTCAATCCGAAGAGTGAGGTGGCCTAATGGTATGAACGTATGCGTATTAGAGGGACTTATCTTGGGTAAATAGGGCAGCTCTGTCCAGGTCATAAATAAATGGCTTTGATTTCTGTAGGTGACCCTTGGTTTCACGCTCGGAAGGGTCGCCGGGCCCTTTTAATAGTTCACAGGGAAATCTCGCTTAATTCGTATAATGAACATGTGATTAGGTTTAATGCTAAATTTATAGAGGTTTACAAATCCCAATTCAAAAGATGCTCCATTGAAAAGGGCTCCTTTGAATCTTCAGATTTTAAATAGTCTACTTTACTTTTCTTTATATGAAAATATTAGTCTATATTCCTAGTTGTCATAACCAAAACATAGACGATTTTATACTTTTTTTCTCGCTCCTTACAACGTCTTTTCAGTTATTTTACAATTTCACATTACTATTAAGCATACTTTTTTGAGTTTATAATTAAATTTCTAATGTTTTTGTCTCGTATACAAAGTATTTATTATTAATATAGTCCATTCCTAGTCTAGATTTGCTTTTCTACCTGATTAAAACTTGTTCTTCTTCCTAGCGTTATCCCGGTTAAGTACCAGGGTCCGCTTAGATTGCAGAGGATTTGGCTGCGGGGCGAGTTATACATATCATTAAACAATATTAAAATGCATTTAAAGTTTACATTTTTTTAAAGTGTTAGTTTATTAGGTGTCAGAGTACATCTGTGTTTATGTCAGCGTGAATAATGTGTATGTGTGTTTGTTTGTTTATGTTGTATGTTCGTGTGTGTGCATGTATGTTTATGTGTTAGTATACATATCGATTTGTCAATCAAATATCAAATGTCATTTAAATATCAACAAAAGATGGTAATTATTTGAGTACTGTTTATTTTATTTTACACTGCCACATGGTCACAGTAGCGAAGCTTTGATCGTGACCGCGCGACGTGCCTCGGTTACCCTGATTGCACCAAAAGAGTTGATAGAGATTTGACATTATCGTTTGCAGCAAAATGTGGACGTGACCTTTTTGTCGAGCATGCATCTAGTTAACTAGTGATATCATGTTCATAGTAACGACATTAAACGATATCTATCTAGTATATAATGATTAGTGTGCCCCCAGTGGTAGTGTGATAATGATCGTTATTGGAAATTTGGGGAAAACTCATATGGAAATTCATAACTATGCGTTAACAAATATGTATATATTTTATGTTACAAGGGGCAAACGAACAGGCAGCTAAGTTCCTATCGACGCCCATGGACATCTGCAAGATCAGGAGCCAAGCAGATGCGTTGCCGGCCTTTAATGACGAGTTTAGGCCACCGGGAAGTCTCACAAACCGAATTAAACGCGACAATAATGCCATCACTTGACGTTACAGCGTTGCCGCCACTTCACGCCGATCTTATGTAAGAAAGAGGTACTGGTACCCGGACGCGCAGGCCCAATTCGGCTACAAGCGTGGCTCTACCTCTAATTAAAGCTGAAGAGTTTGTTTGTTTGCTTGTACGGCTAATCTCAGGAACTACTGCTCCGATTTGAAAAAATCATTCAGTGTTAGAGAGTATATTTATCGAGGAAGGTTATAAATCATATACAACCCCAAAGCATCATGCTAAAATTGAATCTATCTCGTTACCTAATTTTACGCGTAAATATGTGTAAAATAAAGGAAAAGTAGTTTATTTTATAGAACAAGTTACGAACTTAGATGTTTTTAAACCGACCATAATAATTTGGTCCGAACACCTTTTGAACTTGAGAAGGAGGGTGTTCTACCTTTGAACCTTATTTAACTTATATTACAAAAATGTAATGCACATTATGATTTTAACCAAAAATTCAATATTAAAGAAACGCGTGCTATACCGCGAAATATTACTAATTTCTACAAGAAGACGGACCGATTGATCAGCTAAAATTAAGATTATTTTTAAAACCCGTTATCATTCAATTGACTATGGATCAATTCTTGACGCAGTTCGTGAATGATTTAATGGATTTCAAGACTCAGACTGGAAAAATTCAGTCCGATATTGAAATTTAAATCACTTTGAATACCAATTTATGAGGTCAATATTGATTTGAAGTTAGATTAATTCTGATTTTAATCTATAAATGCTTCACGGCTTCTATTTTATTTTCTAGAATTTTCTATCGCATCTAATATTTCTTTAAATTGAAATTCTAAATGGAAGGATTTTAATATTGTTTCTTTATGTTGCTCTTCATTTCTGTTATATTTTTTATCACTAAGATAAATGTTTCATATTTTGCGATACTGCCTATTTTTTTACTATTGTTCTGTTTATTTTTATATGAATTCATAATGAATTCGCAAAACCTCTTTTGTTTCATTTTAAGTTTTTACTACAAAGCTTAAATTAAAAGCTTGTATTAGGAGTGGTGCGACACTATTCCAGCGATGACGGGTTAGAACGGGGTACCTTGCGGATTTAAGTCCATCCCTTCTACCGCTGATCGGACCATTTTAGATTTATTGTAATTTGCAGAAGTTTGTTCTTCAGTGAATTTAACTAACTTTTTTACCAATTTCTATAGTATCTTTCAATTTCGGAACTGTGAATTCTAACGTCTCGTTGACATAGAAGATTTTTTTTAATACTTTGTGCCTTACTTTTTTTTTTAAAAGAATATTAGGAATTCTTTTTAATCCCTTCTTCCCTCCTACGAAGCTTAAATGAAAAGCTTGTATTAGGAGTGGGTGCGACAATACCCCAACGGCGGTGGGGTTTGAACCGGGTACCGAATTTATAATTATTATCATGAAATTCACAAAGTCTTAGTTTTGCAAACTCGGCACCTAGATGTTGAGAATTTCGTGTCCCCAAGAGGATGCTAATTCAAATCCAAGGGGTATTCGTCATAATTTTATTAGAAATCCATTTCAACCCATACCAGGGAGGCTTTGGCCCTGCAGTAGGCAAAAATACTACCGCTATATAGGCAATAAATAAGGTGTATATTATATACCTTATTTAGTTTCTATTTTTGCTTAAATAAGGTCTATTCTTAGGCACAAGTTTCTCACCTTTCTAGACCATTCTCTACTTTCCTAGGCTGGCTTTATCATACATTTTCTCGAAAAAATAAACTTTAAAAAGTATACCAAATTGTACAAAGCTTTGGAGGATTAAAAGAATCTTAGGTTTGGGGCGTTACTATTTATACATTACTCATCAGAATTTTTCGAATGAATTCTTAATTTGTTAACATAAGTCAGTCTTCACAGTCAGTTGATTAAGACTTTTTATGATCCAGAGTAGTAGTATAGCGTATTAGCTTTACAAATATAGAGAAAACCAGTAAGAAACCAACAGGTCGAAAGATGGCTGACTTGACAAGTTGCGGTGTAATTTCCAGCTCCCTAAGGAATGTGGTCGCGCGGGAGCCGGCCGGGGAATGACCGTGGATTGGACCCGCACCGGGGCCATTACGCAAACACGCACAAAATGCGTCTCCGTATTCAACATGCGGGTTACTATTTTATTGGTTTCCGTCTTAGTTTTTTTTTAAATTATGTATTATGCACAGAATATAAAACATTTCAACTTGCTAAGCAGATAAAGAGTTTCATTAGCTTAATTAGTTCACAGTTTCTAGCTCTTAAAAATGTTTGGTTTATCTCGACACTACTATGCCCTTGTCACTCCTAGTTTTTAAGCTTAATTAGAGCGGGAATATTAGACAGGAAAAATTGAGTCACTTCGCGTAAAGCCGCGAATAGGTACAAAAAATAGAGAATGAATTATTAGCGGACTCATGTAAAGAAATTAAGCTTGTCCTCCTTATCATGGATTTGCACAAAGTTACGTCTAAATACTTCATAGAGTATTTGAACCTACACCTGGGTCACAAGTCCCAGACATTGCTATGGTTCCTTCCTCAGCAACGCGATGGACCCGGTATCCGCACGGTGAATCCATGGAATGCTAAGAAATTCGTCTCGTCTCTCTCAACATATATCTTCTTGCCAAATTTCATGATTCTAGTTCAACAGGTAGTACCCTATAGGTTTTGATTCCCTTTTCGACTGTATGAGTATGGTAATTTTGACATAAATAACCATACTTTTTGATTGCGTATACTTAGAGGTTACATTTTTTTTCAGCTTTAGGGGTCCGCAGACTTCAGTATTTGGTATGAATTTTAACTTCATATCTCTATGCGTTCCTGAGAAAAAGAGTTGACACACAGACGGGCAGACGGACAACTAAGTGATACCATAAGGGTTCCTTTTATTTATTTTTTAAAATACGGGACCCTAAAAACAGATTTTCAATTAACTCAGTTGAATCTAGGTCTCCGATTTCATTTCAGCTCTCAAAAAACTAACACGTCACATAATCCGTGTAATAAAGTAAAGAGCTACAATTAAAAAACAATTCTCTAATTAAAAGATATGTATCTTCTTTACTACCACTCGTGATTCACGCAACGAAACATTAACATAATGTTAATGAGGTTAACATACTTAGGAGAGTGAGTGTTAGCATATATACTCAGATTGTAAACATAAAAGTTGGCTTATGCTAGTGTAAGTGCCATAGAAGGCAGTGGTGAAGCAAGCATAAAGATAAACATATGCAGCCAAGAAACAAATTGACTTTGCTTATGCAAAGTCAATTAGTGACTTGGCTGCTACCACCACATATAAAAACGAGAGAAAATCGATGCCATATCGTTTTTTTTTTTTGTTTTTTTTTTTATTTATAGGTTAAGCGGGCAAACGAGCAAACGAATCAACCGAGATCAGGTGATCAGCGGTAGTGCGTTGCTGGCTTCTAAGGAATTTATTAATCCGTCCTTTAAAAATCCGCATGACATAGGATTGTGGGTAGTATTTAGAATTGAGGCGAGAGGGGGGGCCCCCCCCCCCTCTCTTTCTCACAGCGGCGTGCGTGAGAAGAGGCCTCGAATCTGGGTGTATTATCCATATGTATGTAGTTATATATTAATATATATATATATGTATAACGGGCGGCTGTTACCCATAACATAGGCATTAAGTTGTCTACCTTAGGAACAGACGCCCGTGTGTCATATAGTCCTGTATATAATTATTTATTTATTATGTTACTTGTCTATAAACTAATACGAGAAGCAAAAGCTTGCGAAAATTGCACGGACGAAGGAGTATGCATTTTATCACGATTATAGTTTACTAGCGGTGCCCGCGACATCACTCGCTTAAAATTAGTTTAAAAAATAAATTCAATTTAACAGTGATAATATATAGCCTTCCTCGATAAATGGACTATCTAACACTAAAAGAATTTTTCAAATAGAACCTGTATTTCCTGAGATTAGCGCGTTCGAACAAACAAGCTCTTCAACTTTATATATTAGTAGAGATGTAGATGAGGAGAGTGGAGAAGAGGAGAGTGCGCGAATGCTAATATTTTTTTATAAAATACTGATATATTAAATTATTAAAATACAACCTCATGCACACCAATACAAAACGATTTACACACACATGTATACATTTTTCTATAAAAACGTGAACGGCATGTATATTAATTGTCAAATATAAAAATGCGCTTATAAAAATAATTAAAATTTTGTACAATATAATAGTTGGGACTTGTGGGCGCATTTCGACCAGTCGACGATTACTAGTACAAATAAAACATTTATTTAGTGCATTTAAAAGTCAATCTACTTTATTCATTAATTCAAAAAAATTGTGAATATAGCTATATTTGATCGAATCTGGCCTCGTTTGTCCCTTCTTATATAAAAAAAAGCTTTTAAATAAAAAAAACATCAAAATCGGTTCAACCTGTCGGAACTTTGGAGATGACAAACTTCAATTCAAATTTTCAAATTCAAATTCAAACGATATTTTATTCAAGTAGACTTTTACAAGCCCTTTTGAGCTTTGTTGTGTGTGTGAGGTAGCGTTCTCAATCGGCTTTTGTAATGCTTAATTACATTTTGAGGACTAAATCACCTTTTTCGGTATCCTTTGGTACCATATCAAGCTCTCTGAGCTTGTAAAAGTCTACTTTTAAACTTAAAATTGCAGTCAGATCGGGAACTGGACTTTTTGGAAGTCGGTTGAAAGTAAACGGATTGAGCGACACGACGTTTCCACAATTCCGCGCAAATGGGATGGTTACGTGGCTTAGAGGCTGCTATTCGATAGCAAATATAGAATTCTTTTAGAATCTGTATTTCAAATTTCGATTCCAAATGTGCTCGCTGCAGCAAGAATTCACGTATTCATTTTTCCAAATGCTGTACATATTGTACATATTGTGTCGCGTCTTATTCCGCTGGTAGAAATTGCTATCGTTTTTTGTATAAAGCTAGCGGACAAGCCATACGTTGTCTTGACTGATTTACGGTAAGACGGAATGTCCAGTAAGAACCTTAACACAGAAAAACCGACTGTGGTTTATGATGCACTGACTATATTTTATAAAAAAATTGTCTCTAAATAAAAAATAAAATAAATAAATAATTACTTTGCCAGTATTGGGGAAAAAAAAAAAAAAAAAAAAACGAATGAAATGGTCGGAATTACTCCGAAAAAGCGCACAACTCTGTATTTTCTCATAATGCGTATAAAACAAAACAGTTCTGAATTAAAAAGGTCCAGCAGTTTTTGAGTTACAGCGAGAAACATAATTTAGATTACATACCGACTGCAGCGTCAAGCCATCTACAAACCCCTTGGTATATACACACAAAATTTCGTCCAAATCGGTCCGTCCCTTTAGGAGGACTAGAATGATGTAGGCTTACGTATTCGAGTTATAAAGATTAAATAAAACAAGTTTTAGACCGTGTTGTAATGATATTTTGATTTATTCAACAATTCTGTAGAAATTCAATGATACAGTACATATTCAGTACTACAAGGAACCTTTATAATTTCGCCATATCCGAACGTCCGTCCGTCTGTCTGCCCGTAAGGTGCCTCCCAACCCCTTACATTTCCAAACTATTAGACGTAAAGACTTGAAATTTTCCATGTTGATAGAACATGCTAAAAACTCATTAGGAAAATTGCGTGAAGTGGCGGCAATGCTGTCACGTCAAGTGATGGTATTGTTGTCGCGTTTCGTTCGGTTTGTGAGACTTCTCGATGGCCTAAACTCGTCATTTAAGGCCGGCAACGCATCTGCTAGCCTTCAGGTCGTGCTGATGTCCATGGGCGTTGGTGGGCACTTACGTGCCTGCTGTCTGCTCGTTTGCCCCTTGTAACATAAAAAAAAGTCGATTAAACTGCATAGTTTTGTCGCAAAAGTTTAATTTTAAAATTTTTTCGCAACGATTTATCGACACGTGAGTAGCGGCTGTTAGAAGAATGTACAATGCGTTTATTTTTTAATATATAAAAAAACTTCAATGCAGAAGTAGAAATAGATGTGAGAGGGTGTATACCCGTTATTTCTACGTGTACTGCACATAGGCCAGTCAAATTAGACCAAAACTTAGAAGCAAGCTGAAATGAATTCGCATACAGCTCTAAACTGATAGGACTGTTGAAAACAGCATTATAAATAAAACCGAAAAAGTCCTCATTGAAACTTGCCGTTTGGCTGAAAATCGCGAAAAACAGATTTTTGTGACTATTGACCTCAAATAGCTTTTTTCCAGGTCTCGGATCGGTGAGGCATATTTAGGTTTCTTTAATAACGATGTGTTAACCAATCCTATATGTATGTGAATTAATGCAAAGTCCAATCTTTAAATTGACTGGTCCAATATGTAAATTCATCGTTTAATGTTATATGTGGAATACTGAAGCCAGAAATAGCTTCATTTTGATGATCATTTCAATGATCATATAGTGGCCGGGAACTTTGTATAGCAGCGCAAAGTTTTGTAGTACTTTGTAGTCTTCAAGGCGAAAAATGTAAACACTGAGCTATGTGTGGCTCGGGCACAAGCAAAATAATTATTTAATTATTATTAGCATTATGACTCTGGTAGTATCATGATTTATAATAGAATATAGCCAAGTCGAACCAGTAGTTCCTGAGTTAAGGGCATTCAAGTAAACAAACAAACTTTTCAGCTTTATATACTAGTGTAGAGAGCGGACCCTGCAGGCGTTCTCCTACCCGACTTGCGGTTAGGCCAAAGATCCAGCACAATTTCGCCTTCTATTAGAAGTATACCAAAGTTGTGACGAAACTTTTGAGTTTCCATTTTTTGTTTTTTTTACACTTTCCCAGACACAGTACGAACAAAACAGGAGTCAAATGAGCCGAACTGTTTCTGAGTTATAGCTAAAAACATACCTAATTTCGGTTGTGAACACAGCGCCATCTACCGGGTTCAATTTCACTGCAAACCATCTACAAATACATAAAATTTCGTCTATAAGCAAGAATAAGCCCCTGTAGAAGCAGTAGTTTGATAAAGGCTTGTACAGCATTTTTTTTTATATACAAAGGAGATCTTTATATACTAATACGTGAAGCAAAAACTTTAGGTGACATCTTAAAAAAAATGTGTTTACGGAGGAGTATGAAATTTGGCACAATAGTTGTTCATATAGAGGAAGATGTGCGAATGCCAATATTTTTTTATAATATGCAATATTGATATATTAAATTGTTAAAATAAAACGCACACCAGTGCCAAACAACTGCTTCGGTATTTCCGAACGGATACGACTTAGGGACCTTCAAGAAAAGAGCATACTCATTTCTCAAAGGGTTTTGTGATATTAGTCGTAAGGTTGTAGAGACCTTGGGGGTTCCGAGGATGACGTCAGACGGCAATCGGTCATCTTAACTCACCCCACAGCCTCATCCTCTGCAATTTCAGCGGACCCTGGCACTAGACGCTAGGTAGAAGAAGAAAGTCTTTAAGATTATACATATTTTTTTAATAACTTATCATCAATTTATCTACAAAATTCGATTTTTTTAACCCGCAGGGTTTAGGTTAGCTGCTGATTCTGACACTGAAGATTTTCCTTTGTTTACACAGATTAGAAACTCTTATTAATATTTGCACACCTGTTAAAGGTAGATTGTGTTGAGGTTGCATTTATGTAAAAATCTATGTACATATATAACGCAATTGAGCAAACAAATGCAATGAAATGACGTTATCCTGTACCAGTAAACTGTGAAAAGATATTGTATCTTCGGTGTAACTAGGTCATTTAGTGCTCTGTATTTAGAATGAAATTAATGATTTATCGACGTGATGCACATCACTATGCTGCATTCGATTGATATGCACATTCGATTGTAGGGACGTGTTGGAAGCTCGTTCAATCGACGCGCACAGACAGACATACAATTATCTGATAACGCGTTAATATATTGATCGTGTAACACTTCCGTTTGCGCAATTTGCTTTCAACATATTAAACCTCAATATGATACTAGGTTATTTTAACACAGTATAATAAGAGGCAAGAGATTGTAGCTTAGTCAGTGGCCGGCATTTGAGTCGATCTCTAGGTTAAGTGGCTCTTACCGCGGCCGGGTGATGGATGGGTGACCAATTCTAACACTGGTTTCCAAATATTCGATCTCCGTATTTCGGATGACTTGTAAAATAGTGAGTCCCAATTAATGTCACTGAGAGATGTTAGTTGTGAGCTTGTGGGGATTCCGGGGATGACGTCAGACGGCAATCGGTCATCCCATCACCCTACAGCCACATCTTCTCCAATCTAAGCGGACCTTGATACTAGACCGGGATAACGCTAGGAAGAAGAAGTATGATAAGAGGCAACTCTTATTAAAATTTCAGAAACTGTCTACTAAATGGTTCGTTAATGCGTTGCCGGCCTTTAGAAAATGTGTATGAAATTTTATTAAAAATTATCACTTATTTATAGCACTACATCAAATGAGATTTTTATTTTTATTTTTATTTTATTAAAAAAGGATACCTTACGTTACGTACAACGGTAACATATTACATTGTACGTCCCACTTACAAGCTAACACAACATGTATACAATATTAAAACTACAATCTAAAAATAGTTAAATACTACAATCTAATAAATAAAGAAAAAATAAAAACAGCAAATACGAGATGAAAAAATTAACGAAATAATTGTATGAGATGTATTAAAATGGAAGGAAGGGTCTGCAAAAAGGTCGTCTGGATGTCCCAACAGAAGTGAAAACGAATCGTCACAGGTGTCTGTCCTTGACGTCAATCAGGTTTGACTTTGACGTCACCGTTACCGACACCTCTGACGATTCATTTCTACTATTGGGACTACCGGAGTATTAGTGTTTGTTTATAAAGTACACATACACACTTTATATATCGCTCAAGGAAAGTGGCCGGTCATGTGACATTCGGTGACGTGACGTGACCACAATTCAATGGTTTTTTCCCTCTAAAAAATGCTCATCGTGCCTAAGGAAGTGTTCATTTCTAATACATGTCTTTTAATCGGTATCACTTACGTTTAAAACATTACCTCAATTGAGATGCTCAAGGGAGAGTCAGCAAAAAATGGCAGACCTTTGAAAGACAGATACACTTATAAGACTTGCGTTTTATAAAGTATAATAACAAATACATCTACGTATAATAGGTCAACATGTATTCTGTATCACTAACTGCAAAAGATGACATCAATTAAAATGTTCAGAGGAGAGTCTGCGGAAAAAGACACGCCTAAACGACAAGCCTTTTAGACGTCAGGCACACTTACTTGTACGTCACACATACTGTGACTTGTATTTTATAAAGTAAAAGTACAAATATTACTACATAATAATTATAATTAGTCAGTATATATCTATAACGGTCATTCGGAATGATGACCTCGATAGAGATGTGTTCAAAAGAGGGTCAGCAGAAGAAGACGCGCGTAAACAACGGACCTTTTAGAGGACCGGCACACTTATTCTGTGACTTGATATTTATAAAGTAAAAGTACAAATATTACTACATAATAATTATAATTAGTCAGTATATATCTATATCAGTCATTCGAAAACACAACATTGATTGAGATGTGTTCAAAGGAGGGTCAGCAAAAAAAGGCGCGCGTAAGCAACGGGCCTTTTAACGGACCGGCACACTTATAATTTCACTTACATTTTATGAAGTAAAAGTAGAAATATTACGACATAATAATTATAATAAGTCAGTATATATCTATATCAGTCATTCGAAAACACAACATCGATTGAGATGTGTTCAAAGGAGGGTCAGCAGAAAAAGGCGCGAGTAAACGACGGGCCTTTTAAACGACCGACACACTTATGGCGTGACTTGCATTTTATAAAGCGAAATTACAAGAAAAGATAAATGGGCGGTGCGCCATTAACGGGTCCAAAGCGCGGCAAAATACGGCGCTGAGTCAGTTCTGTCATATGATGGGGTGGTGTTTTAGAGGCCTGGATTCAATCAATCAATGTTGTTAGGGGGGTATAATGAAATGTGACTCGATTGAGTATCCGGGGAAAATGATTGTCGTACAATTAATATATTTTTTCATTTAAAAGAGGTTGTAATGGAATTTGCGCCGTAGTGTTTTGCTTAGTAATTGTGGTGACTAAAACTTTTTTATTAACATGAAATACAATGGCGTGTACTGTTTATACTAGCTTCTAGTCGAGTCAGAAACAAAAAGAAAATAAATTGAAATATAACTCAATAATAACCGCTAAAAGTTCGGATAATAGCAGCAATTTTAGGGTACATAGAGTATATAATGACTATAGAAATAAGGACTAAAAATATTTTTGATACCAGAATTACGAAGAAAAATACAAGAAATTGGGCAATGTCTGAATTACAAACGGAGCTTACAGCTAGTCCCGCTAATAGGTCACACGATACCACAATCAATTGTTAGGAATATTACTAAGTAACTAGACAGGTATTACTCAGAAGTAATTGACAGAGAAATGTCTATATAATGATATGTGAAGCGAAAGCTTTCGGTACCATTTTACAAAAACTGCGCGGACGGAGGAGTACGAAATTTTGCGCAATTATAATAAGTGTGGAGGAGGGTTTGCGAATGCTAATATTTATATAAAATATGCATAATTAATACAATAAATAATGAAATAAAACTTGAAGCACACCAATGCCAGAAGAGTTACACACACACATACATACATTTCACTATAAGATTGTGTTAAAGCGTAGTCATGACGATCGCATATGTATTAATTGTCAAATATAACAATGTCATAGTACAAGGAATTAATATTTTGTAAATAGCTTTCAGTAAGCATATAGTATAAAAATTAAACGATTTCTTGCCGAATTTCGACTAACCGGCAATCTCTAGTAAAATTAATGTAGTGGCCAAGATGTCTAACCTCCTTATTCGCAAGAAATACTGACAGCACCGGCACATAAGAAATGCATTGTCGTCAAATACATAAAAAAAAAATGGAATAATGGCGGGAATTAGGGCTTTTGTCTGTCAACTGTCAATTGTAATTCCTATGTTATTATATAGAGGAATTAGTAAAGGAAGTAAAATAATAATTGTTGAATAGATTAATAATCTGAAAGATAAATATTTCTATGGCGGATTTCAGCCGGTATTACACAGCTTAAACATTTTCTAGTTGTATAATATTGTAATAAAAATTTAAACAGTAATTATATCCCTTTTACTATATTGAATAATTCGCATATTGATCAAGTCCTAGTATTCTTTTAAGGTTATCTAAGTCAGGACTAACACTGATGTAAAAGTAAGAAGGTTAAATGGCGTTTTCATTGCTTAGTCAGGGTTACCTGTTCCATTAGGCGTTTTAGTGTTTATTTCTAGATAGATCTGAGAGGAGCACGATTAAGCTACGTGACTCAGCGTTTTACAATTTTCTCCAACACTAACTTTAGTTTACGACTTAAGGCATATAGATTTAAAATTGGATTTTGTAAATTAATTTACTCTTATTTTACGAATACTTATATAACTCGAAATTTAAATATGATTTTTTTACTTTATTAAATTAATTGACATACCAGAACATAATAAGGGTTTCAAAACGCTTTCGGGGACAAACTTCTAAACCCACATTTATATCTATGTACCAAGAGTAAATATATAATTTAAAGTTCCCTGAGTATAAAGAATTGAGATTGGCCCAGCAAAGAGGAAGGTGGATCAAGAAGGGGGAGGCCTTTGCCCAGCAGTGGGAGAGAACAGGCTAATAAAAATAAAAGTATAAAGAAAAAAGTAATAAGTCAGGAATTCTTGAATAACTATTTTCACTCCTATACTATACAGTCTAGATTTTTTTTGTTTGTTAATTTACGCACCACAGGCATGAGGCCCGTGCCTTTTCTCTCTTATAGTCTAGATTAGAACAACACAATTGCACGCCTCATAACGCGAAGCGTTGGTTGTCTACTGTGACTTAAATAAAATCGGGCAGTTTCCTGAACTAAAAGTGACTCTGTTACATTGGTATGGCATTTATTGATAAATATAAATAACTAAATACACACAGATTAAAATGGAATTCCTGTTTTCACACGTTTGATGCTTCGAAAAGATATTTCTTTTATTTAGTGTAAGAAAAACTGTGTGTGTGGATTTGGCACGATCACGGTCAACAATTTTTTCTATGGGAGCTTCAAAATTACAGTGCCCTGAAAGTGGTCGGGTTTTGTGATGCGATCGGCCCAAAGACTTCTCTACTACAGAAAAGCGATGTCATCCCTTTAATTAAAAGTTGGCGGTCACTCCGATGTGAAAAACAATGATTACGAAACTTGGACGTGGCTCTTACGAAAACGAGAATATTTTTTACTACAAAATTACTTAAATTACATTGTATCTTTAAAATTTATTTTGTGCGTGTGTATTTAACTGCAGTCCTCCCGAAGGATAGAATTGCTTTTTATGAATGTTCGCGCGTGTGATGAAGTTAAACCAAGCTGGAGCATAAGTTCCAGGGGGTACAGGCCTTATGGAAAACCTCCTTGCCCGACCTTGTGTCTGGTTTTGCCCTCGAGACTCCATCTGGCGAGAATCTCGAGCAGCCCTGCCGTTGGGGAGTCGGTCGGGTGAGATCTAGCCATGTTGTCAAACCCAGTAGTGGTCGGATCACGGTGGGCACTGTGGACTCGACCGCCGAGGCAGGATTCAAATGATGAAGCTGATTGAGAATGGTTTATAATGTCTCTTTCATTCGGTAGATGGCGCTGCAATGTGATTCAGATTATTTTAATTTTCATATTCAAGGTTTACTTCGATTTTTACCACCATATTTCTTTTTCCAGATAAGTAACCTAAAGGTTTATAAGGTTGTTCTGTCTAGCCAAATCATAGGGGTGTATAAAAGATCCTTGCTTTAATATAATTTCAAAATTTGCAAGAATTAAAGAACAGAAACAAATCAAATGTAATTAAAACTTGTAAAAAGGAAGTGTTTCTTATCAAAGCCGCAGAAACGTGTGGTACGTTAGGGTGAGACCACACACAATGTTAGTAAAGCGATTCGAGGAAATGCACTTCTATGAACTGCGTTAAAATAGCTGCACGTATACGAGTTTGCACGCTTCAAGTGCGCTGTGAGAGATATTGAAATGTGAAAGGTTAAATATCTGCTCTAATTTACTAAACCGTACCATATTTTAATACAAAATTTCAAAGTAAAACAGGTCGAGCTTTTAATCTTAATTGTAGCTTAATTATTGAGCTTTTACGTTTAATTATCTAAACACATACTTTGTATATGTGAACTTTTTGGGTTGACAAAGAACTTGAAACTAGAGTTATCGACATAGCACGCTTTTCTTGAGCTATATATGAAAGCTGTGTATATATGAAAACTTCTTTGAGATGGGGAATTCGCGACACTGTTACAATTACCGACACCATTGTATGTTCATTATTTTTTTCACTTTTGTTGGCACTCCAAGTTGTTGTTATTTAAATTTTATGTCTCCCGAATATACCTACTCTATTATTTTAACCACCTCTCTGGTAATTGAAGGCGAATTCTTTTACTTTGTTAGTTTGTTGTTTCGTTCTCTTTCCCCGAGGTATAATTCCGAAACAGGATAATGCTGTTTCCTTTCCAATTATTTAACGTTAGCGGTCGAAACCTTTGAGTTTCTTTCGTGCTCTTTATTGAATTATATTTTCCTTTGCAGTTTTTTTCTAATTCTTTTAAATTTTTTATAATTTTCGACATCCAGATTAACATTGGATGACAATCTGAGCAATTATTATTATTTATTATTTTTTTATATAACAAGGGGCAAACAAAGCATGCATTCACATAAGTGACTACCGACGCCCATGGACAACAATAGAGGGCCCGCAGACGTGTTGCTGGCCTTTAAGAAATGAGTATGGTATTTCCTTGAAAGTCCCTCCCTAAGCCGTATCCGTTTGGAAATACCGAAGCCGGCAACTGATTTATATAACCAAAGATTATATGATGAATTATTATAATATAACCTTACATTCTAAAGGAAGAACTGAAAAAAATAGTTGTAGGTATAGATTCAGAAATATCGAAGCAGGAAAGGAGACAATTCATTTAGGAAAAAGGACATTACAATAGCGTTATCAGTGAACAGCATTTGAGTCTATCGCCGTTACTAGACTGGGATAAAGCGCCTCAATAGCTCAACGGTATACGGAATAGACAGAAATTCGCAAGGTACCCGGTTCAAACCACACCGCCGTTAGGGTATTGTTGCCATCACTCTACAAGTTTTAATTTTACAAAGTCTACACTTTATTCATAGCGTTATATGGCTTAGTCGTTTCGCTACGTGGCGATTACTAGGGATCACTCGTGAAATCTAAGTGATCTAACCTTAATTTTTTACTAAGATATAAAACACACTTGATACCTCTTCTAATATCCTCAAATTTGAGTATAAAATAGGTCGACGATAACATAACATTTGTTTAACTAGGTGTTCAATGTCATGCAACACCAAATCTTTGGCTTAAATGTTAACACCTTGAAAATTTCCCACATTCGTTTCCTTCGTAAGATGGATTCTAAGCGCATATTGTTAATACAAACACTGATGTTAGTAAAGTGATAGAATACTTGCTGAAATTTAGTTTGGTTAAGGATCAAGTTTCGGAGAAATTGTTATAAAGGATGTCACAATCTACTCGTACCAAGTCTTTACTTAAAAGATTTCAGTATAACCGAACAGGGTTGATTTATAAAACTAATAAAGTGCCTATTTGTAAAGTCGAAATCAGTCGTATTCTAATTCACATAATTAGAATATTAATTAACATTATAAAATTAATAATAGACACAAAATATATCTTAATTGTACGCGTATAATTACGTATACAAACCAATATCTCAGAGCCACAACGCCAAATAACGTTCAATCCTTTTCAATTAGCCCTTATTTGCCCTCAAGGCAATAATAGGCTTACAGAATAGAGCCTTACGCACACACGCACACCACTCGCCGAAGTAATACGAGCCCGGTGCACACTAATACACAAATGTCTGTAATAAATTCATTTTCTAGAAATTCAGAGGTTAACAGCCTGTCTTTTGACATTAATAAACTTGCATCTTTGTCAATGTCATAGAGGCATTCAATAAGAAACTTTGTTATTAACCGAACTATAATAATACATATTAATATTTCATTGTAAGTAACAAGTTCATTTTCTAGAAATTTACATGTGGGTCTTTACATTGATAGTATCCTAGAAAAATATTTAATATGTTGTTTTTTAGAAACGTTCATAGCTTAGTGTTTTTGTTAATATCATCACTGTTTTAACCCGGTTTTTACGAATTTGTAACTTATCTTTTCACGTAGTCTTGATTTAAGCTTATCCAGAGGTGTACCAGTGATGTTGTTGGTTAATTTATTCCTATTCCAGGTGACTCTGTTAGTTGGGGAGGTAGCGAATGTCCTGAATAACAAACCGGTAGCCCCATTCAGCCGGCTTTACCGGTTAATTTGGATATTTAATGAGAATGTCAACTCTATAGTCAAGTTCTACCATTGTACTTGACCAGGATTTACACAGAATGTTACACATTTCCAGGAATTAGAGTTTAGATATAAGGTTTAATCAGCTCTAATCTACAAACATAAGTAATCGATTTAAGGTAAAGTTTTTTCAATGAACTCTGTGGTAAACGGGTAAATGGTTAATCCGAAAGACTATGCGCTACCACAAGCGTAGCAAAGTATGCAAATTTCTAAGTACATTATATTCGATATCGAACCATATTTATGAAGTTGCTAAAGTTTACCTCTACTTAAGGGAACTACAAGTAAGTATGAAAATAGCAACCTCTTTCGAGGTGGTATTTTCTTTTGTGGGAGGCTAGGTTGCATTAACAGAAGATTTTTAGATTTCCCGTGGGAGTACAGCACGCGAGCAACCCCGTTGTACAAACCTCTCAGTCCTCTTTCAACCGCACTTACAAATGCTTTTATTTGCTCGTAAATTTTTATGTTATCAAAAAAGCTGTTAAACTCTTACAATATGTCATTGTGAGTAGAATTAAAATACCAGGAATAGGCACGTGGTATCTAAGAATTCATAAAAGTATTGGCCCGTTGTCGCAGTTGGCAG
This sequence comes from Charaxes varanes, assembly GCA_024363005.1. Taxonomy (NCBI): domain Eukaryota; kingdom Metazoa; phylum Arthropoda; class Insecta; order Lepidoptera; family Nymphalidae; genus Charaxes; species Charaxes varanes. Next base: position 22,308,753 of record JANCMC010043217.1, read on the forward strand.
TGACCCTGCCTTCCGCTCCGTGGGTCGCGAGTTTGATTCCCGCTTCGGCAAAAATGTTTGTGTATAACCTATAATACAGGCATTAAGTTGTCTACCTTAGGAACAGACTAGCGGACCCAGACATTGTCCTGTACGAACGTTGCTTTACTTACTACATTCTATTATCCTGTAACATTATCTCCGTTCCATTCCCAAACAATCTCATAGGATGGTTACAGTATTCTTCAATTTTCTCATTCATTCATTCATTCATTCACCCATTATATTACAAAACAAGGCTAAAAGGGGAAATAATAGAATGGTGTTCAAATTCCGCGCGGATGGAGTCGCGCGCACTCCTCATCAATGAAAAGCTCTTTGATGTTACGATAAAAACATGACTAAATTAGCCATAAGATATTTCTAAGCTAGTCTAATTTAGTGGTACTGATATTGGCAACACTTTAAAATGTAGAAATGGCTGGCAGCGGAGTCCTGATTGGATCTCGCATTTTGCCAACTTAACAACTTAACAACATTTTCTAATTACCAAAAATTCCAGAAAATGGCGTTAAAAACTGTATCACTATTGACACACCCCTAGTAATAGTATATAGAACCCGAGAAATGCCATAAAAAATAGTTTTTTCAGGAACCCTAAATTCAAAGGATATTTTATTCAAGAGTAGACATTTAAAAGTTCTTCTGAAAAATAAGAATCGCCTCATTTTTGGGGTTCCGTAGTCCTACTAGGAACTCTTACAAGTTTGCTTTATCCGTCCGTCCGTTCGCCCACAAAAGAGGCCCCTATTATTTCCAATCTATTAGATGTAGAGACATGAAATTTTCCAGATTGATAGGACATAGTAAAAACACATTAAGAAAATTATTTTAAAGCAAATAGGACAAAAACTTTTGAACCTACTTAACAAATACCTTTCTCAAAATTAAAATCATTTATTCACATAGACTTTTTTTTATAAGCACTTACGAAAGCCGTATGTGTGTATTATTTTTTTATCGCGTATCAGATACGGAACCCTTATATAAGGGCGTCTGAACATGCTCTCGGTCGCTTTATTATTCAATGAGCTTAAAGATGACGGCAATCCCTAATAATGATGCTGCCATGTGTAAGAATATTTCACTCAGTCCGTGTAACAGTACACGGACTGAGTGAAATATGGAATCCTAGAAATAGCAATAAAAATGACATTAAATTAATATTAAATGTAATTAATTTTTTTTTTGTCATTTAATGTCATTAAGAATTTTCAAATAATCCTGAAATTTCATGTGTAACAAAACTGATACAGATTCGTCATAGAGACCAACAATGAAATCACTATACGGAACTCCAGAAAATGCTATAAAATCCAATTAATTTTTTCTATATTCCTTTGTGTCTTAAATGCAAATTTTTTCCGCAGCAAGGCAGCTGTGAAAACTGAAATTAATTAACTCGCTGTAGTAATGGGAATAAAAAGTTAAATGCGCAGAACCTTTTTCTAATTAAAGATAATTTTTGAGGTCGACGAACCTTAAGCTTCGGTCACACTGAACGGTTTTTGACGAAAGAGCATGTCAATTTTGTATTGTTAAAATTTATGCAACCAGTATGAATTTTATTGATAACAAAGTCTTCTTTAATGTAAAATTTCAACTGGTCCATTGACGCATTTGGTAGTGACAGATTTCTTCTCTGTGCAGTTATGAATTCGATTTCCGCCTCGTGCTTGGGTGTTTGTACTTAAGTATGTTTCATGTTATTATAATGTTTTTGAGTAAATTAGTTATTAGATAACAAAAGACTTCTATATAACATATGTTAAACTTGCCAAAATCTTCTCAAATGCACATACAGCGTTTATTTGTTTTTTGTAAACCGTTGCGTAAGTGTCGTCTGACGGTGGTTTAATAATAGTGTTTTAAGACTTTGCAAGTTTACATTGGATAGTAATAAGCGCTTTAAATAACTAAAATTGCTATTTTTAATGACGATTAATTACCAAAAAGATTTAGAAAATTAAACAGTTTTGGAAAAATTGCTGCGTGTAAATTATTATTGTCTGTCAGTGGTTTTATAATAGTTTTTTTTTTAAGTCCGATTATGCTTGTTTGCAAGTCGTATACAGTAGCCGCTTTAAGAGGATACAGTTGTCATTTTTAACAATTATCAACTACAATAACTCATTAAAAACAGTTATAGCTTATACTCTCTTTATAAGAAACGCTGCGTATGATCTAGTCTCGTCTGAACGTGGTTTTATATAGTTTTTTAATTCTGACTTTGCAAGTTTGCAGGTTGTATGTAAAGTTACCGCCTTAGAGGGTACAATTGTTATTTTAAATAGCGACGACTCATTAAAAACAGTTATAGCCCTTACTCTCTTTATAAGAACCGCAGCGTATAAGCTAGTCTCATCTGAAAGTGGTTTTATAATAGTTTACTAAGTCTGACTTTGCATGTTGCACATAAGAGTGAATTTTTATATTTACGGAGCGTTTTAAAATTTAATTATTTTTAGAACTAAATGCACTTAAATTTATATAGTTTTCAAATTCCAAATGTAATTCTTAATTGAGCTCCTTTGAGTCAATACACACGTTTGAAATAAAATTTAAAAGTACCTTATTTAATTAAAGATTTTAATCTCAAGTCTTTGTGGTTTAATTACATTATGATCTATTTATAACGAGTATGTATCACGATAATTATTATTTTTTTAGTCAGAATATAATAAAATATCGTCAATTACAAAAAAAAATATCGCGGTACTTACTCCTTATAAATAGATCATAATGTAATTAAACCACAAATACTTAAGATTAAAATCTTTAATTGAATAAGGTACTTTTAAAATTATTACTTCAAAAGTTAAAAACAAATTTACCACTGCTTCAAAAAGGTCTGGTTCAACCTACAAACATTCATTCATAAACTCGCACATCTTAAGATCATATTTTACAAATACTGCATCGTTGAGAATGTTATTACCTAATATTTCACCATAACGGACACTTTGCAAATGTTTGTAACGTCGTTCTGTAACATATGCAACTGTTTCCTGGACAACAAAACTGAAATTTATCTCCTCAATATAGTTCTACCTCGCGCTAGCAACTGGAAATATGTACTTTTCAAAGTCATCTGACATAAACTGGCTCTCAACTAGACAGACTATAAAGTTTCAGTGTTCACCGCTAAAGCGAGAAAGTTTCGTATTTGCGGTCTAGATGATTGTACTCCTATTTACAGAGCAGTGGGATGAAAGCTGCAATAAAATATCCTTTAGCCTTTACTTAATATGAAATGGCAACTTTATAAAAATTGGTATTTTTTAACCCCCGACTCAAAAAGAGGGGGTGTTATTAGCTGTGTGTGTATGTGTATGTGTGTGTGTCTGTCTGTGTCATCATAGCTCCCGAACGGACGAAGCGATTTCAATTTAATTTTTTTTTTTTTTTTGTATTAAAGGGGATTTATGATCGCATACCTTCGATTATGAAGAGACTGTTTTCAAATAGTAGTTTCACAAAAACAAATAATATTGATGATTTAATACGTATGTAGTGTAGAACAACAGTCGCAGATAATTAAACATTAAGCCAGAAATAAACTTTTAAATCCAACAGTACACAAAATAAGAAGCCATTTCAAACGTCCTCTCCCTAAAATACCACCTTGAGCTTTATTTCAGACTGCATTTAAATCTTTTTACGCTCACTTACCACTTCATATAGCCAAAGACCTCTTACTTAGAGATTTCCTTTTAGTGGAACTTCAAAGGTTTTCTTGAACGTATTGAGTAAAAAGAAAGGTGGAGCCAAGAAGTGGTTTCCGCTGTCATTACAGTTCATTTTGTTGGGAAGCTTTTATTGAAGATGTTTAAGCTTTACCTCTCAACTATCATTATGTCGGGATCAAAAACCTTCTTAAAAGAGGACCGAATAACGAAGTGATTCGGGTAAAAGTGTTACATCTAAAATATTTTTACTTTTTCTTTTACAAGCTCTATTTTAATTTTAACTTATTACTGTTTTTAACATGTTGTATCGGTAATAATTTTCTAAGGAGCTTTTTTTCTTTATTTTACAAGGGATAAACGATCAGGGGGTTCATATAAGTGACTACCGACGGCCGTGGACATCTGCACTATCAGAAAGCTAACAGATCCGCGGTCGGCCTTTAATATAATGACGAGTTAGGCCTCCGGGAAGTCTCACAAACCTAACGAAACGCGACAACAATACCAGACAGCATTGTCGCCACTTCGCCAAATTACCCAACTGAGTTTGTTGCGGGCTTTTCTCAGTGCAGGGCGCGTCGGAACACTTGTAAAGTTAGCTTTTTATTCGTAAAATTTATGACCGAATTTTAAAATAATGGTTTAAAAAATAATAACAACACACATGACGTTCATAAGTACTGTAAAGTCTATATAAGTGAAACATTTTAGACTTTGACTTCACGCCGATCTTTGTGAGAAAGATGTACTGGTACCCGGACGCGCCGGCCCGATCCGGCTACGGAGAAAAAGGCTGCAAGCGTGGCGCTACTTCTAAATATATATTTGCTGTTATTTCTAATTATTATTTTTATGATGAACCCTGGATGAGTTCGAAAATCTGAAAAGTTTTAAAATCGAATCTACTAGTAGTTAAAAAACGTTCTATGATTAAACGTGAATTGTCATTTAGAAATAAACCTTACTTTTGTTCTATGTTTCGTTCGTTGGCGATATTTAAGTCATTAATTATCCTATCTCGATATCCGCGATGTCCTAAAGTCAACAACTGTGCAATTCTCTAGAAACTTTTTACCTAACACAATTCCTATGTGGCATCAGTTGCCAGCTTCGGTATTTCCGAACGGTTACGACTTAGGGACCTTCAAGTAAAGAGCATACGCATTCTCAAGGGCCAGCAACGCATCTGGGAGCCGTTTGGTGTTGCAGTTGTACATGGGCATCGGTAGTCATTTAGATGAATACCAGCTGCTCGTTTGCCCCTTGTTATATAAAAAAATTCTTCGCAAGTAAATGATAGTATATTGACAAGATCATTGTAGTGGCCGGCACTGGATTCACCTATTACGTCACCAATTTCTTTCTAGCACAAATATGTGTAAATATTCAAAAAATGTAATACTTAATCTTCGTCCTCACTGGGTCTTCTTGGTTGCGAACTTGCGTTATAGTTCATGTGCTACCGTGCGTGCGAACATACCACGTTAAGCTGTAAACACCACAAATATGTAACTTTGACTAAGAGAAGCATATTTGCCCCGCTGCGCTATCTAGGCATGCATATTTGCGCAACTAGAGAAGCATATTTGCGCCGCTCGCATCCTGTTACTTTCACCGCAAACCTGTTCATGAAACTACGAGTATATGCCTGATGTAGATTAGGCTAACGTTTCATACGAATACACTTGTTTTGTGAATGGTCTTTACACGTCAATCACAACCAAGCATCAAGTACTTCGTTTCTTTAAACTCGTTGAAAATCTCTATAAGTGTTTCACATTTGGTTGAAGATTTTGACAGGCTGCTCGTATCGAAGGATTTAAATGTCCTCAGGCAACATTTTTACTTTGTTTTATAGAAATTCCTAGAGCCTAGCGATAAACAAATTATTTTGATGGTTTATAATTTTTTGCTAATGTTATTATTTTTTCATTAGTCGTGCCCGCTACTTTCTCCGCGGTAAATTAGGTAAAAAAATAGATCCAATTTTAGCGTGACAATATATAGCCTATTGCCTTACTCGATAAATGGGCTTTCTAATATTAAAAGAATTTTTTAAATCGGATCAGTAGTAGACCAGTAACAAAAAAAACTCTTCGGCTTTATATATACTAAGGTAGGCAACTTAATTCCTAGGTTATAGATAACAGCAACCTGTTATTTTTTTAATATCCCAGACTGGAAGCGGGAATCGAACTCACGACCCCCGGAGCGGAAGGCAGGGTCACTGCCCACTGCGCCAACGGGCCAGTCAAAATTATATATATTACATTTATTTTCTTATTTTGAGAGTGTAATCTGTTATTGAAATTTATTTGCTAGATGATAAAACAATAGACGAATAAACATAGTTCATATAGACTGAAAATATGGTTTCATCAAAGCCAAATAGGGTACCTTATAGTACTTAAATTCGGTAAAAACGTGTCGTGCAACGCCCGTATGTTGGATAGTTTATTAGATATTCCGAGATGGCTATATTAAGCGAGTTCCAAGTGAACTACCGTACGGCATAGGCTGCTCTCTGCTCCAGTAATTAAAGTTCCTATTGATTTTCTATGTTTGTTCACAGATCTGACGGTTTCTATGTCCATTTTTAGGGTTTCAACGCTCTCATAGTCTAGTCATATTAAAGCAAGTCCAGATTAATACCACTGATTGATATTAGTCGGCAGATTGTAAAGATTGTAGAGGTTTCTGGGATGACGTCAGACCACAATCCGTCAACTTAACTCGTCCTACAGCCATATTCTTTGCAATTTAAGTGGATACGAGACAGGTATAACGCTAGGAAGAAGACGAGTCTGTACCAGTTCGGTATTTCATTAGATAATGAATTACAAGGCAAATCTATAGCAGTCGTTGATATATATATATTTTTTAATTTATTGGGCTTACCAACAGCTTAATACATTTAAAACATAGGCATTTTAGAGAGCACACAATATAAAGGCAAAATGTTAAGCTACTTAGAGGTAAACACATCATACACCATACAGCTAAGTGGAAAAAAAATGTTACAGGGTCTATTTTAACCACAATAACTTTGAATTCTTTTCATATTTCCATACGAAAGCCTACTACGGACTTCAATATACATGATTATCATTATTAGCCTCAATTATTTGTATTGGAATTTACAGTTAAATGCTTATAAGTGTTTGTAGATAAATTAATATAAAATTTGATTGTCTGGCTCCACTTTTCGCGAATCGTCTATATTACATATATTTAGAGACACTGCTTTGTATTTACTAAAATATTCCATTGCGCTTTCTTTCCACTTTTTTCTTCATTTTAATCTATCTCATAACTGCCTAGATCCAGAACGGGTACGCGGCTCCAAACTACCCTAGCTGCTATTGTCACTCCCCCTGCATCGTCCGTGACAGTGGTATCCGCATCCTTTCTCTCCTCTCCATATACCTTTATATCCTCTTACTCCATCCCTTTCCTTTAGTCCTGTCTATCTAATTAGAGGTAGCGCCACGCTTGCAGTCCGTTTGGTCTGCAGCCGAATTGTGCCGGCGCGTCCAGTAATCAGTTCTTTTTTCCCACGGCACGGCTCCGCATTAGCCGTGAAGCTCCGTTAACAGGCGTGAATGATAATGTGGAAGGTTTTCGCGCCTCTTTCGCGCGGCGTTCGCGGATACAAATCAACATTCACGTCCTCGTGAAATTAATTTTCCCCACTGGGTTCAATGTTATAATTGTTATAACTGCATCTTTATAGAAAGTCTGAAGTGCAATTTTTGATATTAATAAAGACAATTCTAATCATATAATAAGGCAATTCGAAGCAGTTCAGCGAACAGCATTTTCCACGTCTATTTCGCGGCGACTTCCAAGAACGACTGTCATTATCCCGTGAATGTGGAGGGCATGACCTGTGCCGTGAATTTGCGGCGTGAAGTCACGGCAAAAATGTGGAGCCGCCATTAAAATGGTATGATTTTATTTAGTCGATTTTTATTTTCAGCCAGTTTCCAGGAAAATTACATATATTTCAACACTATTTAGGGTTCTAAACAGAAAATACCTCCTTTGTGATCGGTTTTGTAGTGAATAATGATAAGGTTACTGCGTAGTTGAAAGAAAAAGATTTATATATGTGTGTTTTATGTACAGTTACAGACTGGTGGTAAAATCTAAGCAATACTTCCTCGTGACCTTGTTGATTTGTTTACTCGATCAACATAACAAATGCGTTAAGTTTTCGTTATCTCCGCTGAAGTGTCAATGAAGACCAATATAAGTACCAAGTTTGTTTATTTCCAGCTCATAAACAACTCGATTTAATCGACTTGGACTGGCTTAAGTTGCGTCATTTGTGACGTGGGCTGTGATAAACAAAATCACGTAGTGCGAAAAATATACTAAGGTATCTTAGCTTCCTTTATTTTTTAAAAGTAAAATCATATTGGGTAATATGTAGCATAGACCGTTAGTACCCAAAGTGGTCCAGGTGGACCCCCAGGAGCTCAAAGGAGTCTCGAGAGGTATCTACGGGAAGGAGGATCTACTCTATTCACAATTTGTAAGCGGGGGTCCGTGAAAATTTATCCGCTTTCGATAATGAAAAAGAATTCGAAACTAAAATATTGGCTTGACTTCACCTATCAATGAAAGCAGATAATACATAAAAAGCTCAACGCCTGTTTCTTGTAAAACATTTGTATATTTCATATTCTTATGTACATTCTTAATGAACTTTCTTACTTGCATGTACACATTCCACGTCGCGTCATACTGAAGTACGACGCGACGTGTCTAGATTTGCAAAGCGCCATCACCGCTGTCCGCAACAGAGATTTGCGGTTATTCCTAATAAAACTGAAGATTGAAAATTTGCTGTCAATCCATGCTGTGGCTATACGTCGAAAAAGCAAAGATAGATGAAATCACTTTTTTGAATAACCAACTATACTCGCAGAATCAATTAATAAATTTAATTAACAAATCAATTCTCACTTTTTTTTCCTTAATTATTAATTCGTGGTTGGAACTCAGCTGCAACGCAATTAACTATAATTCAATTATCTTCACAATTTTTGTCAACTTTTGGAAATATAGTAGAAATATAGCTGCAGGGGGTCCATCGGAACTAATTATATTCTAAAAGTGGTCTTGGAGAAAAAAGTCTGAGAACCTAAAAAACTGTATATTAAGAGAGGCGGTCATGGACCAATCTGTGGTCGGCATTTGAGACGATCGATAGGTTAAGTAGCTCCCGCTGCGGCCGGGTGATATGCGACCAATGCTAACACTGGTTTATATTTGATATCCGACCTCCTCGGTACTTCGGAAGGTACGTAAAACAGTGGGACCCGATTAATGTCACTGAGTTATATTAGTCGTAATGTTGTAGAGATCGTGGGGTTCCGAGGATGACGTCAGATGGCAATCGTTCATCTCAACTCGCTCCATAGCCACATCCGCTGCAATCTAAGGGTACCCTGGGACTTAACCGGGATAACGCTAAGAAGAAGAAGAGTGCATATTAAAAGTGTCTATATATCAATAGAAGAAGGCACTGAAACCGTTAGATACTTGGCGTGAACCCGGCTGAGTTATCCCAAAGTCTATTATTACTTCTGTAGGCAGACTGTTGATACTAAGAGTTTATTCTTTCTTACAATAGAGCAAAGATCTTCCTCTTTCCTCCTTTGCCTTTATATCTGCCTTTATTATTTAAAAAAAAAATCATCTCAGTCTTCGTCTGTTGGTCGTAATGCAGTTATTAGCCTAAAATACACCCTGATTGTATACAATTATGCTATGGTGCATCAAGTCAAAGTCAAAAATGTTTTATTAATATTCACTTTACAGTACTTATGAACTTCACGTCTATAATTATTATTATTGTTTTTTTTTTAAATCATCATAGTTGACTGGCTCACATTATATATGTTAAGTATTTAAAATATTTGTATAAAATAATATAGAAATCGTTTGTGGCATATGCATATGTATACGATTCTTTAACAAAATTCCAGATGCAATATTAAATTTCGTCCCTAGTTAAATTTAAACTACATGTTAAAAACACACTTATTCGTAAAGCGTATTATTCTATCTAAGACTATATTAACGACGAAACTGCTTGGAGTTGAGCCGCTCCACCTTTGTACTTGATAGTTCACTCGCAAAAATGTGAAAAACTTATTTCTGTAAGAACTATTTTTAAAATTGTAGCTAACGACTTTCTTGCTGATTCTTCTCGTGGCTCGACTCCTCCGCATCAGTGGTAGCTTTTCAAATATTTGACGATTTAAAAGAGCTTGTAAAAGTCTACTTGAATAACATATCGTTTGAATTTGTAAATAAAAAATATATCGTAAAAGAACTTCGAGCGGCTATAGCCGGGTTGAACTTTTCACATTTCGCGGAAAAGGTACTAAATTTATCTTCTGACAGTGAACGACTAGAGAGGACTTTAAATTTACATAAAAGCCTTTAAATATTAACGTCGTTCCATCGCCATCTACTATTATGTTATAAATAGGAAATGCATTAATGCTAAGTAGTGATAAAGCTAAGTGACATGCAAGAATATGCATATTTTTTCACCTTTTTAACCAACGTTTCGACGCCATCTAATGGATTCTATTATAACAGTTTCTCTTTACAATGGCAACTTACTGTCTGGTTAGATGGATTCCCAAGAGATACATTTTGATCAGTTACTTTGTCTAGACGACTTGTAACAAACCTATCAGCATCTGTGGGCTTCTTGCATTTAAATGCTACTATCTAGTGGGTAATTTGTCATTTTTCAAAGTACTTCAAAGATTAAACTTCATATTATAATGAAAATTTTCTATCTTGCTCGATGGTGTCCCATGAGAGGCATTTGATCAGATACTTTGCCATTATGCGAAGCGCCTTACAAAGAATCTATAGACATTTGGGTACTTGGTACTTGGATAATAAGCAATGGTACTACATAATGACCCTCAAGATACAGGGAATCCTAGTTTGGAGGTCAATACTGTACTGATTAAGTGTAATGTATATCTTGGCCAAATAAACGTTATTTATTATTTATATTATTATTATAATCTAGAAGGATCTTATTCAAAGGAACGTAGTTCGACTTATGCTATGGTTTTGAATAAAATAAATAGAATTTGGTAATTGTCCCTAAAAAAATTCCCTTGGTAATCACAAATTCCTAAATTGGAAATGCTTGTTCTGCAGTTTAATAATCAAATTCTGGAATTGTATAACAATGATTTCCAATTTATTCCACTGGGGTAATGTTATCTTCCGAAGAGGTAAATTTAGGCCCGGTGCTGGCAAACAGATGAAATGTTGCCGCCGCTCCATTAGGAATTAATGGGGCGATTTGAGAAATGTCGCCTCCCCCCTAAATACCAACTATTATTCATTTTCATCTCGACAGCTTCAGAGCCTCTCTAAGGCGGCCTCGTGAATAATTGGAGCGTCTATATGTATATATTATATAATGGTTTATATATGGATGAACTTATTATTTATTGCAACAGTACTAGTTGCCTTTGTTGAGAGGGTATTGGCCTAATCAGAGATCGGCATTTGAGTCGATCGCTAGGTTAAGTTGCTTTTGCTGCGACCGGCGGGGAAACAGACATTTTACCCTCACCAAAAATATGTTCACGTAAAATATTGCCATGAAAAAATCCATATGACAGGCACTGTCAGTCATCAGATCTCTTTTATAGCCACGACTCTAACTCTACATGCACTAACTCTACACGTCGTAACTCAACTGACTCTTTCTGGGTGACCTATTCTAACACTGGCTTATATTTAATATCCGATCTCCTCCGTATTTTGAAAGGTATGTAAAGTAACGGAGCCCGATTACTAGTGGACACTAGTGATATTAGTCGTTAGGTTGTAGAGATCGCGGGTGTTCCGAGGATGACGTCAGACGGCAATCGGTCTTGTTAACTCAACCTACAGCCACATCCGCTGCAATCTAATTGAACTCTGGCATTAGACCGGGATAATCCTAGGGAGTAAAAGAATACCAGTTGCTTATGTTCATCTTAAATCACCATTTTCAGGCCTTGACTGTCAAGTAGCAACATGGTAATTGCAAAGACAATACAAATGAACCCGAACTCGATAGGTTTATCTTGCATTGTTTAGAAGCCCCTATGGGCACCTTTTGACTCCATGATCACACCAGCTCCATAAAAAAATAGAAGTTTTACATCTACCGAAATAGGGTCCCGGGCATAATAATGTGAAAAAGTCTCAAATTTATAAGCTTTCAAAGGCTTCTAACAAGAATTTTACTAGTTCATTAAACTAGAAAGCTTGGTGCACTTTCATAGCAGTCAGCATTATAATCACCCGTTCATGTTAGTGACCTCTTAATACATTGTATAAGATAAAGTATCCTTCTATCAATAATTTATATCCTTTTAAATTTAAAATTTTAATAAAAAGAATCTAGACATAAGCCTCTAGATCTCTGTTTTCATTATAAAACTTTATTTCTCCATTTAACCTAGATGAACACCATAGCTAAGCTGCTTTGATAGCCAGGCTACCTTTTTAACACCATATCTAGAAGATCCTCAAGCGTCCTTTGATATTAGATTTTCGTAGATTTCTTAAAAATAACGATCATTAATGCATCTCACAAGTACCAGGAAGCCAGAAGTTTCCAAGAAAGTTATAAATTTTTCCTGCAAGTAGCGATGAATCTTAGAGAAGAGCGCTATTAGAAATTTCCTGAAATCACATTATTCTTAGTGTAAAGTTCATTTTGAAGCTTTTATAAAATTCTTATCATTTTCACTCAGAGAATCCTTTTGAAAATATATAATAATTTTCTTATCATTTTAGAGAATTTTTATTTAAAGAATTTAAACGGTATATAGGCCGAACTGTAATCAAGCACATGGTATTTATTCTCCTATATCATGTTCTAGCTATTTCCCGCTACTTCGTCTGCGTTAAATTGCTAGTGTCCTTAGACTTCCTTATTCTGTCCCTATAAAAAGATATATTTCTTAGCAGATGTCTAGTAGAAACTACTTTCTTGCCAAATTGCACCTCAAGAGGTTTTCGAGATTTCTTGCGCACAATTCCTCTGTGGAATCAATTACCAGCGTCTGTATTTCCGAACGGATACGACTTGGGGATCTTTAAGAAAAGAGCTTACTCATTTCTCAAAGGCCGGCAACGCATCTGCGACCCTCCTGGTGTTGCAGTTGTCCATGGGCGTCGGTAGTCACTTAGATGAACCGCCTGCCCGATTGCCCCTTGTTATATATATATACGCCAGCTGGTCGTCATTTGCCCACTAAATTTATATTGGTGAACCCTATGTTTAATTAAAAACTATATGGAATCGAACGCTAGGTTAAGTTGCTCTTGCTGCGTCCGGGTGATAGATAGGGGAACAATTCTAGCACTGGTTTATATCGTTATTATGTATGTTCTTTTTATGTACGTGTTATTGTACCAACTGCTGGTGAACCTTTTTAAATAAAATAAAAAATCTATACTAATATATAAAGCTGAAGTTTGTAGGCTTGTTTACATGAACGAGCTAATCTCAGCAACTACTGCTCTGATTTGAAAAATTCCTTCACTGTTAGATAAACCACATTTATCGGGGAAGTCTAAAGGGTAATGTTTTCACCTAATTTGACGCGGTTGAAGTCGCGGGAACAGCTAATCTTTTATCAAAAGGGACACATGTTAAAGCGATTCACTTGAGTGACTATCGACGCCCATGGACATAGACTTGGGAAGTGACTCAAAACCTCGCAATGCGCTGTTGGTCTTTGGTAAATGATGCTATTTTCTTAAGGTTTCCTAAGTAGTATCAACTTGCAGAATTATATGGAGAGGCTAGTAAATAAAGGTTGAATAAAGGAAGACAAAATAAAACTCGATAATGTAGGAAAATTTGTAAATAAGTAGAACGTCTGGTGCCCAATACCAGTGCGTTTCACGAATTTACCACGGCAAGTGCCCTGTATACTAAGTGATAAAAATTGAGGGAAATATCTTTATGTCCCTGTGTGATACTGTCTAATAAATAATCGACTAAATTAATTACATTCATTAAAGTAAATTAAAGTGATATATGCCTTATAGAAGAGATATACGTTGCTGTCAATTTATCTAATTCGATGTTTCTAAGTAATGAAATATCACAAGTTACGTTTCCACAAATTAAGAGCCACTTATTTTTTATAATTACATGGGATACTTCAACTTGTTCATCAAATACCTGATAGAATAAAGCGTTACTTTGCGTAATATCATGACATACATACATAAATAACTAAAACGCTTCTTTAGGAATAACCTTTAAAGAGTCTATCTACTAATGATGCTACGGTGTTGAAGCGAAACGTGCGTTGAGGCACATCGGCAAGTCAGTGTAGTGCTGTGCTTTAATGGCGGGTTCGGTGGTATGACTTTCAGCTTTCAGCATTGCACTAATTTTCCCTCATATTCATTCGTGATTTAAGCGAACTAGTTTAGCTTTTCATGCACTTGTTCATCAACTAAAAGTGGCTAATGACAGATTTTAATTATCCATTTGCTCAGCTCTGTATTTTTAGCTTTGATATCTTGTCTCAAAAACACAGCTGAAAGTACCGCCATATATCCCCGTGTCCCTTCTACGTTTTGGAGTGGAAATTAGTGTGCCAGCACTCGAGACGTCGCTGTGATTACACGTCTGCAGCAGAGAGTGTGTGTTATTTGAGATGAAATGAAGTTCTTTTAGACGCTTCATATTTGTAAAACGATTTTGATGATAATTTTTGATTAAATATATTAAAATCTTGGAAGTTTCCTTTTCTTTAAAATTTAATAACATTTAACGGCAAAAATTATTAAAGAAAACTTAAAAGCAGTTCGATTCTCTTCTTCCTAGCGTTATTCCGGTCTAGTACCATGGTATGCTCAGATTACATTGTGGGGCGAATGAAGATGACCGATTGCCATCTGTCAGCGTCCTTGGAACCCCACGATCTCTACAACCTCACGACTAATATCACAAAGTGACATTAATCGGGTTTCACTCTTTTACGTGCCTTCCGAAACACGGAGGAGGTCGGATATCAAATATAAAACAGTGTTAGAATCGGTCACCCATCTATCACTCGGTCGCAGCAAGAGCTACTTAACCAAGCGATCGACTCAAATGCCGACCACTGATTTGGCCACGACCTCCTCAAAAGCAGGTCGATTTTAATGTATCTAAATTTAAAATCAACGAAATCCAAATAAAAAATAGGTATCCTCACCCTCCCAATTTATCTCCTATCCCAATCTATCTCCCTCCTCATCCCTCACAATTTAATCTCATTACTTTTTGGATTCCTTTAAATATTTTATCTCAAATTATTAAATAGCTTTTATTTTCCCTTCCTAACGATAAGGATAAAAAATATTGTATTCATAGATTAAATAGGATTTCCATAAACAAGTTTCAAATTTCTTTTAGTAAGATATTAAGGAGGCTGGTACCTGTAGTATCCACTGATACTACGTAAATATTATTAAATATTTACTGTAATTATAACTCACTAAATTGGTGCCTAGATTGGGTTGGAGAAACCCTGGTCGCCCCATGGCCCGATGGGCCGATGGTGTAAGGAGCGTGGCTAGACGAGATTGGCAAGGGATAGGAGAGTGGCAGAAACAGAGGAAGGTCTATGTCCAGCTGTGGGTTATGAATGGCTCAAAATGATGATGATGATGATGATCTGTATAGCGTTGAAAATAGAACATTGCTCGATAAGAAAGCTTCGCGTTATAAAAGCAAGCGCTGGCGTGTGAACATACAATCGTGAATCCATACGTTCTATATGAACGCTTTTTAAACGCACGGTAAAAAAGCGTCGCGTTAAATTTTGGCGTTAGCGATTTTTTTTTTAAGCGTTAAATAGAACATATGAACTCCCAAGTTTGTGTTCACACGACAACGCTTTTATAACGCGACGCTTTTTTTTTCAAACAATATTTTATTTTCAACGCTATATATATACATAAATAAACGACAGTTTTTTGTATAGACGATTGAGGGCTACGACGAATGATGGCTAACATATCATATTCAAAGAAAAAGTCAATGTATCACGGACTTGTGTTTACTATGAATACTTGAACATAACTTTTAAAAAGATAAAACTTTCTTTAAGAAATGATTTCAAAATGTAGGCATTTTTTTCGCAAGCAATGTTTCGATATATAGCTCACAACCTTTGCTAAATGTAACGAATTTTTGGATCCTTTAAGTACTGAAGAGTGAAATTAAATTTTGAACGTTAATGATAAATCTTTATAAATCTTAAAAATTTTAACAAAGAAAGAACGATTTCAAATCATCAGAATAGGAATAAATTGAACTGGGATCACGCTGTAGGCACCAGCTTTCAAATAAGAAAAGAACCATCAAAATGGGGTTCACCCAGTCTAAAGCAACAAATATCGATAACAAATATAAAAAATAAACCGTTGAATCGAGTGCCGCCTTCTTTTATGAAGTCGATTGAAAAGCGAAAGGTCGTCTTACACGAAATTTCGAAAACCCTGGGACGCACAAAACATTTTGGCAAGAAGGTAGTTCATAATTAGTAGACGTCCGCTAACAAAGGATTATTCGATATAACCAGTTTAAGGAACTCTAAGGGCTCTCGCAATTTAAGGCGGACGAATCCGCGAAAAACAGCTAGTTTTATATAAATATGAATTCTTAATTACCTTCCACTATGCAAGTAAATTTAAAAACGCGTTCAGGTTAAAAAATAAAAAATATGTGGAACGCCAACTTCCCTAGTGTTGACAGAGTTACGACCTAAAGCGACGCTCCAGGAAAGCTTTTGCCTTCAGGAGGACAATAGGTATCATTAAAAAAATATATATTTTCATTAATTATACAAAAATATTTAATATCGTTCAAATTTTAAAGTTGTTGGACAACTTTCAAACTTATATATAAAACTATATAAATTTTTGTTTTATTCCAAGTAGTGGCTTCATTTCGAATTAAATGAAATAAAGTGTATATAAAAATTTTAACAACTATGCATTAGAACCATCTAGCCTTGTTACCTAACAGGTTCGATTCCAGGTAATTTATTACAATTTTTTAAAATAATTTTAATGACTGTGTTTTACGAGAAAACATTATTCTTTTTTATAATTGAGGTAACATCGCAGAATTCACTCTTTTTAATAACACGCATTTCGTTATCGAGATCAGATATCTATGCAAATTACTTACAATTAACTGAAGGCCAACACTTCGCTTGCGTGACTTTTTGAACTTCTAGGGTTTTTTTGATCTAACGTCAAAAAAAGTGGGAGAAATAATGGAAGTGTAGTCGTGTGATTTGAGATATAAGTAGCACTATTTATAAATAAAAAAACACGATTCTCTATGGTACGGGTATTTTTCTTATCCCAAAAAAAAGGATGTCTTATTTTTGCATTTTGATGAAATAATTTTTGACGGTAGCTACAGACTACATTAACTTTTCTTCACGTTTTATCCAAGGTGTTGCGAAGGAAAAGATCTTAGGAGTAAAAGAAATTGGACTAACTTTGCATTGCAAAAGAAACCACTTTGTGAAAACCTTTTTAAGTAAGTTTGCATTTCTCTAGGATAATATGAAACTTAAAATGTTTTTTGTAGATATCCATCTTTTAAAATATATCTTTAAAATGTAGCAAAAACTGTTAAAAACAATTTTTTTATTATATTTAGTTTTATATTGTATTATAACCGTATATAAAAGTGCAGTTATATTTTAATTCATAAATTCAAATAACATAACCGAAGATTATTTTATCGTATTGTTATCTACGACACTACCAAATTATAAACATCGTAGGAAAATTTGTTAAACTATAAGAAAG
>JANCMC010043217.1:22326464-22456607 GCA_024363005.1 Charaxes varanes
AAGGTAAATAACATAGAGTACTACAATAAAATGTCAAAAGACATATATAAAATACAAATTTATATTTCACCTGCAATGATAACTATCTAACATCATAACATAGCAGAAAAATTCCGTATAATCTTCAAGAACTATCAGCCAATTGCAGTATTATTTGTACCTATCAGAGTTAGGCTAACCTTCAACAGGGAGTACTAAGACCTATATGAAATTATTTCATATAGACTAAAATTTACTAAAATATTAATGGGTCTCAAATTTAAATATGCATATGTTTTTTTACTTTAAAGTTGTTACTTAAAAGTAACTTAAGTTGTCTTTAAAGTACATTAAAGTGTTGTGCACTTTAAAGGTTTTATAATAGACATAATCGCAATGTATAATCTATTTCTTTATCTATACTTAATATATAAACTGAAGAGTTTGTTTGTTTGTTTAAACGCGCTAATCTGTGGATCTACTGCTCTGATTAAAAAAATTGATTCAGTTTAGATAGCCCATTTATTGAGGAAGGGTATATATCTTCAGGCTAAAACTGAATCTGTTTTTTTTAATAAATTTACGCGGATGAAGTCGCGGGCACAGCTAGTACTCTTATAAACACATACTCGATACCTCCCACGTAAATTGTCGTAACTCCAAATTCCCAACTTTACAGTAGAGCGTTACAAACATGTAAATTGGAATAAAATCGTAATTATGTAACACATTTGTGTATATAAATATATATTCAATAACGACGATTACATTATTGTATACAATAATATATTAAAAACTGACTGTTATATTAGACTTTAGTTTTTTGTACCGCTCTATTGTAAAGCTGGGAATTTGGGGTTACAACAAGTTACGAGGGAGGTATTGTTAATATTATTTTAGGATAAACATGTACTGGTCTAGTAGGTCGATAACAACAAAAATTCTTTATACACAAAAATAGCCTATCTATTTTGTGGAGCAGGCTTGACTTCCAGTTAACAAGTTTTTCCCTCATTGAAATAGTAAACAGCGTTAAGGTGCAAATGCCATTGTTGGTTCTCACTATTGAATATTCATGCTGGGCTACCACCTCGGCGGTTGTTCTGGATTCGCCAGGCTCAAGTTTAAGACATAGATTTATGTCTCCGTATAATTAATGTCAACAAAGTTTTTGCCCAAATTAAATTAAAAAAAAAAACTGAAATTATTTTATCCCTCCTACCTATCCTATTAATATGGCTTTAAATCACATCTTCGACCTTAGCGAGTATATTGAGCCACATGCCCAGCTCATTCCCACTTCAGCTTTGCTGCCTTCTTCCCTATATCCATTACTCCAGTGATGGAACGCTTTATGATGACTAGTTGTTGCCCACGACTTCGTCCGCCTAAAATTAGGTAAATAAAATAGATTAAATTTTAGCGTGATAATATATAGCCTTCCTTCCTTAGCCTTCCTCGATAAATGGGCTATCTATCACTGGAAGAATTTTACAAATCGGAACAGTTGTTCTTGAGATTAGCGCGTTCAAGCTAACAAACAAACAAACTTTTCAGCTTTATAATACAGTATTAAGTATAGAAGTCAAGTAGGAGTGCTTCTTCATTTTGATAACATGATCTTTTGTGATGTTTTTGTTTAATGACACAGTAAGTTCTCCCTATACCATTGAGTATTGTAGAAATTTGCACTTTATATATTTCCTAATAAACGTTTTATTGTAAAATAAAACCTCATCTTGCAATATGTCTGAAGTTTCAAGAAAGTTGTTTAGACTTACTAGCCCTTTGTAGAGTCGCTGGGGGGCGCCCCGCCTTTGTTCTGCTTTCCACTATGTGCTTGGAAACTTTTGTTGCAAAGTTGACCACCGTTAGTGGGCGTTAATAAGCAAATGGCTCGCTTCAGTGGCTTGCGCTTTGTATAGCATCTAAATTTCTTTTCGTTTTCGAATAGAAATTAATTAGTAGTTAACTAGAAGTGTTTGACAACCCAAGGTCTTTTAATGAGGTTGTAAACATTCCCACCCTTAGCTCGTAACCACTGCTTTCGTAAATAAAAAATACCTAAAGCCTCTCGTATTAATTTACACATAGCCAACTCATAAACAGTATATAAATAAAAATAAAAGATCATTTATTGCTACCATAATTGTTACAATAACCAGAGCAAATATGAAAAGAAATAATAGTTAACATTAAAGTAACAACTAAAGCAAAAGGACGCAAGCTCAGCTTAGTGCTGCATCCAGGTATGAAAGCAACGCTGATTTTCAGCAAGCTCCTCCATTCGTCGCCTGTGGCGAAGAAACACACAGGTTACAATTATTTCATATAACTAAGGTTCTATCAAAAAAATTGTGTGAAGGTGTTTTCATTGGTAGAAATGAAAAAAAACCTTCACACAAATTGTTTGATAACTGTTCATGAACTTAATGTAAGCCTTGTTTCTGCAAGGGCTTCACAGGGGTGTAGTGCGGGAGGGGAGGAGGTAGATAAATATTTATCTCTCGCAATTTGCTCTCCTTCACGCGACGGCAGCTTGTCAAGGGAAATCACTACAAGTTTAATATCTAAGAACGCGTTACCTGTGTCATCCTGAACCACATCGGTAGACAGATTCGGCTAAAAAGTTTTTGGGTCGAATTCAGAACGATTTTTCAGGTTACCTACGTAAACATTCGTTCAAGTAACGATGGTATCAAAAAATAGTTCTCATTGTGCTTCATTCGAGGCCCGCATACGTCCTAGTTTCGGTCCCTGGTTGTTACTTTGTAGGAGCTTAAGCCCATTAAAAGCACTTTTGACATTTGGCTTTCTATTTTTCACTTCGTCCTCGTAACGGATACGTTTGCAGCTTTAGCGAACGAATTTTAAAACATGACTCTACGAAATGCCCTGCCTATAGGAGCAAAGCATCAGAGTGGTGACTTTACTATTTCATGTTATTTGCTTGTATATATCTCGTACATTTTCCTTTTCAACCGACTTCAAAAAAGAAGAGGAGGTTCTCAATTCATCTGCATTTTTATATGTTTGTCAGCTCAAAGTTTCGACTGAGTGAACCGATTTTGATGATTGTTTTTTGTTTGATAGCTGGTGCTTATGGACACCTTTTAAAGTTTCTGTAGATATATCTGTTTGTCCGAGATATTCTATGTCTATGCGATATATAAGCTAAGGATTTATCAGAGCATCACGCGGTCGAAAGCGTAAAAATGATGCTTATAATAAAGACCTATATAAACTGAAGGAATAGATTAGAGACCAACATAAATAACCTGTACTGAAAATCCTATATAAATACCATAGTAGAATATCTACCTATATATCAGCCTTCAATTGTCCAAGCATCCCTTTGTTTCTGCCAGTCTCCCCTAGCACGATTCATGCAAAAGAGGGTGTTTAGCCTTAAAACGCCACGCTGGCTAATACATCTTGGCGAGTTTACGTCAGAGCCTCGTTCCTTGATCAGCAGAGGTACTACGAGCAGATAAATTCGACTTGGGCAGCGAAATCTTATGCTACCCCTTTACCCCCTATAGTAGATTATAGCTTGTATTAAATTGTATGATAACGACAGAACTTTTCCTTATCGTACAAAAATTGGACTCGTGGATATATCTCATACTAAACGGTGCACGTTGTAAAACAGGGAATGTATTTTTAAGCCGTTTAAAATGAGGAACGTGACGCGTCGACGGCGCGCAGAGCTCCCTGAAAACTGCTTGTTTATGGCCGAAAGAACTGCTAACGAAATAACTTTACACGTCCTCTCAACCATAAAAAGATTAAACAGCGCTTCAGCACTTTAGGATTTAAGCGAACAATCCACCATGAAGTTCTGCAAGTTATTAAAAATTGACATAAAAATACCATTATCGTTTGGGTAGTTAAACTTTACGCGCATAACTGTAATATTTCAAACTCGAGTCTAAAAGAAACGTGCGTCAGATACTTATGTCAGGATTTTTAGTTCTAAAGGATCTAAGAGCCTATAGGTATATATAGTCGATAAAATTGGATAAAATATTAGTTTCTTCTCTTAGTGTGATATTCATAGCCAAGTAAACATGCACTTACTGTTTTAACACGATCTATTTAAAGTTGTGTTATAAAGATTATATTTTCGTTTATTCCTTTTAAAACTGTGTTCCAAACTATTAGACGTAGAGACTTGAAATTTTCCGTGTTGATAGAACATGCTAAAAACTCATTAGGAAAATTATTTTAAACGAAATCGGACAACAACTAAGTTATTTATCAAATATAGCGTATCAGATACGGAACCCTTCTATATAAGCGTGTCCTGGCACGCTCTTGGCCATTTTATTCCTTCGGAGGCAGGGATCCCTAAAATTCCCACTGGAAAATGATACACTAAAATCCGTAACTCATTACTATTCATACTAGCCTTACCATTAGCGAGTGCTACGTTACATTTGTACAGCCATGTATTTACCTATCATTTGTACAGGAAATTGATATTGTCCTCAAAGATAATAGTTACATTATACTCTCTGAATGGTTGTTGTTTTTAAAACAATGGGCCATAGACGAGCTGTGCTTGTTTTCCTAGATAATGAGGTATGAATATTGCTATTAGCAGGTATTTTCCGTGAAAAATATTTAAACCTAATGGGACTGAAAACTGGAACTAAATGGAGATGGAATTGTCCAAGTTAAAAAAAATTAGACAATTAACCTACTGTCCTACTTAGCATAGCAGTTACATTACACGATTTTGTGTATGCGTATACGTAAGTATTACTTGGTTTTAAAATAAACCATAAATACATTTTTTATGGCTATGGGAACAGAGTGGATTGGGTTAGCTCTGGATAGAGGAGAGTGGTCAAAGAGAGAGAAAGCCTTTTTTTTTGAAATATATAATTACATACATATAGATAATACACCCAGTCTCAAGGTGGGAATCGAGCCCACGACCCCCGGAGCAGAAGGCAGGGTCACTGCCCACTGCGCCAACGGGCCAGCCTGAATGATTTTTGTTAGCATTTCTTTTTCTATTTCAGCTATTATTGAATTCTCAACTTAATATACCATATTTTTACATGTAACAGAATTGTGATGCAGTAGAGGTACACAGAAATGTATAAATATCTAAAGTTAAAAGAAACATCACAACTTCAACCAGACATATACTATTATAACATCATATTTATGCATTTAAAAACGGTTATGACATGACAAGAAAGTAACGTTTACAATATTTCTCTTTCTAATACTATTCTTATTTTTTTTTAATTTATATTTATTAAATCTATAAAGAAAATCTAAAAATCTCTTCAGCTTTATGTCTAATGTATATAGCTGAAGAGTTTGTTTGTTTGCCTGAACGCGCTAATATCAGGAACTATTGGTCCGATTGGTCCTTTCAGTGTCAGATAGCCCATTTATCAAGGAAGGCTATAGGCTATATATCACGATAAAATTGAATATATTTTTTTACCTAATTTTATGCGCATATGGCACAGCTATTTACTTATAATATAACAATTCCACAAATACAATCTGGCTTCATTTTCTTTATTATTTCTTTTATTCGACTTATAACGAAAAAAAATATTTAAAAGGTGCTTTTAAATAATTTCGGTAAAGTATATTAAACGATTTAGAGACCGCCTGGTGGTCGAAATTCGGCCACAAATCTTTAGACTTGCGTACTACTTATATGCTTATTTAAAGCTATTTACAAAAATTTCAATAGACATAACGACAAATTTTGAAAAATAGGTTTACAATGTTCTCGAGTAGCTACTATTTAATATTTCTGAAGAAATTAACCTTTTTACTTTAGCAAAAAAAAAACATAAATTTAAGGATTTAAATTCACTCCAAAACACTCGAAGTTGTCATGACGTCACTTTATGTTCCACTAAGCGTCACTCGACGTTTTCGCCGCGACCGTCACGATCGCAGTCGTAAAATGTCGAATAACTGAATGATCACTTCAAAACGTAGCGATCGCTTATTGGAACGCATTTATAATATACTGTAACGTCACACGCTCTGCTGGTGTTTTAACTATCATAGCATTTTGTTGTGTTTTGTAGTTTCCTTTTTATTTGATCCTATTAATCTCGCTCGCAATATAAAATTAATACGTTTGTTAAGCTTTATGTATCTTATTTTATCAGATAAATACATAATTTAAATAATTTCTGATTACTGTTGTCATGCTTATTTGTACGATGACATTGTAACATTGAAAAATGTTATTTTTACCGTCGTCATGTCTCCGCTGTGAGAAAATTTTATAGTAAAACAAAATTTCATCAAGAAGAAATATTAATAGGGGTTGGTAAATCAATCAATGATCCATTAATAATTTTAAAAATAGGCTGATCCATTGAGTTCTGTATTGCAGTGGTCCGGTAGAGGACCTGCTAGAGTGCTAAGGCGACGCTGCCGCAGCGAAGGCATAGATCGTTCGCCGTACGAAGATGTGGCGCGCGAGTTACATCGGTCCCCTGATAGTAACGCTCGCCATCATCGAACTTTACCTAATAAGAGTCATTTCACTATAAATAACGGCCACGAGGTGCGTTACGACAGGTTTCACCACGAATGTTCTCTTCCGGCCGCTGAAAACGGAGATTATCTTATGGCGCACGACAGTAACCTTCATTATGGGTGAGTGCGAATGTTAAATGTAAACATAACCTAACTTTTGTAACAAAGTAAAATAACCATAATTATTATTTCATAGGCACCAACCAGGAAGAACAAAATTTCAGAGAACAAGTCCTACTAGACCACTCTTAGTTACCACCCTGTCTAATACAAAGTTGGACAACAATAGGTTGCCAAAAGTTGAGGAATTGCTTGAGAAAGTTGACCAGGAAATGATGGAAGTAGCAATGGCTAAACAGCCTCTGAAATCAATACTCAATAACCCAATACCAAAGTCACAGCCTCAAAGTATATTAAAAAAGCCCAAAAATAGAACGTATCAGGATTCAAAAGCATCCATAGAAGGAAGAAGAAGACAAAGAGCATCATCAGAATCTGATAATTTTTATTGTAGTTTTCACATAGGCTCACCCATACCCGGATATGATAGGTAAGTTTTAATGATATGTTGCCAGTTTCAAAGATGTTTTAAAATAAGTCAGACATGATTTTAATGTGTTATTGGTTTGTGATTAAGTAATCTAGTGCATATAGTCAAAGTTTGTAATCTTTACATATAAATATAAGAAGAATCTGTTTCTAACATTGAAATGTTTCTTTCGCTAATTGCATATACAATATGAACAATGCCTATAGGAAAAACTCACATTAAAAATTTTTGTCTGTCCATCTGTTCCGAGTAATCTCCGGAAGGACGGGACTATTTTGATGGGAGTTTACTGGTATATAGCTGATGTTACAAAAAGTAACTTTCCTAAGCTACTTTTCCTTTAGAAAAATAATTAAGGTTCTGCACAGAAAATGAAAATTGTCAAAATTTATAAAAATCACTGATGTTACACAGACAAAGTGGCAGGGTACAACTAGTTATAACAATAACTTTAAATTGTATAATAATAAAGTATCTTCCCTTCAATTTTTGAAATACATCAAGTTGGTTTATTTATCAACATTCTGTGGGCATTTGTCAGTTATTATTATATTAAAATAAATCAATTCCAAATTATGTAGTGCTAAAATTTGGGTATTAATTTTTTATTACAGTCATTTATCCTATTTATCGAACAATATGAAGAGAGCGAAAGACAATTCCGGCACAGGGTACTCCTATGGCACAGCAATAGCTGCCCTCGGTAACGCTCCTAGAAGTCCGCCGAGTTACTCCAAAAGTGTAAGGTACACCAGCAAGGACCAAATTATAGTTGCCCCAAAAGACGACGTGTACAAAATGCAGCTTTTGAGAACTACAGCAATCAACAATGACACGGTTAACGACATTCCTGTTATTGAAGTGGTGAGTTTTTTTTTTTTAACTTGTCAATTTATCACTAATTTTCAACCGTCTTCAAGAAAGGAGAAGCTTCTTAGTGTGATTGTATTTTTTTTTATGTTCAAAACTTTTGACTTGGTTAACCGATTTTGATGTTTGTGTTATTATTTGAAAGCTTGTGCTTCCTGTGTCATCCTATTTCAATTCTATACAGTTCTTACCAGTCGGGTTTGTTTTGTTAAAATTGTATCTATATCTATTATAATATATATATCGGAAAAGTTTGTTTGTTTGCTTGAATGCACTAATCTCAGGAGCTACTGGTCCTATTTGAAAGATTCTTTCAGTTTTAGAAAGCTCATTTATCGAGGAAGGCACCAGGTATCATCATGCACAAGTTTAATCTTTTATTTTTTTACCTAAGTTTACATGGGTGAAGTCGCAGCTAGTGACATGTAAAGAGAATGTCCACATTCTGTAATCCCCCTATAACACGGCACGATGGGAAAAAGAACCCCCGATTTTGAAACATTCTTCATTGTTGCTCCACCCTTATTGGACTAGCGTGATGATATATAACCTATAGCCTTCCTCGATAAATGACTTATCTAATACTAAAATAATTTTTCAAATCCGACACGTTATTCCTGAGATTAGCGCGTTCAAACAAACAAATAAACTCTTCAACTTTAAATATTAGTATAGATAGCCTTTTCTTAAATGCCAGTAACGAATCTTCGAGCCATCCTGTTGTACAGTTGTACATGGTCATCTCTCTTCAACCGACTCCAAAAAAGGAGTAGCGCACTTGCGTGCGCGACAGTTTATTCTTTATGTTTATTACCTCAGAACTTTCGACTAGGTGAATCGATTTTGAGCATTCTTTATTGACTTAAAAGCTGGTGCTTTACGAGTGGCCCCATTTCAATTTAATCCAATTTGATTTTCTGAGAATTTGAAGACTTTTTTAAGAAAGAAAGAATATTTTTAGAGATACAATTCTACCGTATGTGTGTATGTTACTGAACTCGTAAACGGGTAGACTGATTTGAATGATTTTTTTTGTATGTGGCGCTCCGGGTGGTTTAGATTCATGGCAGATGAGGCTGCAATCGGTATTTAGGTTATATTAATATCGATTTTTATGTTGGGGCAGGACAACGTCTGCCGGATCCGCTAGTCATATGTAAAAGACTATACTCATTCTCATCGACCAACTAAGGGCAATGATCCAGTCATGATCGCAGACGCACTTGTGTGATGTCATCGGAAGTGTTGGAGGGCTTCCCTCTCGTTTGATTTACCTACGCCCTACCACGACCTCGACACATTATTACGCATAATCGCATAATACTTATAATATTAATATATTTGCCTACAAACACTCGAACATTCTCTGATATTATAGCCTCATATTTTCTGTAAGGTTGTAATTGTGTGGATGGTTTCTTTAAGTTCTTTTTCAAGTGCGTCACTATCAATAAAGAATGTGGCTTTCAATTCAAGTCTTGGTTTATGGCTTTCATATTATCTTATAGCTTATTAGCTGCGACCACAATTTAACGCGCGTAAAATTAGATGAAAACGTTTAGCGTGATGATATATAGCCTTCTTCGATAAATGGGCTATCTAACACGGAAAGAATTTTTTAAATTGGTTCCTGACATTAGCGCGTTCAAGTAAACAAAGAAATTCTTCAACATTATTATTCAGTATAGTTTGGCTACCGGGCACAATTTATTCCGCCAATCTCATAGTACTTGAGGACATAAAGAAGGAAACTAGTCTGTGAAGGCTGGAATAACACCTAAATTTTAACATATTAACAAATAGCAGAAATCTCGTTGTTGGTATTTAATATGACTTTAATGCAATATTGGAAATGAAGGCAAATGAAAAGCAATGACTTTTCTTTACCAATTAATTTTTTTTTCTCGTTGTCTTCCCTGCATACTTTATCGTCGGATATTTCCGTAGTTTGCTAAGAGAATTCCATCGGCTAATGTACGAAAAAAAAATCGACTTCCTATCTACTAATCAAGGTGATCAATGAGAAAACATTTTAGTTACAGTTTTCTTATTTTGTTTTTTTTTTTTTTAAAATCATTGCATCTCTCTTTTTGTCAGCTTACTCCATGCAGTTTCTTCATACTCTATGCAATTTTTTTTTATTTTTTTATTTCTTCACTGCTAAGTCTGACACTAAAACACTTACCTGATATACACATTTGAGGGCTTTCACTCCGTATAAGTTATCGGTTTTCCAAACTATGTAGGCTGTCTATTACCACTTCAACTCATTGTTTCTTAGAACTATGGCGGTGACTCTGTGTTCAACTGTGGGTTTCCCCATTACAGAATTAGTCATGATCTGAAACATTTATGGTTCATTGGGCGAATCTATCTTTGAATCTGTGATCATAGGGACAAACAAATCAAATGTTTCTTGTACATAATTTTTTTTATAAAATCGAAACATCGCCTAACACGAAATCTTTGAAACCGCGGGGACTTACGATGATGAAATTTGGCAAGGAGTTGGTTTATTAGTCGACGTTCGCGGAGACCGGATTTTTCGATAGGTCAAGGTTAACTAGGTCTAAGAGCTCTTGCAAGTTCAATTTTACGCGGATACAGCAGTCGCTGCTATTTACAAGTTTACAATTTACAAGAAACCACTTCGCTCTAAGCAGGCGCGGATCCGCCATGATGGACTCGTTGGGCTTGCCCAGTACTTGTAAGGTGACACTTTCATGGTCTTCTGAGATCGTAAGCCTGATAACATTTTATCCAATACTTTACTTCAAAAAACAATGTATCAAAGTCATACATCATATATATATGTTATAGACATATCCTTTGTAGGAATTGCCCGTTTGCGTAGTGGGCAGTGGCCTGACTTCCACTCAGTGGGTCATAGGTTCTTGTCTCGAGTCTGGAAGTATTACCTATATGTATTTCTCTATTTCTATAAATTTACCTCTTACGCAGGCATTAAGGTACCTATTTTAGGAACAGATATCTGTGTGTCATATAGTCCTGTATATATTTAATTTAATTAATATTTAACTTAAATGCACTATATTGATCATAAGCAAGATCAATTTATGTATGGATCCAAGCATACGTGAACTCGCATTTGGCCGAAAATTTACTAATAATTGAGTGGATTTGCCCATTACCTTTTTTGAACGCTGAATCCGCGCCTGACTCTAAGCACCTGTTGGTTCAATTAAAATTTTACTCCAGCTAATCTAAGATCGGAACTCAATCTTGCTTTTTGTGTCCAAACACCAAAACCAGTATCAATTCTGTTTAAAGTAGGTAGCTGGTAATTTGACCTGTTTGTTGATTTGTTTTTCGTTCAACTCGAATTATATTCTGTATTTACATAACCTTTAAAACTATTTTTTTTGCTTCTGATGGGGCCCGCACTGTGGATGGACTTCGACCCGGCTGGAATTTGTATACTCGCCCCGTCCCTTGTTCCCGCAGCTACAGGGCCTGAAAAATCAAGGCGAGAAGACCTTTAAAACTTAATTTAAATAACTTTGATATATCTGGAATTAAATATCTTTATGAAGTAAACTAGCTGCCGACCGATTGCCATCCTCAACCTCACGTCTAACATCACAAAGTGACATTAATCAGGTCCCACTGTTTACGTGCCTTCCGAAGTACGGAGGAGGTCGGATATCAAATATAAACCAGTGCTAGAATGGGTCACCCATCTATCACGCGGTCGCAGCACTAGCGACTGAGTCAAATGCCGGCCACGACCTCCTCATTATATATAAGTTTAGATTATATGATCTGTGGATTCAATTGATTAAATATCTCTTGAATTTCAAAGAGTAGAAAGACTACGGATATGTAATTAAGGAGATAAAAGTTTCTTACAACTTAAATTCAATGTCACCAATCTAGTGCAGTTTGTGTGTGTGTGTGTGTTTAACACAGAGATATTCAATCCGAAAACTTTTGCAATCTATTTGAAGTTGGCATTAGTTACGTTTATAGAACGAGAAGCTGTTAATTGTGTACCGGCAGTTTTTTTTTGTTTTTTCAGCATGTTTTAATTTCCAATCTAGCTGTAATAGCTGGTTTATTTTTTTCTTAAAGTGCCAAAGAGGGGGCAAAGTAAGGGTTTTTTTTTGATAAAAGAAACAACAATGCTCGAATTCAATAAATAATTAATAATATTGGGCCACAGCTCTTCTCAAAAATGTTATTAATCAATGGATTGAGGATAATATTTAAGGAATTTATCCTTATACACATTACGGGCCCCTGTAGCCCAGGGGCTCTGTATCGTTGAGACGATAGCAACGCCCCTGGTCTTAGATAAGGCGGCTCTAAATATACAACAAGTGCTTTTTCTAAACGGCGTAGATTTAATTATCGAAGACGTTCTTTTTTGTCTCATAGTTCGTTTTCTTTATGCGTTGTCCATTACTTGATGTATTTTGCTAGAAAAGCCGTTTTATATTATGCCTGCCACTTAGTCCGAGTAAATAAATTGATTAAATTTTAGGGTGATCATGTATATGTAGCCTATAGCCTTTCTCGAAAATGGGCTATCTAGCACTGAAAGAGTTTTTCAAATCGGATCTGTATTTTCTGAGATTAGCGCCTTTAAGACAAACAAACTCTTCAGCTTCATATATTAATATAGATAAGAAAACCATTTCACTACAAACGCTTGTCAAAATTGACATTGTTCTATGACTATGGCGAACTGTATCACCAAGAAGGTCGCAGATTTGTTGCCGTCACGAGATCGGCGTGAAGTGGCGGCAATGCTGTCACGTCTAGTGATGGTGTTGTTGTCGCGTTTCGTTCGGTTTGTGCGACTTTCCAGCGGCCTAAACTCGTCATTAAGGGCCGGTAGCGTATCTGCAGGCCTTCTGGTTGTGCAGATGTCCATGGGCGCCGGTAGGCACTTCGGTGCCTGCTGCCTGCTCGTCTGCCCCCTCATGACTTTATAAAGTCACGCCTTTAATTTTCCTCCAATATACTCCGGATAAATCCGTACTTGAGATTAAACGAAGAAATAAATATTTAATATCGAGGGGAATCTGGTGCAGCGGCTCTGAACACGGCTCGAAGTATTGATTAAAATTTTTATTTATAACCGCATATAAGGCCGAGGTCTAAGCTCACCCCACTCGCCCAGCAATGCCGAAATGTACAGTTCAAGCACTGAAAAATATTTTCAAACCATTACTCAGTATTAAATTTCAGTTAGGAGCTGGCTGGAGGGAATTTTTAGTTTGAAATATTCTATATTCAGCTGCCAGTTTTTATCAAATACTTCCCATGCGAATATATTGGTAACATAAATAGATAGAAATTGGTAAATGTTAGTGTATTATTTAGAAAGCTTCGATATATTAAGAACTAGCTGTGCCCGCGACATTGTCCGCGTAAAATGAGGTAAAAAAAAATTGATTCAATTTTAACGTGATGATATATAGCCAACAGCTTTATATCATCACGCTAGTATACTTTAAAAAAAATCATAATTTAATGCAGAAAATGGGCAAGTACCAAGGAAAGGTGTACTAGCAGTTTGCAACTCGCAGATATATTGAATATGGTGTTAGGTACCGTGTTAAAGCGGATAATAAATAAAACTACAAAGTGCAGTCATGAACTGTAGACCTAGCACGAACATTTCTCGACAATTAACTTTCTTTTACTCTCGAAACCGAACAACAGATGAAACCTTCATGCTACTGTTTTACACGAGTCAATTCGCCGTAAACTGGAGAGGAGAGAAGAGTTCCAATTTCAAACGTGCTAGCAATTTTTAGCCAGTAATTCTTGTAAAACGGTAGCATGAAATTTCATTTACCGTTCGGTTTCGAACGTAAAATAAATTAAACTGTTCAAAAATGTTCGTTCTAAAATGCCACAGAAGGCACTGTGCATAGACTGTATTTGAACTAATAACAATGTGATCTACCTTGTAGGACTCTTAATATTCTTATGTTAACGTGTAATATTTATTTGAACGTGACCGTTAATCTATAGAATTGGGTCATAGATTTGTTTCCTTGCGTTGAACAATCCGTTTGCCAGTAGGATAAAGTTTGTTCAAACAGTTAAATGCATCAAACAATTATTGTAATACGCAGTAGTATTCGATTACCTTCTTCTTCTTCCTAGCATTATCCCGATCTAGTACCAGGGTTCGCTTAAATTGCAGAGGATGTGGCTGTGGGGCGAGTTAAGATGACCGATTGCACTCTGACGTCATCTCGGAACCCACACGATCTCTACAACCTTACGACTAATATCACACAGTAACATTAATCGGGTCCCACTGTTTTACGTGCCGTCCGAATCACGGAGTAGATCGGATATCAAATACAAAGCCGTGCTAGAATGGATCACCCATATATCACCCGGTCGCAGCAAAAGCTACTTAACCTATCGATCGACTCAAATGTCGACCACTGTGATTAGGCCACAACCTTCTCAATTAGATCGCCTAGAGTGATATTATTTATTTATTTATGTGTGTTGTTTTGTAAATTCTAACGAAGCATAGCGTTCATAGCATAGCAAAGCGTCTATAGTGTAGCATGCCGTCCATAGCGTAGCATAACGTAAATAGCGTAGCAAAGAGTCCATAGTGTAGCATAGCATTCTTAGCGTAGCGAAGTATCGATAGTGTTCATAGTGTACGCAGTGGATTTACGTCAAACTCCAGCAAGCTGGTTACTTTCAAACTGAATACAAAGACCTAAGTTAATTATTAAATGATTATAATTTACAATACAACCCAGCGGGTCATTGTGTTGAAACGCTCTCGTATTAAGCTCGTAAACTTGTAAGTGAAGTATTCGCAAACTGATTTAGTTTGCGTAACACGAGCCAAAATATAATTATGAAGAACGGAACCCTGGTTGTCGAAAAAAAATGTATTGTTTAATCTATGATTATATATCATAGGGTATAAACTATTTTTTGCTTTATATGAGAGAGGTGCAATTCAAAAAGCGTGGAGGAAAAAGTCTTCATGCCAGACATAGCTCAAAGTGTTTGTACATTTTTGTCCTTGAAGACTTTAACGTTCTACATAACTTTGTACAGTTACACAATGCCCCTAGCCACATTACATGATATCATAAATGATCATTCAAATGAAGCTATATCTGGCTCCGGCCTTAACTACAAAAATATACAAACAGTTTGAGTTATGTCTGACTTCGGTCTTAGAATCACTGCTCTATGCAGCCAACAGTATCTTATCAACATTGACTGAGCGAAAGGGGGCTTATATTAGTAGAAAACGACATTATTTGGTTTGTTTAAACGAATATCCTTCAATAGTCAGGATATCCGCTTGTGAGATAGCCCCCGCCCTTTGACCCAGCCGTCAACTGGCGCCGTTATCACTGGCATTTGTTCTTGCATTGCATTCATCAATCTTTGTCCACGGCGTTCTCTAGACCTTCAGTAATATTGTACGATAAGTGTTGGCAACACTGGGTGCTTCATGATTGGTCGGCGCGTTTTTCGCCTCCTTAAGGAAGTTCCCGCCAAAAAGAAGATCAAAGAGGAGATGGGTTTGACTGACGGTCAATGAAATATAAAAAATTTAAGTTAAATAAATATTCTAATATTGTTTATGTTCTACTTTGAGTAATCAAAGCATTTTAGTGTACAAATTGTTCTTTATGTTAAATAAAAGTATCGAAGCGAGCTAGATTAAGTTTACATAAGATTGAATGGAGTTTTTAAATACAAACGATCAATTATATTACACAGTAATAAGGACAGCGCAATGTTTATATTATAATGAAGTAACTTTCAGATTCTCTTTTTCCACCATTTTTGACGCGCATATTAAGTACTCTTGGTCAGGACCTAAACGCTGAAATTTAAAAGCAATTCTGAACTGATTGAACCATTTTTTTAACCTCCGCTCTTTCCAGCCAGTAGCAGTTCCATATCAAGTTGGCGTTTTGTTTTTGCATTACATTTATTTTTCGTACACATAGCTAAATAAACTTTCTAGAAAGATACGTTTCTCAATAAAGCACATATTCTATATATATACCAGTGAAAACAACATAAAGTAAATCGTAATTTTATCAAAATTGATGCTTATAATTAGTCAATATAATGTTTATATTTATGTGTGTAGTACATAAATATGCTGCACTTTATCATAATGTAATGAACAAATACGATATTAATATCGCATGTTTATAAGCAAATAAGTATAATTTTTGTACTTTTGTAACGTGTGATGCAAGACTGATTAAATATAGGACATAGTTCCCTCCGTTTTCTTCTCTGTGGACAAACAACTGTGACAAAGATATGTTACCATACAGCCTCAACTCAGGTTAAGTTTACGCTTTTTCTTTTATAGAAATTAGACATACATCCTTGGTATCAGAGAGAA
The DNA here is from genome assembly GCA_024363005.1 of Charaxes varanes. Classification (NCBI taxonomy): domain Eukaryota; kingdom Metazoa; phylum Arthropoda; class Insecta; order Lepidoptera; family Nymphalidae; genus Charaxes; species Charaxes varanes. Next base: position 22,342,787 of record JANCMC010043217.1, read on the forward strand.
TTTCCGATTCCAATCTTTTGTGTTTAATCTCTTTTGTATACATGTATACTTAAAATACAATTTGTTATATTTTGTAAGGCAATGTAATAAAGCCGCTATGATATTATTTTATTGAGTTGTACGTTACCTGATACAGAGAAACTGGCCGCAAACCACAGACATCTTAGTTCGCAGCATTGGCGGCTGGCAGAATGGAACGCGGTCGGCGCCTACGGTTAGGTAACCCAAAGATAATAGAACGTTGGTTTGCGAAAGTTTATATTAATAGGACAAATACTTTATTTATCACTAGCGGTCACGGCAGACGTTGTCCTGATGTCCTGAACGAACGTAGGGTTACCTACTTACTATTTACTACATTCTATTAACCTATAATATTATTCAAGTTTCCGTTCTCGTATACACACAAGCACACGCGCGCGCACACACACAAGCACACACACATGCGCGCGCGCGCACGCACCTATATATTAGTAAAGCACCATCTATTAGCAACCTTAGAGACGTTCGAGGAAATAAAATTAATCACCATCACCACGATGAAGATCAATAGTAGGCTATCACTATATGATGAGATCAGATCGGAACTGGTTGGGCAGGGAAGGTAATCCGGACAGTGGAGGTTGTGTATAACAGGCGTCTGTTACCTATAACACAGGCATTAAGTTGTCTACCTTAAGAACAGACGTCCATGTGTCATAGAATCCTGTATATATTTATTATTTATTTATAATCACTGTATCTCAGATATCGCGACGATTCGTCTATCATTGCATTTCAGTAAAGCGCAGTCGATCTTTAAGTTTTCAACGGACATTGTAAGAGAAAATTTAAAATTTTCTTATCTCAAAATAAAATTTTATAGTGTTCGAAGAAATTTTGAAGTCCCTCGATACGTTGTTAAAATGCAAACAAGATGGTCGTTGAAAGATGCCACGTCACCGCTCTGTGAGTGTATGCAATAAAAATGTTGTCGCTATATCCAATAACGTTCAGGATCGAGTTCTGTGAAACAAAATCAGTTGCTTTTTTAATAAAACTAGGAGCAAACGGGCAGTGGACGACGAGCAATGGACATCTGCACCACCAGGAGGCTCGCAGATGCTCTGCCGGCCTCTAAGGAAGGGTTTGAGCCACCGGGAAGTCTCTCAAGCCGAACGAAACGCGAAAACTCCATATTTTCCTCTAAGTCTAATTAAGATCAGGTTCTTATGGCTGCACCATTACCGGGTCTATTGCGAGTTAAGAGATAGAGTAAAAGGATAAGGGGTAGAGTAAAAGGAAATAAAGCTAGATGGAAAGAGGAAAAGGACCATGGAAGATATAGGAGGACTGACAATAGCAGCTAGGGTAGTCCGGGATCGACTACTCGTAGTCGTGGATAGATAAAAAGGTAGGAGAGGGGAGAAAGGATGCGGATACTGCTGTCACGGATGGTTTACGGGGAGTGACTAGGGTGAATAGCATCTATGAATAGCAGCTAGGGTGCTCTTGGGTGTGGATCTGACCAGTTATCGGGCAGACAAAGGAAAATCCACCCCTGGGATTTCGTGATAGGTGACCTTTCGCTCATAATATAATATTAATTTACTTATTCGTATCATAAAGTTGTCAAAGTAGATAAATATAAGAATATTTCGCATACAAAATAAATAAATATAATTTATTTGGTATATAAATATCTGAAATACAATTAATCATTCATATAATAAAACGGCCAATAAAAGTAAGGACATATTTAAAAAAAACCATTATGATGAATGCACACTGCTGCGAGTGCGATAAAACTGCTATCGCCATACGCTGGAAGCGTAAGCGGTATTTTCTATAAAATTTAATAAGCGAATATTGAACCAGAGAATAGTTCCGTAATATAATAATGCCTGTCTTTTGCCCGGTAATTAATGATGTACACAGACGAGTATGCACGTGCTACGTGCCACAAAGATGGCGGATGCGTTGCTTAGGAAATGTTTTATTATTTGTTAGTGAAATTACTGAGTCCACCTTTGTAGAGACAATTCTCTTTACAGTGAATTCACTTTGCGAATACCGGATCCGTCGTGTTACAGAAGAAGCATCTCGACTACTGTCTGGGAGTTACAATCCAGGTGTAGGTTTGAGGAATCTACTGAGGCAATTTACTGCGATTGTTCCCCATCCTTTTCTAGATGTGCAGCTTTAAGGTAGCGTTTCACGAGCGAGACCGACACAAGTGATCGAGACAGGAGACCGTGACACTCATTGGTCATATGGCAATGTATGAACGCCAGTACGCGAGCAAGACAGAGTCAGGAGACACAAGTACAGTACATGCAGAAGACACCAAGACACTTATCGCGGTCTCCTGTCTCGAACGCTTGTCTCGATCTCACTCGCGAATCGCTACTTTTAGATATTATTTTTTAATAAAGAACTTAAGATAGATATTGACTATACCCTATTCATTTCGTCTTTAGACAAAAGGTAAATAAACATACTAGTATTTCCCAAACTTTTTGTCATAATTTTAATCTATTCGTTATATTCGGACAAAATCACACAATATGGTTTAAATGTATAGCCTATGTCTTATTCTGATGTACCTAATATATAACTGTCAAGTTTTACCAAAGTTTGTTCTATAGTTTTTGCGTGAAAGAGCAAAACGTTATTAATATCTTCACAAACTTTCGTAATTATTGTTACGGACAGATGATGCATGAAGAGCGACATAGCGACGTCTTTGATCGGGGACGTCGACACCTCAAATAAGTGGGGCCTCAACGCACGTTTCGCTTCGACACCGAAGCATCATCAGGAGATAGACTCTACAAAGGTTATTCGTAAAGTAAACGTAAACGTAAACTTTATAGTTTAGTTAATCATGCATCTTAACTTGTTTACCTAATCCCCATAAAGTGGAAACTTTATTGACTTGAGAGTCATTATTATTTGTTAAGCTATCTATATTTTTTTAAGTATGTTGTTTTTCCCTATTATTAATAAAACATATATATATATAGGTGATAGAGCCGTTCAAGCGCGTGGTGTCGCACGGGGGTTACTCCAGCGACGGCGCCGCGCTCATCGTGTTCAGCGCGTGCCACCTGCCGGACAACGCGCGCCCCGACTACCGATACGTCATGGACAACCTGTTCCTGTAAGTATTTGGGGATTGGGGCTTGTTAAAAGTTGAAACACAATCACCACAATATATAATTATTAAGTTGATTTCATGTGTTTGAAAGCATCTTATTTTATTTTATTTAATCAGGTACGCCAACAACGTGTTCACAAACTTAATTTTAAGAAAATTACAAGCTCTCATATTCTATGTGACAAGCCTTTTATGGGCATACACAACATTCGCATTCAAAAATACATTAAAATATATTTATGCTAACGATGTAAACATGTTGTAATCTTATTATCTAATAAATATTATTTGCTAAAACATTATCTTAGGAAACTTAAATACTAATAACATCTCTAAAAAGAGAAAGATTAAAAATGTAAAATAGTTAATGCCATCTATTATCCAACCATCTTCTTTCTAACTGTAAGAAGAAAATTGAAATTAAATTATAATGGCTGTGTCATTTTTACTTTTCTAAAACCACAAAAAGGTTTTAGTTAGCGATAATTTGACACAGAGCATCCCCTCGATCTACAAACGAAAGCTGCATAATTAAATGGCTGTTTGACATCATATCCCACACCCCCCACAATTTCACCACTAATAACATACTAACATACATAACTGACATAAATCAGGTTCCAATGCTTTAAGTGCGTTCCGGAACACGGAGGAGATCAGACGGTCATTTCTTGCTAATCATATGGTTTGCTACTTTCGTGGTAATGTCTGAACTCTGAAATTGTATATTAGCTACAGGTAATAACGAAAGTAATGCTTTGAAACGCCTTTCGTGCTGAATTTTAACTCTCCTAAAGGAATCATATGTCACTAGGTACGTGATGTGGAGCCTGGAACGTCTCGTGACGGACGAGTACATCCTGGTGTACCTGCACGGCAGCGCGGGCCGGCGTCGGATGCCCACCTTCGCGTGGCTGCACGAGTGCTACAAACTAGTCGATAGACGGTGAGACAGACAGACATATTCGTGCACAAATATGTATATATACAAAATACACACACACACTAACACTTATATTCGAATTTTAAATAAATTTTCTTTACTATTTCGATGTATACAACGTTAATTTATCGTGTTATGTACCTCTTATACAGGTGACTCGTGACACACATAAAATACTCGATACTCAACTCTCGTAATAAAAATAGGTACTTAACTTAGGAACAAATTTTCTGAAAATTAGTTAAAGTGTGGCCCTACTTTGTGTGGTGAATTTGCTGTGGTGAAAAATATAGTACGTATTTGCATTTCCCAGGGTAAAAAAACTGGTCAGTTATAAAAAAGGTTTAATGACGGCTGTCAGTCGGAATTAAACGCAATAATTGATATCGCGTAAGTAAAAATATAATGCTATAATGCATTTATGGCTATACTTATTAAACAAAGAAGTGAATAAGTGATGAGCGAAATAGGTAAATAGGCCTGTCCTTAGCCACGACTAAAGTGTGAAGGGAAAACGGACCATCACAGTCCACGCTAGTATGTCCACGCGTTCCGTACATAATAAGACAACTTTCTCTTAATCTCACGTAGTAGTTAATTGATATTTACATTCAATGTAAATTTTTTTTCGTCATATATGATCATCAAATATCAGGTCCTCGAGTATCGTAAGTGTCCCACCAGTCAACCTGTATATATAAATATAACAACTACACACTACTAGCTACTAGATACACAAATATTGGGAGGTTTGCATAAATTTGTCTCAATTTGTTTTTCAGTTTAAGAAAGAGTCTGAAGCACCTGAAATATTATCAACTTTGCTGACTTTTTAGTCCTTATAAATTATATTATTGTTTTGGCAAAGAGAATGTCTTGAGTATTTGCGAGTCTCGGTCAAAATGGGGCGATGGCGTCCGAATGAAACGGTACACTGACTTGACAACTAACTGTCAAAAGCAACCATAGAGCGGCAGTGCGTAGGGACAGGGATTTACTAACGGGAGGAGACCATCGACAAGTGCGTATAGACTATAAAATTTAATTTGATAGGCCTCCCTTTGCTTCTGCCACTCTCACCTAACCCTTATGCGATTATTAGTATAAAATAAATTCAAATCTGCATTCTGCATGATTCATTTTTCAAATTATTACCAAAACGCTTGTCTTTTATGATTATTTTATTATATTCTAAGTTCTACGAGGGTTTTTAGCTCATTGTCAAATTCAAATTGGAAAGCTATTTTACTTAAATGGACAGTTTAATGCTCACATAATTTCAAACGTCAAATATTTAAATTGTACTAAAATTAATTAGAGCTTTATTTGTCTATCAATTTATACTGTATCGTTTTCACGCAGCTCTCTCGTATTTATTTTCAGACATTATCTCTAACATTTCCATTCCCTCTTACCTGAAAAAATCATTTTGCGCATTATTCTTTTTTGTCACACGTCGTCAAACACGCCTCTTCAAACTAAGGAAATGAAGTAACATATATAAAATTATCCTTGTAACATCACAGCAGTTGCAAAAACAATGATACTCGTATAACTCGTTATTGCAGAAAGTATATGCAAAATGTTCAAAAAAAAAATTGAATCTACTTTATATTTATTTGTATTTATTTTGCCACTAGCAACTTTTCATCCTTACGTTTAAATATAAGAAATAATATTATACATAATATTTTGCTTAGAGTTAAACAAGACTCACGAAATTTTAGAATAATGGAGTTATATTATTCTTTTAAAAAAGTAACAGTTGCAAAAACAATGATACTTGTATATTTCGTTTCTGCAGAGAGTTATCCTAATATGTCCAAAAAGAAACCTTGTTCTTATATTACTTTTTATTTTTGTGACACTAGCAACTCCCCTTTTTTATATTAGCTATAAGAAATAGCATTTTACTTACTTTTCTTAGAGAACCATTATTAATTTTTAATGGATGTCTCTTCAAACTATGGAAAATTAAAAAAAAATTATGTAAAATTATCCTTGTAACATTGTAGCAGTTGCGAAAACAATGATACTCGTATAACTCGTTACTGCAGAGAGTTGTCCCAAAATGTCCAAAACAAAAACTAGTTCTACTATTTAAGCAGTTGTTTTTCGTGAAAATTTATTCGTGTTTCCACGGAACCTGAAACCGCAAATTGCGTGTAACACTAAAATATATTATAGTGTGCATTTGGGGATTACAAACTGTTTATTTATTGCTAAACACATTAAGAGTAAATTTGTTAAAATTATTGCGCATAAGTGTAAATTTATAAGCTTATTATTTGTGTGTATTTAAACTCTAGCTTATGTGCGCTACTTCATCCTCTTATAGCACAATTAGGGACGAATGAAATGGTAGTTATGTAGCAATTTATTTTATGAAAGATGTACCCGCGACTTTGTTCGCATAAAATAAGTTAAAAAAATAGCTTCAATTCTATCTTGTCGATACATATATAGCCTTCCTTGATAAATGCGCTATCTAACACTGAAATATTTTTTCGAATGGGTTCATTAGTTCCTGAGATTCATGCGTTCAAGCAAACAAACAAACTCTTCATCTTTATATATTACTATGGATAATAGATTTGCAAAATATGAATTATAATAACCTACTTAGTGAATACTCAAAAGTAGGTAACGGAACAATAGTCTTTCTGGCGTGCTTCCTTGTTCTTGAAATCGATAGAAACTAAATATAAGAATAATTGCCTCCACATATTCTCCGTGACATATAAAAAAATGACTATCTATAAAGAGTGTTTACTGTCGCACATATTTAGATTAAACAGTAAGGTAACAAGATAATATTCCTGTATATATTTTTGTTACTAAAACCGCATATCAGCGGTCATATCTGACTGGCCCGTTGGTGCAGTGACCCTGCCTTCTGCTCCGGGGGTCGTGGGTTCGATTCCCACCTCGAGTCGGGGTGTATTATCTAATAAAGATATAGGATGTAATAAAGTATAAATACTACATACATAACGATATACTACAATACATAGTTATATATAATAACATAATATATACAACAGTAAATATATAATTATTTATAACTCATATACTACATGAATAATTTATAGAATACATATATATAAATATATATCCTACTACTAGTATAAATTCTACATACATCTAATCGTACAAAGTTTAGTGTACTCCGACTTTTATATTTGACAATTATTTTATGGTTTACATTAATATATTTTATATTTACGAAACAGCATTTTGCTTGGAGTATCCCCTAAAAAAATTGTTTGATTCCACTTAAAGCTAGTTCGATAAGGAGAAAAAATTGATCAGTCTAGATTCAAAGACATTGACTTTGACAACAGTATTGCTATAAACAACCGTTACTTATAACGAAGTAAGTAAACAGCGTCAATATTTATTCATAGATTATCCCCTAGAAACTCAGATATATGAGTAATGATAAACATATATAATCAGTTACATTACAAAAGCAGCGCCCTAGATAATTGCGCTGCAATGTATACACTTCCAGTTCCTATTAATGGAATTCCATTTTCAAATGTAGATGACTCACAGTTGACCCATAGAGTTCGCAAGTGGCCCGCCTTCAGCAAACCTCCACTGAGGTCACATATCAAGTTCACATACAAACCAGTTGCACGTATGTATGTGCACTTCTTACGTAAGCTTCCGTGGTTTCCCGTTCACTATTGCCCAAGTATTTATGAAATCGTCGCGGAACGGAGGATACTGCGTCTTAGTATTTAATGTTTGTATTAGTTTTTAATTTTGAAAATAGAATATGTTCTTTGCGATTGTTTTAATACTGGTTTTTAGTCTGTTTAGTATTTGAATTAGTTTTGAAATTTGAAAATAGAATATGCTCTTTGTGATTGTTTGGGAACTGGTTTTTAGCCTCATTAGTTTTTAAATTTGAAAATAGAATATGTTCTCTTTGACAACATTAATTTATGGTAGTCTATATTTATCTTCCGGATTATTTTGTGTAGCACTCTTGAGAGATTTACTGCTATTTTTTTTGCTTGTCTATTAAGGAGTTTTTGAAATAAATAGATTACTTATAAATTCTTTTCAATGTAATGTTTTTTTTTGTTGTAGCCACTTGTGTGGGTGCTTACAAATGGCTGAAAATTAATATTTTGTCAATATTCTGACAGTTAATTTTGTGTTAAGATCAGATTTTGAAAAAGAGTTATTATTGCAATTTGTGGCTGTCATATAAGGCGATGAAGTGATATTCGATGAATAGGCAGCTTTTGTTTGTTTAAAATTTAGATTTCGTATTGTTTGATGTGAGTAATATCTATGACAAAAAGCAAATAAATCAGAATAAACTATGTTTATTGAACTTTAAGAAGATGGATGGATTTCCAGATCTATCAAAAAAAAAACACTATATGCACTAAAAAATGACAATCTAATTTTATTATCTCAATTTTGATAATTTTTACAACTTCATAGTAATTTATTTTTAGGACTATCGGTTTTAAAACGAATATTGTAACAGACTTTTTACATTTGAACAATTTGAATAAAGAATTCGTTACGACTTGGGGATTCTTAGAAGTTCCAAGAGACCCAATTCAAAACCAAGACCTTATCAAATAGGCAGGAGCAGGAAATAATTTAGCTGATAATATGGGAGCACTACAATAAGAACAGTATTAACTAGAGCAAAAATAAAGTGAATGTACTGACAGCAATTAATTTGAAAGTGAACCAATTTGTAAAGGTCAATCGGAAGACTCGATCAGTTGATTTCATGATCACGTTGATTTAATACGTTACGATTAAATTAATTCGACAGAATGTATATGGAAATAACTGTTTTTCAGTTGTATGGCGTATGCGTAACTTATTACAGCTTATAATATAAGAAGACACGATAAAGTGAAGTAAATATGTCAATAAGTTAAAATGTCTGAAAACGTAGAGACACTTAAATTAGCGTGATTATAATATGAGATACTAAACAGAGTATCTGCTATATTCTTCCCCTTAAATATTCTTGCTGTCTCATCAACAGCACCTTTACTCGATATACATTTTTTGTTCTTTTCTCGTAATTTATTAATTTATACTTTTAACAGATACATTAGCGAAATTGTATTTCCAATGGGGTTCTTGTTGCGGCTGTTAAATATATTATAGCTAATTAAATATTTTTTATTAAACTTACCGATTAACCTTCAGGAAAAAAGCGAATTCATTTTTCAAAGGACAACGTCGCATCTACGACCTTTCTAGTATTACAGTTGGATATGGGCTACAGCAGTCACTTGTAATAGACGTTTCTAATGTGTTGTATAAATATAATCAATAATAAAATTGAATATGCTTACCTGGAAAGAAATAACACGCGCTACTTTTATTACAGAAATCGGGATCCGCCCAAAAAATTAAAATCATTGTAAAACATTGAATCTAACGCGCACGAAGTCGCGGGTAACAGCTAGTGCTAAGTTTTTAATACGGAGGGACCCCTTTTTGTTTTGCCCCTCCTAAGGCGTGATGAGTAGGGTCACATCGTCACCTTTGACTTCAAAGTTTACATATTTGACTGCAGTCTACGCATACATGACAAGCATTTAGCCAAACTGGCGCAACCCAAAAGTATTCTTTTTATAATTACGCGTACTAGATATAATTGGGCGAAAAATTTGCAGAAACAGTATTTAAATAAACGTAAAGAACATTGATTGTTAACAGTTTGAAGAAGATTGAAAGAAATTTTTAATTGATTATTGTCTTTCAATCTTTTTTATTCATTTAATCTATATATTACTACGTGAAGCAAAAACTTGCGGCACCATTTTACGACAATTTTGCGGACGGAGGAGTATGAAATTGGGTACAGTTATGGTATATAGACGAAAGTATGGAAATGCTAATATTTTAATTAAATGTATTAAAATAAAACATCGTGCACACCAATGCCAAACGATTTACACACACATGTAAACATTTTACTATAAGATTGTGCCAAAATCTTTAAATAATGTAATATTAAATGTAATATTAATTGTCAAATACAAATGTCGTGTTTACTAAGCATGTGATACGCAAATAAAATTTCAACCAGCCTCGATCTCTAGTCTTATAAAATCTCTATTTATAAAACTAGCCGCTCCAACAAACTGCTGTCTAGACTAACGTTGATAAAAAGTGAAAGAAAGATCTTAAAGTTTGTTTGCAGCGGATGCTTTCAAATATACACAAAAATGTTACATTAATATCTATTGAACCCTTTAGGAGTCCAATTACAGAAGAATTCTAAACTAGTATTTAAAAATAATAACATACTCCCAGTTCAAAAATTGGAAAATCTTACTTTGTACGCTTTCGAATTTTAGCTATAGGTTCCCTATGATACTTCATCCCCATACGCGACAAAGCAACGTAAGGGAATATTTGAGCCATTTTCCCTATGAGACGAATTTAACTCGTAACACCCCATTTTGCTTACATTTGAAAATGTCGCCATACAAATGATCACTTTGAAAGGCCCCGAAAATTTAAATATGAACACTTTTGAAGCGCGATCCCAGGGTCGCAAGAAATAACTTTTCTTCTGAAAGGTGAAACCTTAGGTTCTGAATAGAGTCTCCTGTACTTATTACCACCTGCAACTACATAGTAAAGTTGTAACTGTGATCTGTGGACAAGTATTAGATGAAAAGGGCGACTATAAATAAGAGCTTCTTAACTTATTTTTAAATGACTGATTTTTGTATATACTTTGTAAATTATTACTCTTATTATATGAAACTTTTCATATTACTTCTGAGTTTAAATTATGTGGTAAGTGTTTTCGACAAAAGGATCCCCATCTATTTTGCTTACTTTTTTAAAGAGAATTAATTGCCTACAAAATTTGTTTGATAGATTACTTCTTTGATTATTTTATTTCCAAGAATTATTTTGAAGTTTTATTTATCTACGTATAATTACTTATCGCGAATAGCGAACTTATAGCGAATATAATACTTATAGCGAACACTTATAGCGAATATAACAAGAGTCTAGGAGCGTCGGGGCTTGAATCGGATTTCTTGCAAAGATCAGCCCGTCAAGCACAGCCTCGGCTCGGCCTCGGATAAAACTTCTTCTTCTTCTCCCTAGCATTATCCCGGCTTAGAACCAGGGTCTACTTAAACTGCAGAGGATGTGATTGTGGATTGAGTTAAGATGACCGACTGCCGCTTGCCGGAACCAATGGTCTTACATAATATGTATTTTACAAGATGTAAAATTTTTGGTTAGGATAACTCACGAGTACTTTGACTGATAAATCCAGTGTGACCTCATATGTGTATTTATCGTTTATCTTTTTTTTTGGGTCCCGTACCTCCAAAGAAAAAAGGTATCCTTATGCGATCACTTCGTTATCCATCTGTCTGTCAAGACACTTTTTCTCTAAAACGCGTAGAGTTGTAAGTTGAAATTAATACCGAATACTGAGGTCAACCTTCCCAGCGTACGCAAACAAAAGAAATGGCCGTTTATGTCACATTTCCCATACTTTTGCAAAGGGAACCAAAAACTTATAGCACAAATATAGGAAAAAACTTTAAATGTATTGTTGCGTCAGTGTTTGTTTGTCTTTTTTTATGTTACAAGGGGCAAACGAGCAGACAGCAGGCAGTTAAAAGCCTATTGACGCCCATGGACATCTGCACGACCAGGAGGCAAGCAGATGCGTTGCCGGCCTTTAATGACGAGTTTAGGCTACCGGGAAGTCTTACAAACCGAACTTAACGCGATAACAATACCATCACCCGACGTGACAACATTGCCGCCACTTCACGCCGATGCTGTCTGACTTTCCGATCACCGATCACCGATTCCGCCGGTCACCGATCTCTAATTTTTGTCTATCTGTATGTCTGTCCGTCAAGATCCTTTTCTCTCAAAGGTGTAGAGGTATAAAGTTGAAATTAAAACGAAATATTGAAGTGTTTAATTCCTTAAAGCAGTGAAACCCTCTAAATCTACGCCATCCAAAGATATGATCATTTATTTCACCTTACGCATACACATTCATAATCAAAACTTGTAGGGTTACTTCTTTTTGTCCTAGAATCATGAAATTTGGCAAGAAGCTATATCTTGAACTATAAGTATAGAAAAATATCCGAAAACCGTAAATTAAAAAAAAATTCAGTGACTTAGTCACATTAAAATAAATCTTTTAAATGTATTAATCTTAAAGTAACCTGGTAAGTTATTACAGGATAGTACGGAACCCTTAGTACACGAGACTGACTCGCCCTTGCCCGGTTTATTGATTATTGTAGAGAATATTAATAATAGTTTTGAAATACGCCTAATATTTTCGTCATCATTCCAGATAAGCTTATGTTAAGAGTGACCACTACGATAACCCTATCTAATGAACAAACTCATGGGTTTCAATCCATCATTTTACCGTTGGGGTATCGAGTCTTTAAATCTATTATTAGTGAGGTAGGTATTGAACAATTAGTGTTCGGTTTATTCATCCAACTAAATTCAACAGATTGTAAAAAACCGTGTTTACTCTCAAGTTACTTTGGAGTTTTTGCAGTTGTGGTTTTTAATTCTAGTGATTCGGTTATTTACTTACTTAACTTCCGTTTAGCCCATAACTTCCATTGAGCTGAAATTCAGTACACTTATGTATTTTGACGCGCTGATCAAGAATACCATATTGAAAATACCCGCAAATTTTTTTTTCGAGAACAAACATTGAAAGAACATTACTTACTGAACGTTTTTCACGTTTATTTAGAGAAATATTGATTTTATCAATAAACCGACATTCTAACAAAAAAAAAGAGGTGTTTTTTACTTAAAAATTACACCGCTATCTTTTTAAAAGTTAAGGAACATACATTGTGACTTAAACTTAAAATTCACACATATAATCAAGTTATGAAAGCCAATAACACAAAAATATTTGACAATTAAAGGGTTAATTATTTGCAAGAGTGCGGTTAAAAACAACGTTATAAGTGAAGTGGGCCCTCAATGGTAACATAAATAGCCTCAATCCCTTAAAACTTTAAACCTGAGACATAATTTAGACCCATTTCCTGAAATTTTTTATCATGAAAGACAATTGTTAACGATTTCAGTATTTTTATATAACACAAAAATATTTTCTTGGCATAATCAACCAAGAAATTGCTTTACCATTCTGGATGACAGGTCCTACTTGAAAAAAACATTTTGCCAAAGGTTATTGTTAGAAATTAACGCAATGTATAACAAGGAAAAATGAGTCTTTTGACTGTTTGACGTGCAAACGACATTCGACCTTAGCGTGGCAAAGCTAATTCTTGGTCGACTATACTTCAAAAATGATTTAAAAATTATAATAATTTAATCAACTTATATCAAAATTATTATATATTAATAATTTATTATCGCAATATTGCGTCTATATTGATATATATGTATATATGTAGACATTTTTACACAATAGAAAAAACAGTTTGGTTACTTTTCCCAAAAATGCATAATTATATTTTTCTCCAAGTTGTTGTTTGCATTCTAATTAGCAATATTTCGTCGGGGGAGGCGGATATTTCCTACCAAAAAAATCGAGTTTTGAATGATAAAATAGGGCATTTTCGACCATTTCGACGTAAATGTTAACATTATATACACACGTACACATGAATTTTTCGGAAAAGTAATCAAACTGCATAATTACTAAACATTTTATCAAATTATTACGGACATTAAGTATGAAATAATGGGATAATGAAACCAGTAGGTTTAATATTATAATGTTGCTTTATCGTTTTGAATTATGGTAATGAATTTGAGTTCGGTGAGACTTAGAGTTTAGAAGAACTTAGGCCTTTTTAAAAATCATATCATTTAAAGTTCCTCGAAATCCGCTACATAATATAATATATTACCAATTTTGTTAGCATCGATAAGTATGTTTAGTAACTAATGGAACATTTCAAACCTCTAAGTTTTTAAAGTAAAAATTAATTAAATGTTTTAAGCTTAATATGGTTTTAGTCTGCATTTATAGATAATATGTTTTAGTGTTGGTTTTGTTTTATTCCGCTGTTTGTAAAATTAGAAGGAATACGTACGGCAACGCGTGAGCTTGCAAACCTATACTAACAGGCTACAGCGGCTGCCTGCCAGTAGGAGAGCCCTATGCTCGTTGGTCACTTTGCTTATATAAAAAGTATTATGTATTTTGGAGCCGCGGATGTTTAACAGTTGTCTATTTTCAGGAGGCTGCTCAGCGTTCGGCCACTCGTGCTTCGGCGGTCACGGGAAGAGAAGTGATTCATCTGTAAGACTTTTTATATTTTATTATTTTAAAACTGTGAGCTTGTTAGAAGAAAGCATGTGCAAATATGTTAGCTATAGATATACGTTGATCTGTCGTAAACAATTTCTTTACTTAGCTGACAACTCATCCTCTAGGCCTGCTGAGATCACGGGCTCTGCAACAGATCGCGGTTTCAATGTTTTAACCCCTGATGGGGTACTGTACTGTCATTACACGCTTTTGAAATAGTTTTTATGTCTAAAATACCTAATTGTATAGCGCAAAAGTAATCAGAGCATCGCTTTGTAAACAGAAGAAATATCAAGGAGGAGGTGTTATATAAGAAACACTATTTGTGGATTGTGACCCATTTTTTAAAAGACGTTTCAGAACGTATCTTGCGCGTAGTTATAATTTATCTTTATATATTGTAGTATCGTTACGAGTATGTTGAACTTGACCGTTGGATGTATACTAAAGCCGGACACGAGTTGCGAACGTTTGTTCTTTGTTTGTTTGTTTGCCCCGACCCAGCCGCGGGCCGTTCCTAACCACTCAACTTTTGAACTTGCAAGATGCATTGAAGGTTCGTGTCGTCTTAATTTATAAACGTATACGGATGGTTATGGTTATATAAACCTATAAACTTCTAAATAATAAATGAAAACCTAATAGACACTCTTACCGAAGTCAGCTTTTTCTGTTCTATAATAAATAAAGGATAGAAAAGTTTGCTATGTACAACACTAGCATCTAATTGAAAATGAAGATGTTGTGTGCTTTTTACAAAATATCTTGTGCTAAAGATTTTGCTTAAATACGATTGGAAATAGTTATTTGTGCTACAAGTGAGTAAAATTGTTTTTCGCTACGAGTGCCGGTTTTGAATTCCGAATAAGCGAAGGAACCCAAGATTTAATCAAGGGCGTAGCAAGTGATTCGAATGTAGAATCCTGAGCGTGGAGAGGGATTCGAATGCACGGGATGCAAATAATTTTGCTCTCGTGTGGCACACATTAAACTATAATAAGTAAAAAAAATTTGAGAAACAACACAAGGAATAAATAGAAATGACATTTATACTTATTATTAATCGAAATAATGTTGAATATTTTAAAAGTCAAGTGCGCAAGTATTGCAGTTCTGTAAATTTAAAGTTATAGTTTTTACGCTACCAGTTTAAGAGCGAAATTTTGTTCCGGCCCATTCCTTTTTTATTATACAAACCATGTTCTAACAAGAACAAACACAACAAAAAAGAAATTTCATTCGCGGATTAAAGCAAAGTAGTTTAATTTTTCATGCATGCAATAGGTTTTTTTTATTTTTATACGTAACATATTCCTGGTTGTAGTCGATAATCAATATAGCGAACAATTTTGTGCCCCATCTTTATTTATACTCTTTCAGAGAGCAAAGAACAATAACGTGGGCGTATCTATTACAGAATTTGGTAACGTCAAAGTTAATAATAGTGGAGTTTCAATAAAAGTATTTACGTGTAAGTTTGCTACCTTCAATAGTAACTATTATAGTCGACCAAAAAATGGTTTGCCACGCTAAGGTCGAATGTCGTTTGCACGTCAATTAGTTAAAAGGCTCATTTTTGCTTGTTATGCATTACGTTCATTTTTAACAATAAACCTTGGCAAAATATTCTTTAAGTGGGAACTGTCATTTAAAATGGTAAAGCACTTTCTTGGTCGACTATACAAAACTATTTATTCACTTAGATTTATTGACAAATTTTAGCACTATACCAATTAATATGTAATATTTTGGTGTTAATATTATAAAAAATATAAAGTTAAATTGACGAGGGTGCTGTTTTCTGAGAAGAGACCGTAACAAACTCAGTCGAGTATATTTTTTATAAACGCCTTCGATCCTGTGCCATCTAATTCCATAGAGACATTATGAGCTACTGACATCCAGCGTTTTCCTATGATCCTAGGTTATCGTGAGTCCACCGAGTTAAGGGCCCATCTTTTCGATACAGTTTTTTTTATTTAGCGGATGAACTGGGTATGATTATTTCGTCTCAATTACACGATAGTTCACGATCTTTTTTCTCATTTTTGTCGAGGTTCAAACAAGAAAACGCTTGCCGGGTTTCCTAGCATTACGAATAAATATTTACTTATCAATACAAAATAAATAATCAAATTATCATTTCAATGTTTGAGAAATGATGCTATACATAAAAAGCTAGTTTATTGGGAGGTTCTTTTTTAAAAAATCCATTAAAATATTAATATTTCTTTTAGGTATCACGCCCAACGGTAATCTACAGGAACATACTGGGGTTGTGAAATGCGAGAATAATATCAAACCATTCTATTTTTCTGTTATCTATAAGGACATCCCTATATTTATTGGAAATTATGATTCAAGACAGAAATAAATAATCACAAAATTGAGCGTAGTTTATTTTCCTTGGTTTTTTCATTAGATTTTTTTAATTTTTTAAAGATTAATGTTGGCAAGGACCATGCCCACGGATAAATTTGTTATTGCAGTTTTTATGGTGTTTTTCCGGTGTCTTTTCCAAATCCAGATTAAGAAGTTTTTTGGTATTGTTATTATCAACGTAGAGTTCGTCATATCCTAATATAATCGGCGGAAGAATTATGAGACTTGCTTGACGTTGTTTTTGCTCACATATGACCTGTAACTTAAAGAGAAAATGATTTGATTTGATTGAGAAGTGGATTTAACATCAGAACAGGCTATAAATTATAAAGATTTGTGTGAATTGTCCAAAATAAAACGATAGATGTCAAGAAAGTAGGAGAAAATTCTGCCACCTGCGAGCTATTTTGGCGTATGCAGCAAAAACCCTTAAAGTTACACATATATAGGTGTATGAAGGAAATGTTTATATTAAATAGTTCTACAAAACAGCCCGCGACAACATATGTATATCTTTCACGTTCAAGCCATTAACGCTAAAATAGTGAACCATTATGAAATGGGAATGGGAAAGGAAACGGGAACGGAGACATATTATAGGATAATAAAATGTAGTATATAGTAAGTAACCCAACGTTCGGGCAGCGTCTGCCGGGACCGCTAGTTAAGTATAAATTAGCACTTGCATGGAAATAGCTGCAAATTAGTCAAAGTTAATGGAAAACATTTCATTTAAAGTTTAAATCACACAACATTAAATAATTCTCACTAACAGAAATGACCAAAATCTTCAATACCAATGCATGAAACAACAACATCGCGAGAATAATGCCGTATTACGAAACTCCTGCATAGCTTGCTCGGTTGAGGTTCCTCGGGTGGTTCAGAACGCGGACTGAGGGTGACCGGAGCTGCGGCTGGCTCAGTATATAAAATCAAATTTATTAGACATAAATAAATTAGCCTCGTTGCACACTTATTGCTCTTTTTTAATAAATACCTAGTTTCTACAACCTCACGACTAATATTATTTAGTGACATTAATTGGAGACCCACTGTTTTAAGTGCCTTTCTAAACACAAAGGTGGTCGGATATTAAAAATAAACCAGAATACATTGGTCAAACAGTTTTCCTTTAAATCATACTGGGAGTTTAAATTGCCAATCAGCTACGTGAAGCACGTCATTCATATAGCCCATTTTAATCCCGTAAATGTTTTGAAAGAAAAGAAAAAGACACGCACGTACGTGAACTAGTACGGACGAATAAATATTAGTATATTATTTCTTTTTTATTAGACCTTAAAAGTCGAATTAAAACTTATACTGTTACGAAAGAGCGAGGTGTCCTAATACACGTGCCTGGCGAAACAAATCATTTTCATTATACTTATATTTCTTCAGATAAAAATAATCCCTCAGCGATAAAGCAGGAGATTCCTACAAAAAATAATTTAGGCCCGATATTTTTTACGTCCACAATTAAGTTAAGCCGCGAGCTATGGCTGAATAAATCAAGGCGCAATTTCTTATTTTTTCGTGAGAAAGTAGCGTTTCTCTGCGTCCATGAATCTTAGCATTTATAATCATAATACGAGAGAAATGTGATTATGTCGTATATTTGATTTTATTTTTATGTATTTGTTAATAAGGAAACGAATATATCAAGATATATAATTTTACTTTAAAATAAAAATGGCCAAATGTGTGTCAAGACACGCTTATATGGAAGGGTTTCGTTTCTGATACTCTATTAACGTATTTGTTATATAACTTCAAAGTTGTTGTCCGATTTCGTTCTGAATAATTTCCCTAATGAGTTTTTAGCATGTTCTATCAACATGGAAAATTTCAAGTTTCTACGTCTAATAGTTTGGAAATGCTAGGGGGCGAAACCTTCAGACAGACAAACGGACGCACGGACAGACAGAGCGAAATTGAAAGGGTTCCTTCTCTTTATATATAATATTATTTTTTGAGTGGCATGAAATTTCACAAACATGTTCCTTTCCCATAACGCGGTTTCACTATAAGTTAATGAAGAATTTAATTTTTAAGAGTACTGATTCTGGATTTGGTAATGTGATAATTTAATAAAATGCTATAAATTTAATTACAATATATGTCATCTTACTACTTTAGTAAACAACGTGACGAAATTTTATAATAACCTTGTACTTTACAGATTTAGACTTAGTCAAGATATCAAGTTTGTGATAATATTATACCACTATAATATTGTGGAGCAGAGCCTAAAATCAACTCTTCTTCTCGCACGTAATTTGCAAACAGCAAAATTGGTTAAATTCGTGACTTACACAAATATTATTAACAATTCAAATTTCAAATCTTCGCTCCAAATATTTGATTTAACAAAACTAACATCAAAGTTATTTCACAAACAATAGGTATTGTTTACTGTTTACAGAGGTGATAGAGTCATATAACAAACTTTCTGATGTTTTCATAGGAGTTTATCAGGAATTTGGTAAACTATATTAAACACTATCTATATATGGATGACTTTGAGACTTAAAAATTTGACTGTATTAATGAGAAATCAAGAAATTAATATAGCATTCCACAGGTTAGTATTTTAGTACCTTTATTGTTTTTATTTTATATAGCTGACTTTTGAAACTTTTTACTACCTTAAAACAACATAATAAGGTTACTCAAACCATACTCGATATACTGTTGTGAAGTTTTCAAAATTCTAATAATTTTGTTTAATTATCTAAAGATACTACAAATTACCGATTAAGTGTAAAAATCTCGTAAACATTATTAGACATGTAGTACAAAAAACATTGTTTAAAGTCGCGTTGTATGCATTGCACTATAGTTTTGTAAATTCAGTTTTCAGCGTTTCCTGTTTAATTCCACTTTAGACGTTAGCTTTTGCACGGAGTGAGTTTGTTTACAATTGAATATCCTTATTTATTGTTTTATGTCGACAGATAAAACGAGTTTTAGCAAAATTTGTAGTACTCATAAAATTAATTTGTACTTCCTAATTAAAAATGATCAAATATAAGTTAATGCTTTTTTCGAGCGATGATTAAAGTGCTACGATGAAGGTATACACAAAATTTTAACAAAAAAAAATATTTAAGAATGAGTTTAAAATATTTTAAAACCACCCTGCGTACCATGATTGGAGTAATGGATGTGGGGAAGAAGTCAGCAAAGCTGAAGCGGGAATAG
The DNA here is from genome assembly GCA_024363005.1 of Charaxes varanes. Classification (NCBI taxonomy): domain Eukaryota; kingdom Metazoa; phylum Arthropoda; class Insecta; order Lepidoptera; family Nymphalidae; genus Charaxes; species Charaxes varanes. Next base: position 22,362,773 of record JANCMC010043217.1, read on the forward strand.
GTTGGGGTTGAACCCGCAAAGATGGGCTAATGTTGCAAGATGACTTGGATGCCTTTGCGTGAATGAAATGGACTCAAGTAGCCCAGGATAGGCAGGTGTGGTTGGAGAGGGGAGAGGACTTTGCCTAGCAATGAGACATTATAGGCCAATCAAAAAAACCTACTAAAAACCTTATCATACAAAGGCAGAGGAAAATTCTGAACCTTTATGGTTTTTTCCTATTTTTAGATAGATAAACATATATTTAGCTCTGTATTTCTATACATACAAAAAATGTTTTTACATTTTGTAGAAGGGACAAGAAGAAATGTTTTTATAAGAATGAATGACCAACTTTTAATATTTAGTCGTAGAGCAGAAGCATACGGAACGCGTTTCGATATATGATTTAAAAACGTGTTAAAACGAAAGTAGAGACAATGTCCTCGAGTAGTGAAAGCGATCGGCACACATTTGTGGACTAGTTTTATGTTCGTATCTCAAACAAGTGATTTTTAGCTTTGCTTAAACGATATGTGTAGAAAAGAAAATGATATAATATATCTTATGCTGTGTATCTATCCTGTGTCTCGTTTCTCGAAGTCTTGATGCTTTCTACGTTAAATTATCTTGTGTCAATACTTTGAGTATAAAATCTATTCTCGTTCGCATTTAAGTTTGATCCATATAGATACGTATTAGATATTTAATAAATAAAAAACAATACAATATTATTCATGAAAGAGGAAACACAAAAATACTATGTAATGTGACTGCTTCTAAAAAAAAGTTTTATCGTGTCCGAGCGATCTTGAACCAGGTTCAAATTTCATTGTCATACAAAATGGCTTCCGCAATCCCAAGTAGTGAACATTATATATTTATAGGTATATAATTCATACGAAAAACGAGTATTTTTTAAAAGTCACAGGGCGACAGGGTTGATCTAAAGGTCAAAATCAAGGTATTCCACTACATATACACATTCTTACGATAAAATAAATAATTGTTTCACTCAATAAAAGGTCCAGGACTTTACAAAGAACTTCCTCATACATATAAAAATGGATCCCAATTCCTCTTGCTCGCGGCATAGTGAGTAAACGGCTGGACCGATTTCGCTAATTCTTTCATTGTTGTTTTGTTATTGTCAGGAGAAGGTTCTTATGGAAGAAAAGATTAGAAACAGAATAATTAACGACCATATTAAATTATTTCGCTTTTGAACGTGAACGGGAATAATATTATAGGATAATAGAATGTAGTCATTAGTAAACCAACGTTCGGACAGGACAACGTCTGCCGGTTCCGTTAGCATATCTATAAAAATATTAATCTTAATTTCTTTATGTCAACGATAAACTTGTTTGCCAAACAGACGGATACTTGCTATTAAAAATGCAGTATACTGCATTGAAAATCTCTTAGTCATCTATCATTTACCACATCGACATTTAACTCCTTTACCAAGAAAGCAGGTGCCGCAATTTTGTGTCATACAGCGTTTTTATATATCAAGGGTCAAACGGGCAGGCGGTTTATCTGAGTAACTACCGACGTCCATCACGACATCACCACGTTATGCATTGCGTATCGGTTTTATTTTTGGCATCATAAAGTAATAATAATTTATCTATTTAAGGGTGGCTTCCATCAAGTGAAGTGGAGATATTTTTTTTTTCATTCAAGTCCATCGTGTATGGTTTCATTGAAAAGCTCTTTTAAAATGAAGGCAAGGTTTAACACAGTTTTTATTGCATGGTTACCATTTTCGAATAATTGGCCTTCAAAGTTGTAGTTCGGTGGTGGTCCCCTCCTAGGACTTTTAAACTATTAATAATAAATAATAATAACTTTTTTCAAGGACACCAATGGCCAATGAAAAGGTCATAGACTCAGTTTATAGTTGCTATTAGATGTAGAAACTTAAAATTTTTCACGTGAATAGGACATGCTAAAAACTAATTAGGAAAATTATTTTAAGCGAAATCGGACAACAACTTTTGAATTAAAAAAAAAAATAAAGGAAATACTCTAAGGATTACGCACAAAATATAATCTGACTATTTTCTGAAGGCAATGTAGCTAAAAACCATCACACGCTCCATAGAACCACACTTCTGGCCTTGTGTAAAACTAGATCTTACCTTAAAATAACCTTTTTTTTTCGTTTCTGCGTCTAATATACGTAATACAATTGATCCCACGACGCTTTAGTGACTACAAAATTAGCATTGATCTCTCCCCTACTATTAGTTGTTATGGTCTACCACAGTCTAGGGCATACGGCGTTCTGACGTCTTCGGCTTTGAATTGCGACAAAATATCCCCATTTTTGCAAGTTTTAAAAGTTATGACGGATACGGCAGACGTTGTCTTACCCGATTCAGGGTCAGCCAAAAGGTACTAATACCACTAGTACAGACAGTATTCAGAAGATGCGTCCAACTCTGCATATTTTAGTATTTTTTAAATATTTTTATGAGATTCCCTTTGCTTCTTCCTAAACCTTCCGAGAAATAATTTAAGGAAACGTGTCTATTGGCTATAGGTACCGATGCACAGAGACAATTGAACTTCGAAAGAGCTTACAGATGCTCTGCGGTTATTTGATGAAAATGGTTTCTTGATTCAAAAAATGTACAAAGTTAATATGAATAAAGGTACTTTTGAATTTGAATTTGAATTTGAAATATATGCAATTAAACAAATCGTGAGCAATTAGTAGAAATAGTCTATAAATAAGACTACTGTCACTTCAAACTGCAATTACTATAAGTGCTTTGCGGTAAAAAAAATCCACGGTGTGTTATTAGCGATATATTAAATAGCGTATAGATAAATACGAGTGTTTTATCGTGGTAAGTGCTTTAGATCTGCATACTTTTAACGCGGGTAGTTTATTTGCAGCTTGAAGCATGTCACGACGGAACGGGCTGCCTGTGTGGGCCTTGCGATTTATATTTTAAATGCTATAAGCTCAGGCTCGGTCTAACCCTTTATAATTTACTGGAGGATCAGGCAGACGTTGTCCTGCCAGAACGTTGGGTTACAATAAATAATAATAAAGCTGTATTTATTAACCTTACAGTATGTTTTTTGTAAGTATAATTTTTAGAACTATGTTGATGTATGTTAATTAATAGCGGAGACTTTTGCGGTAAAAGCCTCCTCCAAACTGCTCCAGTAAACTCTATATCTGGCTAACCTTGACCACGTTGAACGTAGGTTACTTACTATTTACTACGTTCTATTATCTTACAACATGATTCCTCTTTCCCGTTTCGTTTCCGTTCCGTTTCCTTTTCGCTTAAGCTTTGTCATTCCTTTTTTATCACACAAACAAACCATTTCCTAACAATAACGAACACAACAAAAAAGAAATTATCTAATTTGGTGCAGTCGTTCGGAAGTTATGCACGTGCATACATTTCAGTGACTCATTTTTATTTGCGACTATAAATTGGAATGTAAGCTATCCTATCTTTCAAGTTGAATCAAACTGCACACGTTTCGTTAATTTAATTAAAACCAATTAAGTAGTTTAGGAGTCCATCGCGGACAAAAAACGTGACGCGTAATTTATATATTAAAAGATATAAAAAATACATAAATAATAATTTTATTTATTGCTAAAAACCAAATTACACAGAAGGTGGTTTCAGGAAATTTCTATATCTTATGACACTAAAACGGCTGCCCTAATTCTAATGACATTGTTGTATTACTGTGATATTATTAGAATGGGGAGGTCTTTGCCCAGAAGTGGATCACATCCGGCTAATTTAAAAAAAAGAAAATCGCCCTTTGTGTAATTCAATATTGGTTAAACGATTTCCAATTGCCTCCACAATTCTCGTCTTCTATTGTATAACGTCTTATTGTTTTGTTCTAAGCCAGAAATGGCTAAATGTATGTAAATAAATAAATGATTCTCGACTATTTTCTATGATATATTATGTAAACTCAAACTTAACAGTGTCATCTATAGCGGTACGAAAATTTTTGAAAATGTTCGTGCTAGGCCCACAGCGGACCCTTCTTAGGGTCAACGCGGGTTGCATTAGCATTGATTAAAAGCGTGATACGATTAAGATTTGACTCCTGTGACCCGAGCATGAACATCTTCATCCTAAGTAAAGTGGTCGAACATTAATTTAGTTAATATTGCACCTTAAGTGCACTTTAGATGCTAGTTTCTACTTACTTTGTCATTTAATATGAGCCAGCGCACACGTGAGCTAACGTTCAGCAGTGCACTCGCTTACTTTTGGAGGGCGCCGGAAGGCATCAAAAGTATATTTTTGCTAACACAATATGAAAGCTTTAAAAATGTGCGGGTTTCTATTAACTAGGCCTGCTCTAGTGGAAATAAGCAAATTCATTTTTTTTACACGTTAAATTTTAATCCGGCACTGCCCTTCAATAAAGACAATAGGATCCTAACTGATATAAAATTTACAATTTTCGGTACATTTGTGTTTTAATTTCGTCCTATATCTTAAAGACTTAGTCGATAAATAAAATCTACATTAGCACAAGACAAAGTGCAAAGAAAAGCTGTTAAGATTGTATTAAAAAGTGTTCAGAATATTTTATATTCATAAAATTTTGCTATCATTATAGAACTAACCTTCCATTTAGATCTTGTTAATAGTCAGTTATACAAGTACACACAATATCCTTACACAGTTTTACATAAAATATCACATATAAATCTTAATAAACATAACCACAAAAAATAATATGTTAAAACATGTAAAAGTTTAATTTGTAAATTAATTTGAAAATAATTTAAAACTTGAAATCGGTAATCATTTGATTTAATACTAACTACTGACATATCTAAACATCTGATATAAGATTATCAATATACAATTAATAAATTTCATTACTCATAACATTGATAACATCTTATCATACATCACAAGTGACTTATCAAACCGAGACAATATCATTTCAGCGCCATGATAAGTACGAATTTATTCATATATAAATAAACCAATCATTGTTCGTTAGTCTCACTAAAAATAAATAAATAAAATAATTGAAGGAACAAAAAACATGGAGGAATTATTCGACCTAAAAGGTCCTTGCCTCAGCATGGTGCTGCAGTTTATACCTGTAGCGCTGATTTTCAGGCAAGACCCAAACATAAAACGGGTGCCACCGCGGACTATCACGGAACGTGCACCTGAACGTACATGGAGAAAAAGATACACTAAATAAGAAAATTAAAAAAACAAATATCTTAACCACAGAGTACAAAGTTTTTGACTTGGCAAGTTAGACATTATGTAAACTAAATGCGATTTATTTATTATCTATGGACATATAAAAGAAGAAAACTACGTAACACAGAGTAAATTATCGTTGAGGACTATTGACAATAATAAACATTCAGATTATCTAAGTACTTATTTTTCTAGAAAGACAGGATTAATAAATTAACCGGAAATATCTATAGCCGGATTTGCGAGGATTAGTATTAGCCGCCGCCAGTCTTATAGATCTACTCTTGCTTGACATGATCGAACCCTGAAACTAAGTGATTTTTTAAATATATATATTACGCGTTTCAACATTTTCTTAAAAACTTGTATTGATTGTGTCACGTAATGAAGGCAGTAGATTGTTCCAGCATTTACTGGCGGCAAACCCAAAACATCACTGTTTTATGGCTCGGAATGGAGATACGGAATGCTGAGGATCTTACGCTATAATTGCTATGTTCCCTATTCTACTTCAATTTAGAGAAGAGATAATTCGGCCTTTCAGACAAAAGTACACTAAACATGTTGTTAAATGCAACTTGCGTCTTCCTGACATATTGAAAAGTTTGACACTGTTTAAATGTGGAGTAATATGCGAACGTGGGGCAATAGGGTAGCAGAAGCGAGCACATGCATGTTGAACTCGCTGTTTTAATCTTATGGGTATTTTCAATAAGTAACATTCATGAGCTGCATCTGCATAATTAAGTTTAGATAGTTATTAGTGTTTCACATAAGTGGAGTCTTACATCCACACTCAGATAAGAACACATCTTATATAGAATTTTTAATGTATAGAAACACTTCCTAACAACATTACTTATATACTTGTCTTGACACAACAGGCATTTGCGTTCTCAGTGTGTTGTGGGTGTATGTTCTTGATTTATTTTTGGTTCCTTTCAATTCACTAGACCCGGTTTGCCTTTGGATTTTTGAGATATTTCCGCTGCCATCTTGATCTGAATTAATTTTTTATTTTAATTTTTAAATATTATTTTTAATAAAAAAATTTTTAAATTAAAAATAAATAATGGGGGTTAAAGTATTTTTAATAGAAAAAATTAAAATTTTAATAAAGAACCCATCACTTGACGTGACAGCATTGTCGCCACTGCACGCCGATCTTACGTAAGAAAGAGGTACTGGTTCCGGGCGCGTCGGCCCAATTCGGCAACAAGCATGGCGCTATCTTCAAACGCCGTTATCCACAACAGCGTTTGAAGTTATTTAACAAATATATAAAGATAATAATTTTATCACGTATCAGTTACGGAATCCTTCTTTATAAGCGGGTCCTAACACGCTCTAGACCATTTTTCAGATGTACTTTAGTAACTGGGCAGTATTCGGAATACATAATTATGTGATATTAATTTATCTTGCATGTTTATAATATTCCTAGTGATCCATTTAATTATAAAAAAGGAAACTTGTAAATATTTCCATATATCCCAAAACAAATTAAACTTTCGGGAGCTTCTATTTGCAGCAGACAATTTTATGTTCCCATTAGCGAGGGCGAATTTCTCCGGCAAACTCGTAATCGATATAACTTTCCAAAACCGTAAGTTAATTTTAGTGTCCGCCAAGCTCAACTTGTGCATTGCAGTTAGTAGAACATTACGTATTTATTTTAGGCGAAATGATAGAATTAAATAAGTACATTAATCTGACAAATGAGGTTTTAGGAGGCTGTACATATAAATAACTAGATACCCGCGATTTAGTTCGCCTAAAATTAGGTGAAAAATTTTAGTTTGATGATATATAGCCTTCCTTGATAAATAGGCAATCTAACACTGAAAGAATTTTTCAAATCGGAATTGTAGTTCCTGAGATGAGCGCGTTCAAGCAAACAGACAAATAAACTCTTTAGCTTTATATATTAATATAGATATACAAGATACAAGATTTTATCGATATGTTTAGGCATACAGGCCAAGATTATTATTTAATTACACATTAAATTCATTTTATTCAAACTATTAAAGTATATATTTAAAACGTTTTTCTTTCATATTCACCATCATAATTTTATATAACTAATAGATGCGACAAAGGTTGTCTCGCTTACATCTAGTCACACTTCTTAGAGATTAATACATTACATGATTATATCTATTTAGTGACAGAATTGAAATTATATTTAGATATACATATGTTTTTCATATGTTATTATTATTTCTATATAATTACTTTTATTTTTTACTTCTGAGGGAGTACAAAAATTCTTTATAAGATTTAAATACAATCCACCTGTCAGCCTTTAATCGCCCCCTGCTGGGCATAGACCTGCAATTCCAACTCATTTTGCAACTCTTGTCCAAATTATACAAACAAATACATATAGTTATTATGAAAGACTAATTCGTATTTAAAATAGAAATGCTAGTAATTTTCCCTATCACTACATATAAAATTTGTAATTCGCTCTAAACGGCAAAGCCTTTCTTTTTTCTCAGATTCAAAATACAAGGTGCCGTTTAAAGACGTGCATCGAAAAGCTCTTTTGTCGGAGGTCCAAAAATCGTATTTTGGTACAACTTGGGGACCATCAACTATCAATAACATTATGTAAAAATGTAAAATAAATGAAAAATATAGAAAAGAAGAGCAATACTGTAAATATATTTTCACAAACCCCGATGCTAGAACCGCTATCGGAAAAAGAGCAAGTTTGTTTGGACTTAGTTCGATACAAGATAGCTGTAGTTGGTGTTGTAGTTTCCTTTTAGGTGTTAAAGTATTTGGGTTGCCTTTTATTTTATGCTGCTCGAGATAAAAGGAGTAGAGAACAATTTGTTTAGATCTGTTTTTTAGGGTTCCGTAGTCCTACATGAAACCCTTATAGTTTCACGCTGTCTGTCTTTGCGTCTGTACGACCATGTCTCACTTCTATTATGAATAGAAATGCATGAAATTTGGTATAGTTATGTATTGCGTATAGACATTATGTTTGGCATCATAAAGTAATTATTATTTTACTTTTTAGGGCTAGCTTCCATACATGTAAAGTGGGGATGATGCTTTTCATTCAACCCCATTGTGTGTGGTAACATATCATAGAGGAGGTCGTGGCCTAATCAGTGGTCGGCATTTGAGTCGATCGCTAAGTTAAGTTGCTCTGGCTGCGACCAGGGACAACAACACCATCACTAGACGTGACAGCATCGCCGCCACTTCACGCCGATCTCATGTGAGAAAGAGGTACTGGTATCCGGACGCGCCGGCCCAACTCGGCTATAAGCATGGCGCTACCTCTAATTAAAACTTGCGTGCGTATTTGCGTACTTTAAAACGTGCAACTAACCAAAATGATGTATTTGGATTCAAACAAGTTCGTGTCAGCATCTATCGACGCCTATAGAAGGCTCTTAGATGCGTTTTCTACCTTTTTAAAATTAGTGTAGCGGCCGCTACAATTAGTGTACCCTTTTGTTGAAGAATGCTCTTTTTGTGTTTCTTCTTTTGCATAGAAAAAATTAGTATGATTCTACTAGTGCAGATTTAGAATTATGTATTCATTCTACTAGAGAAAACTTTTTGATAAGCCACAAAAGGGGTACTTCACTTTGACACCCTACATGTCCACTTCTATTACTTTATTACTAAGGAATCGCGTAAACGAAATGAAATCTAATTAAAAACTATCTAATATCTGCTCAATACTAACATTCAGAAGCAATATTTAATATTCCACGAGAAGATTTTTCACAGTTTTGAAGAATAGAAGTGTCTTTAACAAAGGTACTAAGAAGAGGATAAAGAGGAGACCACTGAACATATTATAATTGTCGAAGGTCCAAAGAATCTTCTTCCAGATCTCCAGACATAAATGCATAAAATTGCGATAAATGACGTTGAACGACCGCCGAACGAAAACTGACCTCGCGTAATGGAATAATGCGAAGCAAAAGAAAAAGAAAGTGCAGAAATTTTTAAATTCTACCAACGATGGTGCCGTTTCATTACCAAGGCAAACTTTATGAGCAGCACAAAGGTTGTTGGTTGTGCATGCGGCTTTAATCTGACGCAGTACGTGACGCTTGTGTCAATATAATTTAAAGCACGAATGTACCAGTACCGTTGGCAAAGTTAGCTTGGAAAATTGTTTCGCATTGCGAAAATATATTCCTTATTTAGGTGCCATCTTTAGTTTTAACATGAAAATCCCTCGTTTCCACTTATATATGCAGTGTAAGGAGAGAGATGTATAGTCGACCAAAAGTGCTTTACCAATATGTAAGCCAGTTCCTACTTAAAGAAAATTTTGCTTAGGGTTATTGTTAGAAATTAACGTAATGCATTGCAAGCAAAAATGAGCCCATTAACTAATTGACGTGCAAACGACATTCGACTTTAGCGTGGCAAACCAATGTATTGGTCGATTATACCATTGAAATCACTCTATAACCTCATAAAAGACCTTGGCTTGTGAAGAAACATTATAAGTTCTCTACTAGACCATTCGAAAAATATTTATAGTCCCAATTATACCAAATTTAATTGGGCAAAGAACCGAAAGCGATGGGGAACATTTTAACGGAACCCAGTTTCAAATGATGCTTAATCAAAAGATTTAAGATACCATAGCTCTTATATAGAATCAGAAACGTACAAGCAACCTCTATGATATTACAAGCATCAATAACATAATATGGTGTGTTTACTTTTTCCTTGTTTACTGTTTACTTGTTCCCCACCTTCGTTCTAAAAAACATAACCGAATCAAATAAATGCTGAATGTAAATGTATACGGAAAACCAATAATATTTTCCAACGAGAAGGTAGATTCGATGGATCGACGATAGGAGCCGAACGCCACAAATAAGGTTTTAATAAAAGTTAATTTATTCCATAAAAGCTACCAGTCGCTCGCTTCTTATTTTTCATACTTTTAGTTCTGTAATTGCTTCGAATCGACGTTCTATTTACGTGAAACGTGACAGGAGAGAAACGCTAAGTTCTATTTTAGCTATTTTTAGCGGTTTATAGTTTTATATTTCTTGTACAAGAGTTTTAAAATACATTTAAATTAGATTTTTTTACGTTGCATTTGTAGGTTTGCATAAATCATTTGTATTGAGTATACGGTCGGTGTTTGAACCACGAAGTATTTACATTATTCCTTTTACTAAAAAAAATGTATTGGTTGGTTAAATACTTAAGGTGAGGAGGTCGTGGTCTAATCAGTGGTCGGCATTTGAGTCGATCGCTAAGTTAAATTGCTCTGGCTGCGACCGGATGATAGATGGGTGACCCATTCTAGCACTGGTGATGGATTTGACCAGTTGTCGAACAGATAAAAAAAAGGTCCACCCCCTGGAGACAAGCGTAAGCGTAAAAGAGAAATATCATTACATTTGAATGAAAAACTTATTTGTCAGATTTTCAAATGAATATGGTAGGTAGATCTGATATAAAGTACCGAAGTTTTTATCAACGTTCGAGGATGACGTCTGTCAGGTCCCGTAGAATTTAGGCCCTCATTTGCAAGAGAGCTTTTTTACCGCGCGTTAAAAAATCGTTCAATTAGAAAAAATGAACACTCAAGTGTTTGTTTGTGTTCACACGGCAGCGTTTTTATAACGCGACGCTTTTTATCGAGCAATGTTCTATTTTCAACGCTAAATATATACATATACGCTATATTTTTGCACGGACGACGTTAAAAAAGCGCCAACGCCGAGATTTAACGCAACGCTTTTTTAACTGTCGTGCGAATGTGGGTTAAAGATGAACTATTATGTTTAATTTTTTCACAATAGACCTCAGGTAACGAGGGTTTGCCCAAAGAACGTAATTTAATCAGTACCTAGATAATTATTGTCACAGTAGGCATCGCTTAAATATAGTACGTATAAATTCGGTCATAGAAACCCAGCTTAAAGCTCGAAGATAGACGTGTCAAGCGCTCTTCAAGTTGAGCGTACAAAGCTCTCATTCTAAAAATATCCGTCAGTTCTATAACTATTCTTTTTCTTACAAAATACGAACGAACATTCCTTTTAGTGCGAGTTTGTAACTCAAATAGCTGAGAGGAAAACCTCCATAAATGTTTCCTAAATCTTTAGCGGACTTAGTCAAGAAACTTCATGCCTAAGAGGAAGAAAATTGTGGGACCGTACAAACATACATATAGATATGAAATTGGCACTTTGTCTGTGATTTTAAACAACTACCTTTTTAAGGTAGATATATTTAAGACAAACTAGGCCCACGATTTCGTCCGCTTTAAATTAGCAGTTATTCCTGAGATTAGCGCGTTCAAGCAAACAAACAAACTTTTCAGCTTTATATATTAGTATAGAGTATAGATGAAACTGAAGAGTTTGTTTGTTTGCTTAAGCGCGCTAATCTCAGGAACTACTGGTCCGATTTGTAAAATTCTTTCATTGTTAGATAGCCCATTTATCGAGGAAGGCTATGGGCTATATATCATCACGCTAAAATTGGATCTATTTTTCTTACTTAATTATTAACGGACGAAGACGCGGGCACAGCTAGTTTATAATATTGTGGTTATAATATATTATTTATAAATCAAATCATAAATATTTATTAGCGTAATTGTAGGTACATAGGGTGTATAGGTCTTTAAATAGCCGCATTTGTGTCACCAGATTTCATCAGAACGTAGATTCATGTAAAAGATGTCACGTCCGAGCAGTGCGCAAATCAAGGTTGAGGATGTCAAAGAAACTAGGTTTAAATGTGTCATCTTAGAATAAAAGAAAATAGAAATACTTTATTCAGGTAATCGTGTGTATGTATTTTTAGTATACTTATATATATATAAATTTATCATTATCATCATATTTAACCTCAGACAACCCACAACTGGGCATAGGCCTCCCTTTTTTTCCGCCACTCTCCCCTATCCCTTGCTAATCTCATTCATCTCCTGTCACTCTCCTTACATCGTCCGCTCATCGGGCCACGGGACGACCACGGGTTTCTCCAATCCGATCTAGGCCACCAATTATACAATAAATATATACGAAAGTAAAATTAACTACGTTTTATATGAGACTGACTTTTTTAGGTCTAAGGTGAGTTAATGACACAAGCAGCTTCCTCTATGTGCCAATGTAAGAATTAATTCGATATCTCCATCCGACACTGATATACAGCTATTTTTTTCTTTTGGACTTAAATATGTTTTTGGTTAAAATGACAAATAAATAATAAAATATCATTAGAATATCACTTCAATATCCTTTATCGCTTTGTTAACTATTACTAAAATATATAATTGCTTACTATAATGCCGTCTTTATTGAATTATAAGCGGAATAAGGGGTCATACGTAAATTACGTCATACTTTAAGCCTTAATTTATTATACTAGCTGTGCCCGCCACTTAAAAATAGATTAAAATAAATAGACACAAAAAAATAGATTGAAATCTCGGAAGGAGGTTTTATACTGTAGTGGGAAGTGGGTTTGATGAGCTTCCCGTTAACAAGTTATATTTTCAAGAGGTAAGTATTCATAAAAAATGTTACTGATTGATAAAAAAAAATTATGTCTTCAAAATGTTTTAGCTATAAAGTTTATCAATTGACAGAATAGGTTTTTATAATTATTTCAATATTTTTCTACTACATGAAATATTTTTTTGAAAGTCACGTTAGTTAATTTTCAGTAAAATAGTTTCTATATCAGGCTTAAATTAATAGTATTCCTCTCATCCTTGGACGTCTGGTTATAAGACCGGAGCCAGACATAGCTGAAAGTATTTGTACACTTTTGACCTTGAAGTCTACAAAGTTCTACAAAACTTTGTGAATTTATATAAAGTCCCCGGCCATACTATATGATCATCGAAATGATCATTCAAATGAAGCTGTCTGGCTTCGGCATAAGACGAGAAAAAAAAGTCAGCTCTTTCTATACTATATATGGGTATGAAGTTCTGTATAAGGACTGTTCGAGTTAGTCTGTGTAAATATATTAATACGAGATATTTCTTAATACGAGGACAGACTAACATATTTTGTTAATGCCCTCTTTGTAGGTTAATGTCATGTTTGATAGTGGAAAGTAGAATGGAAGATACAGATAAGGCAAGGTTAAATAGACTAGTCCGTTCGATTCTTTTGTTTAATAATTATGAATAATACTAATCTTTATTGTCTATTAAAACTATTTTCGGTAATTATGCACTTCGAGGGCTTTTCACAAAAATGTATATTGTTTTTTTTTATCTTCGAAGTTGTTGTTTGCACTCTGATGATTGATATTCCGTCGGGTGAGGCTGATTTTTTTTGTAAAGTTTTCGTGTTACGAATGCTACAATAGGCCATTTTGGCGCAAAGCGACCAGGCCGATCGTCGGCGATCGCTGTATTAAAAAAAAAAACTAATAATAAAAAAGGGGCCTGGGTGACCGCTGAGCGACCGCGTGTCCGCTTTGAAACATATTCGCAACAGATTTACTTTTCGCAATCATATTCCATCGGGACAGGTTCACATTCTGTGCGAGATGTAACTGTTCCGATGACGAAAAGAAAAAATAAAGAGTATTTTTTTTTAATTAGCCTATCGTGTCCCACTGCTGGGCAAAGACCTCAGTCCACTTTCCTCTTTCCTGGACCAAAGTCATCCACAACTTCCCCGCAAACGCACGCAAATTGTCGCGACACCTCTTCTTCAACCATGATTTGAAAAGAGAAAAAACCTTGAATAACCCTGGCGTTACATATATGATGTACTAGTTGTGCGTAAAATTAAATAAAAACAATAGATTAAATTTTAGCGCGATGGTATATAGCATATAGCCTTGATCCATAAATGGGTTATCTAACACTGAAATAATTTTTCATATCGGACCAGTAGTTCCCAATCGTTCCCAGCGTTCAAGCAAACAAAAACTACCAAACAAACTCTTCAGCTTTATATATTAGTATAGAGTACAAATTAGTAATAGAAAAGAGACATAATAACTATATTTATGCTTCCGCGTTCATTTTAATACCAGCTAGTTAGCAATTTGTATTCACGACGATATTGTGATACGCCACAAGTGCTTATATTAATAGATTATCATATTGTTTACAATTCATATATACCGTAATACTTGATAGAGACCAATTGAGCTAAAAGGGCTTTTAAAACAGTTTATATTGCAGCAGTCCCAGATTACTGTGTTTTTATTTATTACTGTATATACTATAATAGTTGTAACCCGAGTTACTTACACATTTATAAGTTCACATTTATTACTAAGGATTATTTTTTGTGGGATGTACTTCTTATGTCACGTTTTCGCTCGGGAATATCACGGCGTGTTGCAGTGTCAAAGTCCAATTGTATCAATTACAAATGCACGCGTGGTTTGCGTGTTTCCTGCGTAATGTATATATACACATATACAAATATACACATCCGTGTAGTAACTGTTTTAACAGCTGACTTTTCCTAAATACGTGATCATCGCGCTATCTCAATCGAACACTTAATTTTCATTGTGCGTTTCAATCGCGAATCAGATACGGAACCCTTCTATATAATCATGACACGCTCTTGGTTACATTTATTTTGAGGAGAGAAAGGATGGAAGTACTACTGTCACGGACGATGCAGGAGGAGTGACAAGTAGTATTAGAAACTTCTCTCCTCCTCTTCTAGTAGTAGCATCTAGGGTACTTCGGGGTCACGTACCCGTGGTAAAACTGACCAGTTATCGGACAGATAAAAAGGAAGATCTACCCTCTAGATTCAAATATTTGTGTGTCTTTGTGTTTGTCTTTATCCTCACAACAAAATCGGTTTCTAGCAATAATTATATTTTGTTAAAAGTACCGCAAATACGGCCATATCATATTATGCATCAGAACTTTATTTCGACCTAATATAAAGGTACAATTTCTTTTGTATAGATACTCGTATGTACGTATATTTATGTAGTGCACAAACATTTTTTTAAACCTAATTAAGCATTCCTTTGTGTACTAGGTATTCCTTTACTAGGTACAGGTAATCCTTTATTCCTGTAACCTGATATCCAACTTTGTAATTTCTACGGCTTCAGGATACTGTGAAAACTAAATAGTCTTGATAGTTTACTGAAAATACACCTTATTTTTATTTATTTTACTAAATAAAACCTATATAAAAGTCTTTAATATACCTTTGCCCTTTTGCCTTTTATCCTCTTGAATCAAAGTTCAATTAATTGACTACCGGCGCCCATGTGCAACTGGAGTACCATAAAATTCCTATGCCTTGAAATTTTCGAGGAAGTGTATCCGCATTGCGGTCCGCCTATTGTTAATTTCATATCTTTTCATTAACATTAAACTTTTAAATTAAATGTTAATTAAGGTCAGCAATACTAATTGCAGTAACACCTCTATTAATCGCACAGACATACTAAATAACTTCAATACTGTTAAGTGCAATTCGCAATTGCAAAACCAATTAGCTATAGACTAAAGGATTTCCGTGACTCTACATTTTTTTCATATAACTATGGTGGTAAACATTCACTCATTTCTCAAAGGGTAGCAGCGCATATACGACCCTGGATATTGCCGTTGTCTATTAACTTCGCTCTATAGCTACTCAGATGAACCGCCTTTTCGTTTGCCCAATTAAAAAAAAAACATCTAGTCTGATTGACTATACTGAACTATTTATATTATGGAAACCGTATTTGATAGATTTATTTATTAAAACAATTATATTTCGACGTTGCAAACGGACAATTTAATTATATTTATCAATACAGATTGATCCTAGATATGATAATTAAACGAGTACAGAATACAGGGAAAGTTGCATATAGATATATGTTGGTAATGTATATCTAATGGAAGTGCTAACGATTAGTGCAAATGCTGTTACTGTAGTCTTTTACTTTTACTAACCTAGAACTATCAGACAGAGTATTGATAAAAACTAACTTGTGAAAACTATTAAAATTGCGGGAAATGATTAAACAATACCCAGAGTAACATATATAAAAATTAATTGCGGAAAACCTTTAAGATTGAACTAAATTATTCAACATTTCTCCCTATTTCACGTTAAACGCAAATTAAAAATTATAAAGCTAATCTCCAAATATTTTTCAACGGAAATCAAGAATACAGATTATCGCGGTAAGAATACGTGACTTAATTAAAAAGGAAAATGCCAAAAGCAATTACGAAAACCAAAATACGCTGTATTCATTCTCGGAAAGACGTTATAACTAGTAGACAGTACGTGAGAGATTACTATTTGAAGGATTTCAAATATATCAGCCCTGAAGTTCTGGTTGCTAAGAAGAACATGAAGTTGGGCGGGAGCGGTTGCGGGTTCACGAGGCTGTGGTTGCGGGAAGTGTTGAAAGGGTTTAAACAATTTCTGTACGACGGCTCTTTACACGGCGTGAAGTAAGTAACTTGTTAAGGTGTCATTCGTGCGTGTATTTCATGCGTCAAATGCTTTGTGTAAGGGCCTGTTTAAACAATCACAAGTGCAAAAATTTTCGTGAGGCAATGACATTTTAATGCATTTATGAATTTATTTGGTTATTGTGAATATTTCGACTCGACTGCATATTAAATCTATAACTATACGAATACTAATTTATACAATAAAGCTGAAGTGTTTGTTTATTTGTTTGCTTGAGCGCGCTAATCTCAGGAACTACTGGTCCGATTTGAAAAATTCTTTCAATGTTAGATAGAAAATGGCAATTTCGCCAAGGCGGGACTCGAGTCTGAGTTTTCTGAGAAACGTCTCAATAGTACCATTAAGTCTGTTTACCTCTTTTAAGATGCATTTAAAAATTTCCTTGAAAATTTGTGCTTCATTGAAACGATGTTATGTTGGCAACTTATTCGTTTTTTTTCACATAGATGTGTTTTTTTTTTTCAAAATTTAGGTCCATTTATTCTTCGATGCAGTTAAAATAAATAACTTATAATATATTTCTAGAAATACGAAGTGCCTAATAATAGATTGTAAAAATCCTGGACATGGTAAATTTAAACTTGACAATCAGAGGTCTTACACATATATTAAATGTAAGTAAAGTTACACGTTGTTCACAGGAATCAAACAGGATACAATATCTAAAAAGGAAAAGAAAATTGCGAAAGTAAAGAAAGAAGAAAATAAGACTAAAAATGAAGAAGTTAAGGTGCAAAATGAAGAACACAATCTCAAAGTAGAGGAAGATGATGAGGACGAAGGTGTTGATGGTGGTAATAAGGAAATAGGACAATTTGCTACAAATCTCGACAAGAAAATTAAAGCGCCAAAAAATTTTCTTTTACCATCAGTCAATAAATACTTCTCACCTTGTTCCATAGAAATTGTCAGAAGTATGGCTCAGAAGTATTTCTTGTTTGAAAGTAATAAAAGTAATAATGAGCTAGGGTCAGAAGCTATTGAAACATCTGATAAATTAGCAAACGGGCAAAATGGACCAAACGAACCAAAATCTGAGTTCCTAGAAACGAGTAATGAAATTATAAATAAATTGGAAAATACACACGAAGGACAGCAAGTAGATAATCTTATAAATGTAGTTAAAGAAAATGAGAATGAGATACTAGATCCTTTAAAAATTTTTGGCAACACCAACGATCTTAACGAGACCTTGGATTTGGAGAGTAAGTAATAGTTTTTTTTTATGTTATAAGGAGCAAACAGGCAGGCGGATCACCGAAGTGACACCCATGGACATCTGCACCACCAGGAGGCTCGCAGATGCGTTGTTGGCCTTTTAAAGACGAGTCTAGACCATCGAGAAACTCACAGATACCGAACGAAACGTGACAACAATACGACCGATTCACGTCGATCTTATGTGAGGAAGAGGTACTGGATCGCGTGTCGCTACCTCTAATTCCATAGATAGAGTTAAAGGAAAGGGATAGAGTAAAAGGAATATAAAGTTAGATGGAGAGGAGAGAAAGTCACGGACGATATAGAGTGAGTGACAATAACAATTAGGGTAGAGTAGTCTGGTGTCGCGTATCTGTGGTCTGTAGGATCTGATTGATTCCCCCCTGGGTGAAAAGGTTTTTCATATCATGTAAACTCTCTCTCTCTCTCTCTCTCTCTATCTCTCTTAATTCTCTCTCTCTATCTCTCTCTCTATCTCTCTTAATTCTTTCTCTCTCTCTCTCTTTCTCTGTATGTCTCTCTCTCAACTTAGTACAAGACAGTATTGAAAGCATTTTAATTTGTATAAATTAGAATGAACCAGATTAAAAAAGTTTATAACTTACGAATTTTACGTACACAAGTACGAGGAAGGGGGATCGTGAAATTGACACTGTTTCAAACCTGCGACAACGCAGGATGTCACATTTTCGAAGCCCCCACCTTCCTTGATGCGACGTCACATATTTATCAATTTTATTTTTTTATATGCTTGTATTAAAAATAAAAGAAAACAACAGTTTAACTTTTTTTTAATGTTTTTATATTTGACATGTGACGTCACAAAGGTTTTGACCTCCCCCTGCTTGTTGTGGTACATTGACGCATCTTGGCGATATCCTTTGGTTTTTTTTAACGTGTGACGTATTGATGGATGATCCCTGAACAATTGATCACAAAAGGGGCGTGGGCACTAAGTATTTGACACTTTTTAGTGCATCGCCACATGGAATTCCGAAGGTTTGAAGCGGCGGCCATGCTGTCCATTTTCCGCGGCCACGTGGACTCCATGATCCAGCTCGCCTGCCAGAGGAACGAACTCTGCCCCTTCCTTGTCAGCATGGCTCCTTGTGTTTCGTTTAAGTGAGTTCATATTCATTCATTTACTGATTAGTCCACAACAGCTATTTCGTTACCTCTTACCTAAATTGGACTATTTCGTTCGCGCCTCACCAGCGACCTTTCACCACTTATACAGTCCACTAAAACAACTAAATTCCCCTACAGACCTAAAACGCAATCGGTCAATTTATGATTAAGCGTGCGATATATTTAAGAAATGGATGCATACCTAAATCGTTTATATATTTAGGAAATTAATGTACGAATCATCTTGAAAGTAGATTTTATTGAATAATATAAATGTCGTTGGTTAATCGCAAATGTTTAAAATGATATTGTGTATTGTTATTCTAGTCAAACATGTTGTTTTAAGATGTATGTGTTGATTTAATGTAAGAATTGTGAGATTAAAATAAAAGACGCAAAATATGCATCGTTTCATTCAATTAGTGTACATCCCAAGGGAAAATGAACTCCGTGAATTAAGTCATAATTTTTTCATAATTCCTTACAGAAATCCGAGATGGTCTTAATATTTAATCTATTTCTCGGAGCCGTGGTATCAAGCAGCATGCCACAAAATTTAAAACACAAAAATATAAAAACCTGTAAAAACATTAAAGTCTCTTGTCTTTTCTTAAGAAATATATATATCAGAATAGTTGATTTTTTTGTAGAATTTTGATTATAAACTTTTATTTAGAATTAAATAACCTCATGTACATATTTCATAAAACTTATACTAAGGTTAGACTGACTTAATATTAATAAAAATTAGAATAGTTATTTATCACTTTTTAACTGAACCAATTTTTAAATTGTACACATACATTTCAAATATTATTCGACAATCGCTTGAAAAATGTACAAAATACAACTCTCAATAAGTTATAATATGAGCGTTATATTAGTCATGTCAGTATTCTACCTATAAGAGAATTTTGTAGCATGCCCTTAGCGGTCCGTACATTTTAAAAGTTTGAAAATATTTTTCCCAATTGCCGGCCAGATTTAGTACGTTATCAAATTACGTCGTGACGTCAAGAGTTTCATGTTTATTTACAACAAGCCGTGGCCGCGACTTCGTTCACGTAAATGTAGAAATAAAATTGATTCAACTTTAAGATGACTATACATAGCCTATAATAGCCTTCCTCGATAAATGGGCTATCTAACAGTGTAAGAATTTTTCAAATCGGAGCTGTAGTTCCTGAGATTAGCGGGTACAAACACACAAACTCTACAAGACCTCTTGACGGCACGTAGCTATATCGATATCTGCAGTGACAGCGCATTAATCAATGTAGAGGACGTTTTTGAGCTTAGATAGCTCAAAGATCAGAAAACCAAGATGAGAGTTTAGGTTCCTTGTTCTATACACACCCTGCTAGACTATCTACGCATCAAATCATAATTCATAACACAATAGATTAAGCTGAATAGGAGGGGTTACGTATTAAGCATACGTAAACAATTATAACAAAGCTGTTGCTGACAACATTGTATTACACAGTTCGGCGCACTTGTGATAAGGGACTCTAATGTCAGCACTAAAGCTAGATTGGATTTGCCGTCAATATCTCTGTGTAGAAAATTTTGTTTCATTTGAGAAACAAACAGTACTCTAGGCAAACCTTACAGGCCAACTTACTAAGCTATATAATGTTTATTTATGCATTAGTAATACATATTTAGCTTCTTCTACCTAGATTTTTCAACCTTAATGAATAAGTAAAAAACATTTTCTACCTGTTGGAGGAGACAATAATATTTTACCATTTCTTCGGAGAGAAACTGTCAGTTTTACCTCCGGGAACTCCAACAGATTCCATTACCGTTAATATTACATGAACATACTTATACTGGCTTATATACTTATACTGGCTGTAGCCAGGCGCCTTCGTGTTTGTGTGTGTTCTACCAGGAATATCTATTTCATGAAATCATTTCACCTAATCAAGTAATTTATTTATTTATACGCTTTATTGTACACCACAAAAGAAATTAGCAGATAAGAAAGTAACATACTGCAAAAAAAGAAGTACAAAAGGCGGTGTTATCGCTGAAGAGTGATTTCTTCCACACAACCAGTAAATATATGAAGTGGTAAAAGTAGGTGGTGCGTAAGAACACATGAAATGATATATAAAAAATTAATAATAACAAGAAGAAACATTAATCAGAGTATTAAAATAATACATACACACACACACACACACACAATCTTTCCATCTTGTTTTGGGTCTGCCTCTGGATCTTCGACCTGGGACAGAAAGCTGTAGTGCCCGATTTCCAACGTCGTCTGATGCTCTCCTTTTCACATGCCCATACCATCGCAGCCGAGATTCCTGCATCTTGTCAGCGATATCGCGTACCTAAAGGCTTCCTCGCACATACTCATTGCGGATTTTATCGAACTTGGTAACGCCACACATCCACCTGAGCATCTTCATCTCGGCGACTTGAACGCCATGGACATGCTTCTTGGTTATGGCCCATGTTTCGCTGCCATTACTAGATATAAGATATTTAAAACCTAAGTTTCGAGAGGTGCACATTTTTTTTAATAAGAAGAGAACAATTCACTTCACTCTACCCCTTCTAACTTCCGAAATATTCAGCCCTAGTTCCAGAACTTTAAGGAAGACTGAAGTCACACAAGTCTTTAAACTTTTCAAAGGGAATAAGGACTGAACTAAAACTTTAAATTGTTTACCAACCTCACCTGCACTCGAATCTTATTCGGTGCCATCGAGAGTTGGATCCCTAAAACTTGCTCGTAGTCCTTATGGGGAGCAGGGGTGACAAACATTTTCATATTTTTATGGATTTTACGAAGGAAGGCGATGATTATCGCAACACAGTTGTAACTTCTCAGCGTCGTTTCCATTTGTTTGTATAACATATGTTGTTCACAGTTCTAAAATAAATAAATATAAATATTTTATTTTTACAACCTTTTATTTACTTTCACCGACGTCGGTACTCAAAACTGGCAGGGTTGTCAAGCATTTTCTTCACTCTTGCCGTCAAAACGTAACACGCTTTTATTTAAAACGATTGGGTTAAAATTATATGCCTACGAAATGCTAATTAAAATATTTTTTATCAGAATTAAATTTCTAGTTCATTTTAGTAACAAGTAATAACAGCTTGATCTTAAGAAATCTTTTTTTTTTTTAATTTAAGTTTTACCGTTAGTAGTAGAATGTATATATTAATACGTGAAGCAAAAACCGCCCGGCCATCTTACGAAAATTGCCCGGACGGAGAAGTATGGAATTTAGTAAGGTTATATGGAAGAGCGGGTTTAAATGCTAATATTTTAATAAAGTATGCATTATAAATATATTAAATTATTAAAATAATATCTCACGCACATCAATGCCAAACCATGTATACAAAATGTTTACATTTTACTATAAGTTTGTATACAAGCGTACATATAACTATATGATTTGTGGGCGAATTTCAACCACCAGGCGATTTCTAATACTAATAATTAATTACATTCAATTTGCAACTATTATACGTTAGTTATAAATTATATGGAAACAGTTACAGCTTTACTTTCAAGTTTTATAAACAACTAATACTATAAAACCATCTTTTCGAACCAGAATATGTCAGTTGTAAGTACTAGCAGAACCATTTGATATTTGAAAATAGAACGTAATCAGTCACGTAACGCACTGATTTTACTACCGATTTTTTCACAAAATGATGTAGGTAATATAACATAAGTCGAAATTTAGATTTTTTTTTATTCGCTGATTTTTACAGAATAACTTAATTATCCATCGTCATGGGTAGATAGTAAATAAAGTGCTCCCAGACTCTATCAAGATAAACTTACACCCAAAAAGGTCATGCTTAAAATGAAAGCTATATTCAATTTTAATTATTCAATCCTATATTGCATCAGGTACATACATAGAACACTTTCAAATATTCTTCCTGTAAACAAAACTGCCATATAGTTGTTGATTGTCAAGAATTTTTCGATAAATGGAATTCCCAACCACTTCATTACACTGAAGGTAAAGTATTAAATGAATTCCGAAGTGGAAAAGGATACACAAAGGATTGTTCGGAGGCGCTTTGATCGAAGTTAAGCGAAGTTACAAGGAATTGATTAATTTTTCAACCCTTACCTCGTTCTCGGTTAGCTGTATAAAAGTTGCGAATTCACCTTTAAAATCTAATGTTTTATGATAAGTCGTTAGTGTAGTATACCCCGATACTACGTAAATAGTATTAAATATTCACCGTAATTATTACTCACCAAATTAGTATATGCACGCGTCGTACTGACATTGATCAAAATGTACTTAGATAGTTGTTACCCAGTCAACGGCTTTTGATTTCGCTGAAGCTCGTTAAATATAATTGAACTTCTTACGTCTACAAATATATTTTCGATTTTGTCTGTATGTTATTACAGATAGGTAATAATATATATTTTTTACAAATTACTTCTGCAAAATTTTACAAAATCACTGAATTCACGTGGACCAAGTTTTGGGCTTTAGCTAAATGTAAAACTAGCTGTACTTCGTCCGCGTAAAATTAGCCAAAAAATAGATTTAATGTTAGCGTAATGCCTATAGCCTTCCTTGATAAATGAGCTATCTAACACTGAAATAACATTTCAAATCGGACCAGTAATTCCTGAGATTAGCGCGTTCAAGCAAGCAAACAAACAAACTCTTCAGCTTTATATATTAGTATAGATTGGTGGATAGATGAGGGAATGAAGAAAATGAAAAATAGGGTAAATTTCGAACATTATAAAAACGATAGATATTAAATATTATTTTCTATCATCTTGAACTGAAAGAAAGATTAATCTTCCTTTAATTTGAAGGAAGCCATCTCAAATGTGATTGATACAATCAGCGATGAACAAGTTTTTCTTTTCAGTTAATTGAATCTTTACATTCTTTTATAGCGGTACAAAAGTAAACCTCGCATTGAGGTGGTACCCGTTTTGATTTCCTTTGAATGAAATTCGAAATGATTTTTTTTTATTTTGGCAACTGTTTTCTTTTGACAAGCTCTACAAAAAAATAGATCACAGATTAATATAATTTTTTTTTATATTAAACAAAGACCAAACAGGTAAACGCGTTCAAATCAGTGACTACCCACGCCCATGGACGACTGGAACACCAGAGTGCTCGCAGATGCGCTGCCGCTCTTTGGGGAATGAGTACGCTATTTTATTTAAGATTCCTAAGTTCGGTAACATCGAAACTGCTAACTGATTCCACAGATAAATTGAGCGAGGTAAGAAGTATTGGTTATAAGACGACACTTGAAAAAAAATAGTCGAACTGCACATTCTTTATACGATGTCGGTAAGAAGCAATATACAGATATACCTAACTTTATCTCCGCACATGAATACACACAGATATTTTCTCAGACTGAAGGCAAATATGACATGTCTGTTATCTTTAACGGACAGTTCTGTGATGAGATCTACCGTATTTGCTCGTACCGTATATGACATAGACTATTGTTAAAATTAGAGACAATTTGACCTTTGTAAACAAAATACAAAACATTTTTTTCCTAGAAAACGCACTCTGATCGCGTGTGATAAAATTCTTTAATCCTTTAACCTGATCCTTTAATTAAAAGTGTGGAACTAGGTAGCCAGGCCATAATATCTACAAAAGCCCAGCATCACCATTATTGAGAAACCAAAAGAACGCTTTAAAGCATCGATTTGCTGAGTATAGAGATGTGCATACAGATGTGTATTCTTAACTTAACTAAGAATAAAAAAAAGCTTGCAATACTTCCAAAAATGCTAAAGCTTTATTGTATTCAGCCTTATATTTCTGTCAAAAATTTGTCCCGAAATGGCACCAGGTGTCGCTTTAACGCTACGTAGTTTCAGCGGCTCCCAATAGATGGCGTTAAACAAATAATTTTTCAGGAGGCGCAGAAAATAGTCTTCCATAATCATAAATAGATTTATTTTCTGTTTTCTTGAAGAGGATTTTTTTCCGCATTGATCATTTAATTAACAATAGCGTGAAAAAAATTTTATATTAGTTTAGTATAAATAAAAAATGTAAGAATTATGTACAGAAGATATTATAAATATAGAAAGAGACAGAAACAGTATAGTAATAAATATGTTATTTAAGAATAAGAGTACATTTAAGAATACATAAAATCTATTAGATGTTCATAACTTGCAGTTTCACATATGGTGGGTAAAAGCTATTAAGCATATACAAATTAGTAACGCAAAGCATACAAGTAAATAATATGTAAGAACATGTATCTTTTGCTAGTTTTATTGCTTTGAAACTATAAGTACAAGTCATAAACATGCATATTTCAAACAATCTTTTACTGCAAATAAAATCTTTATAGCTGATCCTTTACAGCCATTTTGTAAATCGTTTGTATATTTGGCAGATCTATTATCTACTATGTTGTGATGATTTGTTTTAAATCAAATTGTTGAGAAGAATGTTAGCCGGGACACCGGGTTATATCCGAATCACATTGTCACTTGACAACACATATGTGTCAACTACTACTGCAACACATATATTGTTGCTATGCCTTCTTTGTTACCTTATTGTTTATTTGATTCTAGTTTGCTGGTTTATTTTTTGCTTTCTATGGGATTTTTTGTTCTTATATACTACACTCATACATATAAAGACTGATTTAGGATACCTTCCATAGCTACTCAGTGAGACGATGTTCAAATTCAAATGATATTTTATTCAAGTAGACTTTTACAAGCTCTTTTGAATCGTCATCTATTTTAAAAGATACCACTGATTCGGAGGAGTTAAGCCACGAGAAGAATCAGCAAGAAACTAGTTAGCCAGTCTTTTAAAACTAATTCTTACAAAAATGAGTTTAAAATGTTTATTCGAATTATATTGTCACTTGACAACACCTGTGTGTCAATTGCTACTGCAAATGTGTGGGATTACTTCTTTGTTGGTATGTTATTTATATTTTACATATTTTATGGTTTATTTGTTAGTTTCTTAGGTATTACTTATGTTGTCGCTGCGCTCGTACATGTAGCGATTGATTTTATATAGCTTTCATAACTACTGAACTGCGTGGGAAGTTCTTCTTTGTTGGTTTTTTAATTATTTTTTACTTATTTGTTGGTTAATTTGTTTCTTTCTTTGGTATTCTCTATTTGTGGCAAGCATATGGCTATAATATTTTTAATTTTACAGTCATATGATGCACTCATACGTATATATAGGTATAAAGATGGATTTAGTGTCACTTACTATGTCAGGTAATTTTAATCGGGACACCGCGTTATCCGAATTACAGTTTGACTTGACAACACCTATGTGTCATTACCTATGTATCATATTACAACAGTGTGGGAAGCGTTTCTTTGTAATTTTTTTACTTATTTGTTGGTTTATTTGTTTCTTTCTTTGGAATTCTTTATATTATCATATAATAATAATTATAATAAAAGCCTTTTATTTCTCAAATTTTACATAAATGTCAATTGTTAAACAGTTTATAATAAAAAATGTATAATTCAATTTTACAATAAATTATAACTTTAAAAAATGGTCGTAAAATTTAAAATAATAATAAAATAGTTCATTGTTTGTCACCGTGTCAATCTCTTATATTAATTAATTAAATTTCATTTATATTTTTATTTCATGCTTTGAGAGCCCCCTTCAAGAGTAAAGGCCTCCTCCAAGATTGCCCAAGCTTCGCGGTTTACAGCTGACTTCATCCATTGGTTACCATCTATCCCTACGATCTCATCTGCCTATTGACTTACTGGTCGGCCACGGGCACGTTTACCGGTGGGGCCTCTATACTATCATATGCTGCACCCATAAAGATTGATTTATTGCAGAATTGCTATTGCCAATTCTGACGTGAAGTCCTGTTGTTACCATGTAGCGTAACAAAATACGGAATTTCCATAATCCGGCATTATATTAAACTCAACAGTTTTTTGAGAGACAGAAAAGAGCGTACCTATAGGGAAGGACAGAAATACGTTATATTTTCGTGAAAAATCGTGTTATTTTATGTGGGAACACATATAACAAGGTTGCTTACACTCGAGTTTCGTAACTCGGTTATTTTTGTAACTCAGATTTTTTACGTATTCATTTTGTTTTGGTTCGCTTTTATCACTTTTTCCTGCTTTTGTATGTATGCGGTGTGACTGGTGAGACACTTACGGTACTCGAGGGCCTGATTTGTGATGATCATATACGATGAAAAAAAATTAACAAGAAATATAAATATCAATCAATACGTGAGATTAAGATAAAGTGTTCAAATATGTATAGTCCTTTAAGAAAGTGCTTTACCATTTTGAATGTCCTCCTAGTTAAAGAAAATTTTGCTAAGGGCTATTGTCAGAAATTAACGTTATGCATATAATAAATATAATAGATATATAGGACTATACGACACACGGACCTCTGTTCCTACGGTAGACAACTTAATGCATGTGTTATAGGTAACAGACGCCTGTTATACACAAAAATATATATTTTTCGTAAATATATACATACATATGGATAATACACCCAGACTCGAGGCGGGAATCGAGCCCACGACCCCGGAGCAGAAGGCAGGGTCACGGCGCTTTACTCACGGCCTACTCTTAATATGCGATTATTTTTTAATATATGTATTTTATATTAAGAAATATAAACAGATCGACTCAAATGCCAGCCACTACCACCTCCTCTAGCCTAGCTTAACTGGAGCGGTCACTGAGATTATGCGTACCTCAAAGAATTTCTAATAGTCTTATAAAATAAAAGATGCACCTTTCAATAAATCTTACTATTTTTGGTTGTGCTGTTTTTGATAGCCCGATGCCATAAGCAATTGCTAATTTGTTTATAGGCAATTCTGGCATTGATCCATCATTGATTCTTTAATAGAATGTATGCCTATTATACTGGATTCGTCTGTAACCAAGCGTAACGTTTTTATGAGGTCTGGGTGCGACAATACATCACAGCTTTCCTACCTACCGTAGAGTCCATACATACTATCAGAGGTCCTAGCACGAACATTTCGAAAAGTTTGAATTCGAAGATTCGACTGTAGTTAGGATGCAAATATTCTTGCTAGGCTCACAGGAGACAAGTCTTTATCGTGTCACGCTTTTAATCAATGCTGATGCAACCCGCGTTGACAATAAGGAGGGTCCGATGTGGGTCCAGCACAAATATTTTTAAAGTCGAATCTTCGACTTCAACGGTTCGAAAACTTCGTGCTAAGCCCTCTGGATAATATATCCATGAAAGAAAATAATATTGTTTGTTAGACCTTTTCCGTCCCATTTTGTAAATATAACCTTTATATACGTGGGTTTACGGTGCAATATATCTAGTAAGATACAAATTAAAAGTTCGGTTGAAGTTATAATTACCTTTTTAATTTGAATAAAGTTTTATCTGGTCATAGACAAAACAGATTTAATTATAAGTTTAGTAACGCCATCTAACGCTGACAGCTCGTAACAGGTTTAAATTCGTACCACTTAAAGGCTGACCCGCTATCGGTCGGCGTTAGCAATTAACTATGCTAACACAGTCATAGATGGCGCTGTCTAACTCAAATAAAACATGAACTAGGGTTTTAACTCCGAAACTACTAAACTGATTTTGATGAAATTTAAACACTACGTTTAATTTAGTCGACTATAAAAGTGGACTTAGTTATTATCCTAAAAAGTACCGAGAATATTTTATATTATGTATTAAACTAGCCATCAATTCCAAACGGTTTCGGAAGTGTAGTACTTAGTACAAAGTTTTTATTATTTTGTGGGAAAATATGACAGAAAATTCTTTTGATCTTATCGCTGTGTAGTTCAGTAAGTACAGTTAAGTGTAGTGAATTTGAATAATTAACTCGAAATTCCTGTAGCACATATGAGGGACGTATAGCAAGGGCAAAATAATTACGCACATTGACTGATCCCGTACTTTGAATTCGTAACGTACAATTCTGCAGTGCGAGCATTTGACTTGCTTTCATCGTTATTGATGATAATGAATACGACATTTAGTGTTAAGGAATTTCATTCCGCGATTCCTTCGTGTCTTCGAATTCCTCGGAGCATAAAATCCAAACCGATTTACACTGTTCTGTCATGTGTATTGATGCTTTTAAGGTTTAAAGTTGCGTAAAATAAGTTTTAACCCATAATTATTTTGTCGTTTGTAACCAGGGCATCAGCTCCGCAACTTTACCTCTACATGTGGTTTAAGACACTAAGCTTTTTACCAGAACATATAATTTTTGACAGTCTTCAATTTTAGCTTGGAAACCTTAAATATTGCCTGGATAAAGAAGTATGGGAAGAAGAGGTGGGTTATAAGAGTTCAGGAGACTGACGTTCTGGGCCAGTTTTTCATAAGACTGAACTCTACCTTCTAGTGATAATCAAAATTCTTATGTGTTCTTTAAGCACGGGTTACAAAAGCATTTTTAAAACTCGCAGTTCCCTAAAAATGCTAATATGCGTCTTTTAGCTTCGAGTCTCGCAGCATTGAGTCTATTTATCGACAATTTATTGTATGTATAATATAATCGCAAGCTCAAGTTTTCGGATGGCAATTTGACATTTTCTTTCATCAATTGTTCAATATGACCGCAAAGTACGGCTAATGCTGGAACAGTTTTATGGCAGTTTATCGTAACACACATATCTCAAAAAAGCAGATTTTTGGGAAGTCGTAAAAAACGTTTTGTCATTTGTTGTTTGCCCCGCTTGATCTTTAAAAAAAACATCGCTGGAAATATTTCTAGGGCAATGCTTATAAATTACGATGATGCTACGAATTTTAAGTTCTGTGTATACTTTGCAATGAAATATATTTTTAAATGAAAAACAACTCGAAACTCTTTTGTGTTAACATTATGGATAAATCTGACGTCCTTTATTCTCCTGTGCTATACTAGTTTGAATAATTTAATATACAATAGTTATTTTGATAATTTTATCTAAATGTTTTGTCGATTTTAGTAAACTAATTTTTAAGTCACAGTTTATTACATGAACGTTTTTGTAAGTAGCTCTTGAGAATATAAATGGAAACGTGGACTTTTTAGTCGAGATACTTCACAACATTTCCTATTCTTACAGTTTCAAAGAGTCTTTGTGGGTTAATAATAGGTAAGTATAAAAGAAACTGATGCAAACTTTTACAGCTTTTAACTTGGAAAGGTCGAACTAAGCTCATTGATAGTGTGTCGCGAGAAAAATGGCGGGAGTGGTTGCATTATACTTTCAAAGTATAAATTAGATACATTTTCTTAGTTTCTACACTGTTATGGCTGATACTTTGGCAACTTGGAGACCAGATTAAATTTCTTTTAAAGGTTTTTGTTTGTGTGCTGTATTCCTATGTCAACGTTAATATGTGTGTTCGTATATATCTACGTTTTTCTATGACTTTGTCTGCGTAAAATTGCAAGGGTCCCTATACCTCATTAATCGGGGTTTATCGAAAAATCCTTTCTTAGCGGATGTTAATTAACTGAAAACTACCTCCTTGACAAATTTCATCATTGTGCGTGCCGCGGTTTTCGAAATTTCGTGTCAAGTGACCCTTCGCTTTTGTATGTATCTTCTTCTTCTTTCAGCCTGCTGACGTCCACAGCTGGACATAGGCCTCCTCCATAGACTTCCACAGAGATCGTGTGGAGATTTGTATGTATAGATATAATTAATAGAAGCCTATGAAATCATCATAGATTTGACTGAGAGAGTATACCCATCGAGTTTTTTTTGATGATGATTGACATTTGATCTTCGTTCTCTACCTTTGCGCTCATCTGATCTTGCCAAAGAGGTTAGAGCGTTTCCTAGTCATCAGAAAAATTGAGCCGCTTCACTGCTGCTGCGTCTGCCGTTAGAATTTCATGGACTGGATCCAAACCCTGAAATAGAACTCTAACCGCGTTCGGTCAGAATTAATTTTTGAAGTCCGGTATAAAACAGTACAGTCCTACTCAGCGAAAATCACTTGATTTACTCTGACAATCACTTGATTTGTACTGAAAATCACTTGATTCATACTGAAAATCAGTTGATTCATACTGAAAATCACTTGATTTATACTGAAAATCACTTGGTTTATACTGAAAATCACTTGATTTATACTGAAAGTCACTGTATTTGCTGTCGGCCGCGAAGAGGTTTACGTAATGTGGAATACAAAATATCATAATATTCATTCATCTTTATATATATTCAAGGTTATAAATTGTCAGAATAATGTAAAAACTCAGAAAAGTAATGCTATCTAGAACAGTTTCATCGCATTGCAGGTTGATTTTTTAATTTCAAAGAGAAAAGGGTTCACTGGGTATACGCGGGGTCATTTCTCGGGAGAATGTGAGACATTATAAATTTTAGTTCATTTGTATATTTTATTATTCAATTTTCGTTTCTTTCTTGTTTCAAATTATTGCGCCTCTCGCTCTCAGTTGCTTGTATATGAATATTATTATTATTATAGTATATGAAGTTGAAGAGTTAGTTTGTTTGTTTGTTTGAACGCGCAAATCTCAGGAACTACTGGTCTCATTTGAAAAATTCTTTCATTGTAAGATAGCTCATTTATCGACAAAGGCTACAGGCTATATATCATCGCGGTAAAATTGAATCTAATTTTTTATTATAATTTTTTACCTAATATCACTTGCGCAAAATCGCGGGCGCAGCTAGTTAATATATAAATCTGAAGAGTTTGTTTGTTTGCTTGAATGCGCCAATCTCTACTTGTCCGATTTTAAAAAAAATATTTCAGCGTTAGATCCAGCCCCTTTATCGAGAAAGTCTATAGGCTATATCATAACGCTAAAATTGAATTTATTTTTCACTTTACCTGTATTTTTCAAATGAACTTTTTTCTTATTTTCATTGATGGCAATATTTATTTTTAAATTTAGCGCTGTTTTTATAGGACTGGATTGGAGGAATGGCTGACTAGTCCGTGAAATGACGATGTTTACAAGTTTCAACTGACAACAGGTGTCAGGTTATCAGGTGTTTTTTGACTTTTGCTTTCAAATTTTTTGAAGTTCTTAAACGCATCAGTGTCTTAAAGAAGTGTGACACGTACGCTCTTTTATAAAGAGTTTAAAAAATTATTACCAAATATAAACCCAAATCTCCGGCCAAATCTGCGGACGAAAAGGAAATTATAAACAATATGACTTGAATATTTTTGAATGATGAAAAATGATACTATAAATTAGAGTTAAGAAGTATTTAATTTATATTAAATTCTTTAGTTAAAATGATAGTGCAATGTGTGTACCAAAAATTTATTGTTAAAAATGTAATATTAACTACTTTTAAAGGTTAAAATAATAAAATAAAGTTTATGGTTATTCGTGCGTTTCGTTATATGAATAAAAATGACTGTACTTTGTTATTTCGTGTTGTTACTTGCTTGTTTGCCAAGTTTAGTGGATCTTTTAGAGAATGGATTGGCTCGTAGACCCCCTATGGGATGGATGTCATGGGGATACTATATGTGCGGCGTCGATTGTGAAAAAAATCCACAGAAATGTCTCAAGTAAGTCATAATTACCTTTGTATTAAATACGAAGATGGAGTTCAAAACGCTCTTTTTAGTCGTTTATAAAAAAATATGGTAATTAAATCGTGAGCTGTACCTTATATATCATGTTTAATATATTCATTCTTTAATTGAATTTTACATTTTTCATTATTTTTTTTAATATATCAAGCAATATAATGCATCTTTTATTTTCTCAACATCTGTTTTTTGGCAGGTACTAATTTATTCCAATTTAATTAAACATATTAATAAAAAATTAGGCAGACTTTTAGAATCTATATACTAAAAATGAAAAAAAAATAAAATGGATTTTTTTGGAAAGTCCAAATGGATTAAACAGCCTCAATATTTAAAATAATGTGAGATATGACAATAAATTTAATTCTTTTCCTCATTCTTTAGAATTCTAAATGTCAATAACAAAAGTAATTTCCTTAAGAGTTCACAAGTAGATTTTAATTCACTCCTCTCCATTGCAGTGAAAAATTAATTTTGTCTGTGGTAGACAAATTCTATAAAGAAGGCTATCAAGAAGCAGGATATGAGTATATCATCATAGATGATTGCTGGTCAGAAAGCGAACGAAACGAAAATGACCAGCTTGTACCAGACAAGGAGAGATTTCCGAACGGAATGAAGTACATTGCTGATTATGTATGTATTTTAATATCAATCCTCAATAGCAGTTAGCCTTGGCCTTGTTTTGCTTTTTTTTATTTAATTTAACAATGGGCAAATGGGCGGAGGGTTCACTGGAGTGTTTGCCATAGCTAATGGACAACTGCAAAAGCAGGGGGTTGCAAATGCGTTATCTACCTTGAAGGAATAAATATGCTGTTATCTTGTAGTCCCTAAGTCATGTCACTTTGGAAATAACTGCTCGTAACTGATTCCACAAAATTTATTATACTTAGTTGGACTGGCACATCCCGGTACCAGTAACTCTTTCTCATATAAGATCGGCATAAAGTGACAGCAATGCTGTCACGTCAGGTGATGGTATTGTTGTCGCGTTTGGTTCAGTTTGTGAGACTTACAGGTGGCCTTATCTTGTCATTAAAAGCCGGCAACACATCTGATAGCCTTTTTGTAGCTACTTATGTGAACCTGCCTGCTTGTTTTCCCCATGTAATATAAAAAAAACACCATTGGTCTGCTTGATATCTGTACGGTTGTTGCTTTGATCCCTGACTATTGAAGGGAACCTGGAATAGTAAGAGTACTTTAAAAGTATTGTGTTTATTCTTTAAGGAAAATATGTTCACTTGAAAAAACACTATTTCAAGACTGGATCAGAATTTCCAAGTAATTAAAATTTTGAATTTTTATTACAAACAGGTTTGGAATAACCAGTCATAGTGGTTTGGAATAACCACTACGGCTTATACTGATTTAAAGTGTACAAACAATATGATTTTAACAACCATCTTAAATCAAGTATACATTTACTACCTTTTACTCCCGACTTCGTCCGCATAGAGTCGTTTAGCTTGCTCAGTTGGCGGTTGAAATTTGTTTCGTTTGAATGTAGCCTTGTCCATGGATGGCCCTATTCGGAAATGGTCCAGGAAACCCGAGGACACTTGTAAATGGGAATGTGAGATTTGATGCCACTGCCAGAATATCCTCTAAATCCCAAGGGTTCCTCCATTTTCCACCGGTAGGATACAAGAGGCTAGCTTTCACATACAACTATCTGGTTAGGATTCCTCTCTTAAAGAATCCTCTTCAACTTTCATAATTCATTTTTGCTTTCTCTTGATTCTGAAATTTATTTTTGCTCAGTGATAGGATGCATAATAATAAAGATCACAAAGACAAATATTTTAGACTTTGTTGTTACTTTATTTCAATTACTTCCCTCACAATTGCCTCAATCAGAACTTTACGTATAAGATATAAAAGGTGGGTTTGTTTTACATATTTTGTTTTAACTACTTATTTTTAGTTACTGTACTATAAATACCTTCAGCTTCAACGATTTAAACGAATCAAGTCTTTGTTTAATTCGTGGAAGCATTTATTTTGAAGCCGTGATTATAATTCTCAATGCTCCCTTATCAATCTCCTTTCTTTAGAAGAGATTGTCTATCTACCTTTAGTTATTATACATTATTGGGACACACTAATAAACTAATTTTTAATCCTGTTTATCATTGTTATTTTATTTTTTTTAATTATATCTTCTATTAAAACTAAAGTAAACTAACTTACGATTATTCTTTTTATATTTCTATTGCTTTTGAAATATGTTATTATGTATATCTTTCTTTATTACTACTATTTCACTGATTTGTCATTTTCAATTATTTCTAATTTTTATTATATTCTATTCTATGTTTATGTATATATTTTACATCTTTCAATTCTTACATTAAAGTATGTACAGACGACATTCTTGTTTCACTTTTCACTTTATC
Organism: Charaxes varanes; assembly: GCA_024363005.1. NCBI lineage: Eukaryota > Metazoa > Arthropoda > Insecta > Lepidoptera > Nymphalidae > Charaxes > Charaxes varanes. Next base: position 22,397,776 of record JANCMC010043217.1, read on the forward strand.
ATTTAGTTATATAACACCCTTCTAGTCAGACACTAGAAACTCTATAATGCTTTTAGTGCTCACAACTGCTTCCCTAGCCCAAACCTAGCTTACATACCTGAATAGCTCCAGAATTGGTCCTACATGTGCGCAGATCAACTATCAAAGCATATCATGATAAGCGCAATTGCGCGTAGAATTTAGAAGCGAGATGAAAGAGAGCGACGCGGCAGACAGACAAAACGTGGTTTCATATGAATTAAAAAATCATTGAAATAAAATGTATTGTACAAAGTTACTTCCGATAAATTTTTGGATAATTTTACCGAGCGATTCTGGTACTGTCAACGGTAGATAGAATGTATACCTAGATACTTGCAATAAAATTAAAAAATACACCAAGTAATAATTAAATATAGGCGCACTATTATAAGAATCAAATACTTGAAACGATTTTGTGCGAATATGAACGAAGCGGCACGAAGCGGAACGATAGTGTGTAGTTGGTACCTTATTCACATACCGGAATATATCAGAAGCTGTTTTATTTCTAATTGATTTTAAGCCACGTTTCAAGAGATTTTGGCACACTTAATAATAAACTGACCTGACTCAAAAGAGCAGATTTTTGAGGAAACGCAAAAAATGTTTAGTAATTTACGACTTATTCCGCTTAAAATACGATAAAAACGACATTATAGTAACAAATTATGTATTTTAATAAGAGTTAATAAAGTGATTAATGATATATAATTAAAGATATTAAAATGTCATTTTAATGATATTTAATTATTTGTTTGTCTTTTTAACTAAAAAGTTATTTTAGTTAAAAAAACGAAAATAGTTGTATCTCAGTGTTGGATAGAGATATCGAAATAATACTTAGATTGATAGATAGAGGACGTTGAAACGAAGCTACCCATGAACTCACTTTAGACCTAAAAGGTAATCGGTCAGTTTGTTATAAAGCGTGCGTATTGTAAATAAATAAATCATTTTTTTTTTCAACGAAGACTTTTTATTATATCACAGTCAGCTACTACTATAGTATTTAATTTTAAAGGGAGAACACACACTCGTTCGTATATGTCCGCATCGGTTCGCGTGGCTTAGCTAATAGTAGTATAATTTTAGATATGGAGGATTTCACAAGTTGCACACTGTTTGTAATATGGCAACATTTTCGTATCACATAGTCAAATATGTCATGCTATTGTGACACAAATACCTATACATATAAGGATCAATATGTGACGGATCTATGTGATTTTAGTATTTATAGTTCTGTATAATATGTTGGAAATATAAGAGGATCTTCATATCATGTTCATATTTATTAAATTTCTTTTACGTACTTGAACGATATAGTGAAGTGATAATAATATTTTCACTATGATAATAGCGAATGATTTCTAGACTGCAAAATAACTTGATTCCTCATATTTTATTTAAAGAAATAAGTAGTCTGTAAGTATACTGTAATACTAAAACCGAGCAATATTTGAATTCGTTCTTCAATCGAGTGTTGGTAGACCCTCATATATTTCCGATGATTAAAAGCAGTTTAGTGTAATAAATATATATACCGCAGTAATATGTGAACTCGACTTTATACGTTAAAAAATAGGGTACATATTACAACTGTTAGTGAATAGAGTTGTTAGTCGATATTCACAATAATTGTAAACTAGCGTAGGATCCATTTACAGAATAGTGCTAAGAGAGTCATTACGTAAGGAAAAAATGGAATTTATTCACACTGACCGTTTTGTAGTTATAATAATTGAACACGTTAATGCTCTATATTTTTCAAACGTGTAACCCCGAATTAACATTATTTACTTTTTTGGAAACGAATACACAATTTATTGAATAGAATAGAACTTTATTCTATTCCATTCTAGTCTATTGGTTGACTAAATACTACTTGAGAAGAACCCTACTACAATGGAATGAATATTATTCCACAAATGTCGGCAACGCATTTGTAGGCCTTTTAGTAGAGCTGTCGTCCATGGAAGTAGTTTCTTATAATCAGACATGGAGACTACATAAAGGAGTAACAACTCTGTATATTAAAAATGTCTGACGAATTACATAAATTAGGGGGCGCCACACCACCATCATGGTAAATTGACCACGATGATATAATTTACTTTAAAATGGTAAATTTATTTAATTAAAAATTTTAAAGGTAATTGGTCAATTCATTGCTACCTTCATACAATGCCGTGCCGGTTTGGAAGGTTAATGTTTAATTCATCTACTATTGCCATACTCATACCATACCATTCGTCTACACCAGCGCCATTCTGCACGGTTTTTGAACTATTATCTAAGCTATGATGTTAATATAATATAATACTCCTTGGTATTGGTTGGTCCTATCGGCACTCCTTATTGTAGTCTCCATATAACCTGATAAACTACTTGGCCATTTACTCTTTGCTCTTAAAGGGACGCTGTCAAAACTGTTCTGGTGTAAAGTTTGACGTTGCTACGTTGAAAAATGTACGGCTTAATGTGAAATTGTAGGTGATGAAAGTGTAAATAAGAACCTACTCTACACCTGTGTCGCTCACTGTACAGTACTAACTATATAATACTGCTATTGTAATATTATCGTAAGGTTTTATCTACTTGTACGTTCATTTATCACCACACGATACTCGTCTCACTGTACATATAATTGTATCTTAGAAATATCGCAGCGTGATTGAAGTGACGGCTGAACTTTTGATGTTATAAAACAGCGATATTGAAGGACAAAAATTTTTCTTTCTGGTTTACCTTAATTTAACTTAACCTACTGAACTTTACCTTGATGCAACTTATTGAGATGTATCCCTAGAGAGGAAAGTAATAGAAACTGAGTGTGCTTTAGACCACACGACTGAAGTAAAACTTCTTTAGCTCCATCTATATGTACTTTAAAATTAATTTATCCTTAAAATATTTAATTTATTGAACAAAACATTAATTTACAAAATCGATGAAAAAAGTAAATGAAATAGCGTCACCCGATCAAACTTTTCGTAACGCTCTTGTTACGCATACAACAGCATACTCTCCAAATAAAGCGTGCATAAAGAAGTTTTACTTTAATAATATTAATCAAACTATTAAACACTTAGTTACTTAGTTGCATAATAAAATATTAAACACAAACTAAAACGCGATAGGCTAGATTATAAAAGGATGACCTATAAATTTTTACTGATGATGAGTTTGGAAGACAAACATTTTTCACAAGAAATGAATTATTTCATGTGCATAATTGAGAATTGAAACTGGGTATTGAAATAAGATTTATTCTTAAGATACTGTTCCAACGTGTAATAAAATGAAAATAAATTGTGGTCTAGAAATCGACCCTAAAGGATCCCTCCGTATTGGGGCGGAGAAGAATACTTTCCCCAATCCCACGCCGCGATACCAGGGTGTCGTAAGAAAATAATTGCGTTCTATATTTTCCCTAAAGTAAACTTTTTGTTTTTTAATTTATTCTAATCTAGTATAAGAAGAAACCGGCGACTCCTGGCTTAATTATTATGTCAATTGACTATATCTAATCTAGATATGTATATACTAATATATAAAGATGAAGAGTTTGTTTGTTTGTACGCGCTAATCTCAGGAACTACTGGACCGATTTGAAAAATTCTTTGTGTCAGATAGCCCATTTATCGAGGAAGGCTACACATCATCATGCTAAAATTTAATCAACTTTTTTTACGTAATTTTAAGCGGACGAAATCGTGGGCACAGCTAGTCATTTATAATTCGGAAATGTGTCTAATCTGTAATAATTTTGAATCCTTTGATTATCTTCAACTATATAATTTGAAGTGCAGCTAGCTAGTTGAAAATAAAAATTAAATTAGCATAGACTATTTTCTTTAGTTCAAATCTAATTATTATTTACACAATGCCGGCAAATCAGTGGCAGACTATACCGTTCTCACATTCTAAGTTCAATAAGTGAATATCGGGGAGCCAGGCATTTTGAAATTAACATCTTAAAGCGAAGTTTCAAATTGTTAATCTACGTTCATTCTCCATTTACTTCGAATGCAGCGGCTATCGACGGCACAATGGGTGCATTGGAACGAATCAATACAGTCTCATATTTTATTATAACTTCGGCAAGTCTGTTTGCATTCTGTATTCAGGGATGTGGTCAATTTATAACGTATGTCTGCAATTCTCAATGTTTCTTCAATGAGTCGATACAATATAATCTGTATATTGAAAATTCTTTATCTATTTTCTTAATCGCTCTCATAATTCTTTACTCTTATTTTGCATGTATTTTTTTAAATAGAAACCTTCTTAAACTAACTTAACTTATCTTTATTACGACAACACTTCAGCGGGATCGGGAATTGAAAGACGTATTATATTTTTGTCCACTATTTTTATAATAGGCTCTGACATTGTAAACTACTGGGTAAGTCTATATGTAAGCCTTTGTTCCATATATGCCGCTTTATTACCGAAAAGTCCCATTTCCATAGAGATCTATGGAAATGGGACTTCATTCTTCTACTTTCAGGACTTCTACTTCATTCTTTGCTTACAACCGCTGCACAGTAAAGACCACATCAAAACCAACCGTTGTGGTGCACCTACAAAAGGGATCAGAGCGGTGAATCGACGCCTTTATTGTTCCCTCTACTCAGTGAAAAATACAAAACGCTCATCTCCAAATACCCCAATCTTTCTACATCAAACGACGATTCCAAACCTGGATATTACACGCGTCATTTGAACAGTCTCAAAGACATTCCTCGCGGGGAAAAAATTAAAATAACAGAGCGAACAATGCAAGCGTTCGCTCGCGACTGATTGCCATAAAAATCGTACACACTGAGAGCGAGGCATCGAGAACATTACAAATTCTTTTCTAAGTTGGCTGTTACATAATAACATGTTATTAAAAAATAAATAAAGTAGATATACATATATAGGACTTTTTTTGTCACTTCTTTTATGGGGACACGGTAATTCTCAGGAGTTGTAAGTCAAACTTTTTGTACCCTCTCCGCACCCCTTGCTAGCAGCTAGCAAGCTAGCAATAAAATAAATTTGAAACGTTATTTAATGATAGTGATGATGATAATTGTGTAAATAAACTTTAAAAAGAAATATAATTTCCACTGAGGAGTTTTATGCGAACATTTAATTTACAAATTCTTTACTCTTTTTCAGCTTTTGGATATTTTTGTAATTTCCTTTCGGAATAATTCCCTAAGTATACCTGAGATAGAATAGTGCAATTTTTTTAAATGCCATGTTGTTAGTTTGTGACGTCGAAAAACTTGATTATTTAAAGTAGTCAAAACTACATTGTGACCGTTTAAGATTATTTTTTTTTTCTTTTTTAGTTTGTTTTAGTTGAAAAAAAAGCTAGATTTATATTTTCTTCCTAATCTATCTTCCTAAGAATTTTAAAAATGAAGGTCCATTTCGCTTATTGTGTAGAAAACATCCGGGAGAATACGCCGTTGTCGCTGAGAAGCCGTAGCAAATGTGCGCATTTGTCAGGTGCGGCTGCGGCGACACATGATGGATAAGCCGGCGCTGTTACCTATAACACAGGCATTAAGTTGTCTACCTTAGGAACAGACGTCCTTGTGTCATATAGTCCTGTATATATTTAGTTATTTATTTATTTCTTATAAGGGCTGGTAAGGTTCGTTTCCTTGATATGATTCAGGCCTTTCCAGTATTCAGAAAAATTGCTGTGATTGATAATTATCTGAAGAAAAGTTATCTATATGACTCTCTGATCTCTATTAGAACAATATTGACATTAACGGACAAAGGACACAAGATCTGTCAACTGTTCTAAAATGTTTAATTAGTGTTGGATAAATTTTAATGTTCGAACAAAAATGATTTGTTATGGGATCACTCATCCCCGAGTGGATGAGTGACAAGAAAAAAAATGTTAAGCATGACATTGGTTAAGTAAAATTATACATTTAAAAATGCTTTTTACACCGGACATATTAAATTATTTTAATAATTGAAAACACCAAATACATACCGGATTTACTTAATTATTTAAATAATTTTAATGTTCTCATGTCCTGAATTAATTGAGATTAAACGGTAACCCTATATCAATGAGAGTTTGTTAATATAAAATAAAGTTTTGTTTTTTTTTTTGTGTCTGGACCTTTTTGTCTGACAAGTTTTGTTTCAAAAAGTTTTCAATGCACGTGGATTAATGGAGCGTTCCTCAGATAAATATTTTCTTATGCCGAACAGACTTCTATTATTTCATCCTTTTGTATTACGAAGTGACGTTTGATCGTGAAAAATGATGAAACGTTTATAAGGATAACTCTTACATCAAAAGGTTTGAGTAAATATATCTTTTAAAAGCCTCGCTGTGCCCTTTGAGGATCATTTTATATCACGTTTGTTTTGATGTCATAGACTTTTTTTGCGAATTATATTTGAAGAAAATATATGCCCATTTAATCTAAAGCATTACCATTATCTTTATTTTGATTTAATTTTGTTTAATTTCATATAAATTTATAAAGTTGTTATACCGAATTTTTAATAATACTAGTTTTTAATTTAATAATTTATCCGTCAGTGTAACTGGTTCACACCGTACTGATTTGATGTAAAATAAAAATAAATAAATAAAGCAAACTAGTAAGTAACTAGCGATAGTCTACACCGTGCCGTCCACGCAACAGATGATCGTAACTTATGGAGAATGTTCGTTTATGGTCAAGTTCCTCAGCAATGAGGAAACAAGGAAGAAGAAGAAGTAAGTAACTACGAGAAGAGAAATTTAAACTCATACTCATAATTTCCAAAAAATATTCTTAATTTTTTTTCAACCTTTGCCCTCTTTTTCGATGTCGTGATAGTGTGCAAATCGCAAATAAACTCAAATTCAATTACCTATGAGCGTGTACTTCATGTTAACCCAATTAAATTATTTATTGGTTGAATAAATATATATATATATACTGTTTGCGGTCGAAATGTATCAGTTAATTAATTAGAGCATGTCCATTGTTGCGTAACGATAACACTAACTGTGACGTTACAGCAAGAAAATTATCGTCATATCTAATCAATTATCAGTAACTACCGCAGTGTGCAGCGACCCCGCCTTCCGCTCCGGGGTCATGGGTTCGATTCCCGCCTCGAGTCTGGGTGTATTATCTATATGTATATAGTTATATATTTCTAAAAATAGTTATGTATAACAGGCGTCTGTTACCTATAACACAGGCATTAAATTGTCTACCTTAGGATCAGACGTCCGTGTGTCATATAGTCAAATATATATCTATAATCGATATGACTCCTAAATTATGAGTCCTCCAAGTAATATGTATTAATCCAAGTCAAAATCATCCAACCGCACTACCGAAAGGTGTGCAGTTGCGTTGCCGGCCTATAAGAAAAGAGTACCTTAACTAGCAGTATTCATTAAAGCTCTTTACTAATATGGTATACTAGATATAGGCCGCGACATCGCTCGCGTCAATTCAGTGATTTTGTTAAATTTTGCGGGTTTTTATTTTTTGGGCGGAACCCTAATTATTTAGCGCAAAGAAAAGTAACCTATGGTAATCCTTGTAAAGTCAGCTATCTAGCAGAGGAGCCGTTTCGGTTTTTAGCCGGAACTTACAAACAGAAAAAAACTTGCGTTTTCACTATAGGTGTATACATATATACCCATCCAAAAACTTCATGTGGAATTTCAATGACCGAAACTAGTTCGTAATCTGTACCAGCTGTGGACGCATACATATCACAGAGATTCATTTTAGGGTTCTGTAGTGCTACAAAGAAGCCTTAAAGTTTTGCTCTGTCCGTCCGTTTATCCGTCTGTCCGCCTACAAGGCGATCCTCCTAGGATTTCTAAACTATTAAATGTAGAGAACAACTATCATAAGATAAATAACGTCGACTAATTGCCTATATATCACGCAAAAAAATTTACCTAATTTTACGCGGAGGACGTCGCGGGAAACAACTAGTCAAATATGAACCAATACTAGAATAGGACACCCATCTATCACGCGGTTGCAACAAGAGCTACTTAACCTAGCGATCGATTTAATGCTGTCCACTGATTAGGCCACAACCTCCTCTTCTTATTAACGTAAATTTAAAACAATTTCTTACCCCTTATAGATGACTGAAGTCGGTATTGATTGACGAGTTGCATGTTCCGAGTCGTTAAAGGTGACGTAGTAAGGTGTCGTAACCCGGACTTAATTCACTCCGATAATGGCTTGTGGAAGCCGCAGGCAATTCTAGGAACCGTGTAACTATGATTGGTTTTGTTAAAGCAACAGGAATGGATTAGTTTTAGTTAGACTGAACAGTTTAGTCGTTTGAAGTAGTTATGGCCTGCTTTAACAGTAAATGAATAAAATATGGAGTGTTTGATCTTATGCAATAGGTTAAGTTATTTTCCGAAGAAAATTATTGAATGAATCAGCTTTTAATACATATTTTTGATATTACAAGGGGCAAACGTGCAGGCGTTTCACGTAAGTGACTACTGATGGACATGTGCACTAACAGGAGGCTAGCAGATGTGTTGCCGGCCTCTAATAACGAGATTAGGCCAACGGGAAGTATCACAAACTGAACGAAATGCGACAACAATGCTATCACTTGACGTGACAGTATTGCCGCCACTTCACGCGGATCTTATGCGAGAAAGAGGTACTGTTACCCTGACGTGCCGGCCCAGTTCTGCAGCAGAACAAAAGGACTGCAAGCGAGGCGATATCTCTTATTAATAACCTTTAATATAGTTAGTTGTGGCCGAAATTAACTCTTCCTCTAATTACTCATTAAAAATAGCTTCCAAGTTCGATATTCCAAATTTACAAACATCCAAGAATAGAATATAGTCATACCTCAAAGACTGAGAACATATATCGGTACCTCCCACGTAAATTGTTGTAACCCCAAATTCCAAACTTCACAGTAGAGCGTTACAAACATGTAAATTGAAATAAAATCGTCATTATATAATACACATTTTTGTATACAATTATGTATTCAATTATGACGATTACATTATTGTATACAATAATATATTGAAAAGTGACTGTTTTATCACAATTTAGTTGATTGTAACGCTCTACTGTAAAGCTGGGAATTTGGGGTTACAACAAGTTACGTGGGAGGTATTGATTTATGTTCTCAGTCTTTGAGGTATGACCATATTCATTTCTTGGAGGTTTGAGGTGGTTTGAGATATAGATATGTGAGAATTATGGTAGATTTACGTGATTCCCGCTAGCAGCCACATATTATGTATAATATATAATGGGTATGTGGATATATAGCCCGTATAATCATTAGACAATGTCACATAAAAATAAGTAACAGAAAGAAGAAACAATTTTCGAATTTATTAAAAGGCTGTAACACTCAAGAGAAATGGAAGTTACAGTGAAAGGAACCGAAAGAAACAAATAAAGCATACTTCCACAAGAGGCTTTGGAACGTTCCAATTCACTTCCACAATATCAGCTTTTAATAAAGTGATAAAACGATTGCGTCCGCACGCGATGCCTTTGTGATTTTATGTTGGAGTGGGTACAATCGCGTTTTGTTATAGATTTCATAGAGCAAAATGTGCTTTAGGTTATATGTTTGGTACGTCTTTTGTATACTCTATATTTTAAGTGTCATAATTTCGGAGCCAAACATAGCTCAAAGTGTTCGTACATTCTTGTCCTTCAAGACTACAAAGTAATAGAAAACTTTGTGCAGTTTAATTAGAGGTAGCGCCATGCTTGTAGCCGAATTGGACCGGCGCGTTCGGGTACCAGTACCTCTTTCTCACATCTCCCGCGCCCGGCTCAACGTGTTCCTCAATTGGCCGGTACTCCTGCGGGAAATAAAAAAAAATACACATTATAAAATACAAGATTTGAGTCGATCGCTAGGTTAATATGCACTTACCGCGGCTGAGTGACAGATAGGTGACCCATTCTAAGACTGGTTTTCTGGTAAATATCCAACCTCCTCTGTGGTTCGGAAGGCAAAAAAAATAGTGGATCCCGATTAATGTCAGTGAGTAATATTAGTCGTGAGATGGTAGAGATCGTGGTGGTTCCTGGAATGATGTAAAACAACGGTCGGTCATCTAACTCGTCCCACAGCCTCATCCTCTGCAATTTAAGCAGACTCTGGTAAAAGACCTGGATAACGAAGAAGAAAAACAATTGAGATTTGGCAAAGTTACGTTGTATCATATAATTGCGATATAAATAATGGCGACTCGTTGACTTTGTACAGTTGATATGTTCGTGCTAGGGCCTCTACAGTTTAAGCGGACACTTGGATGGACGTACTGACTGAGCGAATCTATAAGAAGTCCTTGTAGAACTACGGAACCCTATAAAGTGAAGCAGAGTATGAGTGACACTAGTGAAGCGGAGTTGAGGATGTCAACCATTTTTTTTTAATTTAGTATCTGCGCACGGGTTTTCAAATGACATTCTTAAGCAAGCAACCATTAATGATGGTGTGTAAAATCCTTAATTTGCCTGCAATAATACACGTGGTGACCCCATGATGTGGTTGACTTGTCAATGTAACCACAGGAACAGGTGCCACGGGTGCAATTAACAAGTTATCGCTTCCCGTCCTGCACTGTAATTCCACAGTTTAGCCGTTCGTTTAGAAAAAGGGATAAAAGTGACGTAGGCACTGGTAATTTTTATATGGGAAAAATATCCTCTTTGATATGGCAACTCTTTTTCATGAGAAGGAACAAACGGTTAGATAGTTCAACTGAATGAAGTACTAACAAGACCCGTAGACGCGTCTGCACTCCCAGAAATCTCGCAGATGCGTTGCCGGCCTTGAGAAAGCAGAAGCTGATATGATTTATCCAACACTTTAGAAATCGTTCAAATTTTATCGTCCAACTTTTGGGACCCGACATTAATTTTCTCCTAAAAAGGGATCTACCATTTTTTGGAAAATCTTTATTCCTACGTATTCCTCACTAGTAACTTTTTTCTTAAATCCAATCCATCTGTATAATATAAACATTTGACTCAAAAATATGTATATGATAGTTAAAATTTATACTAATTCTTCCGTTAAAACCTTTTATTTTTATTTAATAAGTTTTAACGGGAAAACCTAACAAATAGTGTTCGCGTCACAGAAAATATTTTTAAACATTTAATTATTAATAATAAGTTATTTGTTTTTACCCACAGCCTATTATGGGAATACCGAGTAAGTCAAAACAAAATAACAAAGTAATTTTATTTTATAATATATATTCTTTAAATATATTTACATTCTAGGCTCATTTTTGTATCTATTGTTTTTTATATTATAATTAAATGGTGCCGCCATTTTCTAAATTAATTTAGATAAGTTCTGTCTCCTGTTCTAATTTTAAAAACACGATAGTAATGAAATTTCATAAAACATTGCAGGAGCGTTTTAAGTTCGAAATTTGAAAAAGGCGGCAATAGTGAAATTTTATACAACTTTGCAACTTTTTTTCTTAAATCTGAGTATGCGTAAAGGCAAGCTTCGCGTATTCTTTTTTCGAATGTAAAGACACTATTTCCCCGCGTGTTTGAGAAAAATAATCTGCATGACATTTTAAAAATAATTTATTAACCTAGAAAATTTCTAAATTCTTCTTCCTAGCGTTATAAATAAATAAATAAGATTTATAAAGGCAGTCTAAATAAAACGTTTATCGATGCAAGACCAGTATTACTCATATACGTGGCTGTAACTTTCGTAAGCCGGGCCTTGGTCTTAAGGATAAACAAAGGAATTTTATAAATATAAAGCTCTTTTCACATTTTGATGAATGCATTTATGACAGGAAGCTCCGAGTTTGCCTTTCTGGGTATATGTATGTACATATATGATAGAGTAGAGCAAGTATTGATTTATATTTCATCGATTGCTGAAAAGCTAAGGGGGGGCGTAGCATAATCAGTTAAATCATTTGGCATTAGTGTGCGTGTGGTGTTCTTTTCATAATTTAACATATTAATATAGAATATTATAAAAAACTGTTAGCGTTCGCACACCGTCCTCTTTATCTATACTAATCTATGTATAAAGCTGTAGAGTTTGTTTATTTGCTTGAAGACTAGCTAGTTTCAGGAATACTGGTCCTATTTAAAACATTCTTTCAGTGTTAGATGACCCATTTATCGAGGCCTTCCGCGATATGTAGGCTATATATCACCACAATAAAAGTGAATCTATTTTTTTATGCTAAGTCACGGGCACAGCTGGTAAATTATAATTGTGCTAAAGTATATACTCCTTCGTTCGCGCAATTTCCGTAAAGTGGTACCGAAACTTTTAGTTTCACGTATTAATATATAGATTCCAAAATAAGGATGTTATTATAGTTTTATGTAGCATGTAGAGTCATGCTCAGGGCAGCTCTACCTTACGTAATAGATTGTTTTTTTAATGGATTACGTTCTACCTTAGCTGCTTGTCATGGTTTTCAGTAAAGTAACGCCCGTTGTTACCAATTAATAAATTTATTCGTTTACATACGTCGTATGTCTAAGCCGTATCCACACCGCACCTACGCTACATCTATTTTAACGCATACATTTCATATTTTTAGATGCTTATTCTAATGTTTCGCGGTATAAGGGGACTTACTCATGGTCATAGATCTAAAATAGGTATGTCTATCTATTTATCGCTAGTTAATGCACGCAACTCCATCCTTATGGTTGCTTTATTAACAATTTACTTTTTTTTCACTCTTTTTAAACTTGTTCCTTTCATTCGTTTAGATTGTAGAGGATGTGGCTGTGGGGCGCGTTAAGATAACCGATTGCCATCTGACATCATCCTCGGAACCCCCACGGTCTCTACAACCTTACGACTAATATCACAAAGTGACATTAATCGGGTCCCACTATTTTACGTGCCTTCCGAAACATGGGAGCTCAAATATCAAATATAAACTAGTACTAAAATGGATCACCCATCTATCACCCGATCGCAGCAAGAACAACTTAACTTAGCGATCGAATCAACTGCCGACCACTGATTAGGCCACGACCTCCTCTCTTTCCACTCTTTTTAAACATTCCTTGTAAATATTATGATGTCAAATTAATTATTGAAATATTTAGGCATCGTACTCAATAAATATTCCCGCGATAAAGTGTACGTGCTTTGTCTTACAGTAAAAGTCCTTCTTAAATGCAAGTATGCGATCCGAAGATTAAAGAAATATATATATATATATATTAAACTAGCGAACTCGGCAAAGGTTGTCTTGCACCAATTTTGGTTCGTTCGCTATTAGCCAATTAACCAATCTCCTTTAAATGTTCAAATTCCCAACTTCACTGTATAGCGTTACAAAGATGTAAATTGAAATAAAATCGTCAAGTAACACATTTGTGTATACAATTACAAATTCAATAAAGACGATTACATTATTGTTTACAATAATATATTAAAAAGTGACTGTACTGTAAAACTTATATAGTAGTCCAGTAATATTAGATATTTGTTATCGAGATGGACTCAGGCGATGAATGATATATCAAAGGGTAGTGAAAAATCCCCTGATGCGAGCAGCGCAAACATTTTGATATAATTCAAAATGTTTGCGCTGCTCGCCAATAGCCAAAATTATAATTAATTAAGAACTGTATTAAGATAATGTAAATTCGAAATGAAATTACCGAAAATTTCTAAGATTTTTAAAGGATAGAAAAAGAGCTATTCGCTTTTATAATTCCTTTCGGTACGGAGTTAAGAATGCATGTAAGATAATGCACCCATCTAATTGAAATATTTTTTTAAGCTTTATTATTAAGTTTCACGGAATTATATCCTGTCGACTAATGGCGCCGGACATGCGCAGTACCGCAATAAAATCTTATTGAGAGGCGCCGGGCATGCGCTGTACCGCAACAAATCCGCGCTGATACGCTCCGGACATGCGCAGTACAGCCAGTAATGGCCGCTGCCATATATCTAGTATGAAGTGAATTTTGTAATATAGCCTATACATGTATACATACTTTTAATAATTATAATTTTTCCTGTTCACATGCAGCTGAAACATTTTGATCAGGGTATTTTTGATGTCCATGGGCGCCGGTAGGCACTTCGGTGCCTGCTGCCTGCTCGTTTGCCCGCTTGTAACATAAAAAAAAATTAATCTTTATACGTGATTGTCTAAACATCCAATTACATTACTTTTTTTTAATTAGCCCATAATGTCCCACTGCTGTGCAAAGGCCTCCCCACTCTTAGACCACTCTCCTTTATCTACAACTTTACTTATTTAATTTTTTATATACTCCTTTTATTTATTTTTTAAAAATTTAATGACACTATGATGTTATATCACGATGTCCATTTTTTACTTTTACATAATTTATTTCAATGAGATTAGATATTGGACTGGTCCGTTGGCGCAGTGGGTAGTGACACTGCCCTCCGCTGGGGGGGTCGTGGGTTTGATTCCCTTCCGATTCTGGGTGTATTATCTATATGTATATATTTCTAAAAACAAAAATATTTGTGTATAACTGGCGTCTGTTACCTATAACACAGGGATTAAGTTGTCTATCTTAGGAACAGACGTCCGTCTGTCATACAGTCCTGTATATATGTATTTATTTATAACGATAGTTAGCAGAAATCATTAAAATTATGTATTAAAGATAAAATAAGATACGTAAAGTTTAACAAACGTATTTATTTTTATATTGCAATAGAGATCAATATGGATTAACAAAAAAGGAAACTAAAAACACAACGATCCGCCATGACAGCCAGCAGAGCGTGTGACGTTACCGTATATTAGTATAAGTGTGTTCCAATGAGCGATCGCCACGTTTTAGAGTGCTCATTCTATTAATCGACATTTGACGGCTGCGATCGTTACGGTCGCGGCGAAAATGTCGAGATGACGCTTAGTGGAACGCACTGTTAACATAAAGTGACGTCATGACTACTTAGAGTGTTTAGGAGTGAACTTTAACCCTTACATTTTGTTACTGTTCTTTTGCTATACAAATGTTACTACCTGTAGAAATATTATTTTATTCTTGACAAATATAAGATACTTTTTTTTAATTTATTTAAGGATCCACAACATAAAGACATCATTAAGTTAAACATTTTACTTGAGGATATTAGAAGCCTATTAGAAGCCTATTTTTCAAAATTTGACGTAATGCCTATTATTCGTGGCTTTTAGTTGTCACTAGTAATTACTCGAATCGTGGGCATCTTTACGCCCTATCGTGGGCGATATGACGTGGTGGAATGAACACGTTATTGCAATCCAAATATGTATGTGACTCCTAAGCAACGTCTCGATCCAAACATTCCTAAATTATTAGGAACTTTATAGCATTTCGTGACGTCATATTCGTGTAATGGTATATACACATCAATTAAGTGTCTGTGTGTAACGTCGAAAATTTTTTTTCTACTATTTCCATATGACTACATATGTGATACTTATAATAAAAACGCAAGTTAAAAAAATTTGTCTGTCTGCCTGTGTGTCTTGAATGATCTCCGAAACGGCTGAACCGATTTTGAAAGGACTTCCACGGGCAGATAGCAGTTATTGCAAACAGTAACACAGGCTAGTTGTTTTAGTAACGTAAGTAGGGTTCCACACGAGAAACAAAAAACTGTCAAAATCGAAAAACATCATTGAAATCTCGCGAAGACGCGTGGTAGAGATAGGTCCTAGATATTAAGGAGCTGTGGATTAGTCGTTGGTGTGTTTTCGCCCTAACGTGGACACTAAAGTGGAATGAACACGGAACTGCAATCCTGATATATCTGATAGCGTCAAACAATGGCCGATCTCATATAACAATTTGTTTACGAGCCGCGGGAACTCGAACTCTTCATTCACTTGTCTCTGCAATTCGACGGTTACGTGGACAAAGAAAATTTTGGATGCGGCATTGCAAAATACCTTATTACAATATTAAAAATAAATAAATAAAGTATATACTTCCTAGCGTCATCCCGGTTAAGTACCAGGGTCCGCTTAGATCGCGGAGGATTTGGCTGTGGGGCGAGTTAAGATGACCGATTGCCATCTGACGTCATCCTCGGAACCCCCACGATTTTTGCAACCTTACGATTAATATAACAAAGTGACATTAATCGGGTCCCACTGTTTTACGTGCACGAAACACGGAGGAGGTCGGATATCAAATATAAACCAGCGCTAGAATGGGTCACAATTTTCTTAGCAAAACATTTAACCTCAAAACTATGATTGTATTGGGTGAATTATGAACGAACGAGCCGTATTCGGCCACAGCGACTAAAACTGGATGGGCATATTTAAATAGGGTGTTGTTTTTCTACCCTTAGATGTGCTCCCTGGTGACTTGCGTAACCAATCTTGCGAGTAAAAGTTCTAGCACATTGTGGATTAAGTGACTGTATTGTCTTATTAAGAATAAATATCTTTAAGCCATCTATACTTCTCGTCAGAAAAATCGAAACATCTTGCAAGTTTATGTTTTGTAAGGTTTATCAAATAAATGTGTATATTTAGGAATGTATGTGAAAAAAAACGAAAGTGTTTCAACTTTTAAAGATTACAAAATAATACAAAACTTTGTGAAGCTACACAAAGTCCCCGGCCATATTACATGATCATTGAAATGATCATTCAAATGAAGCTATGTCTCCGGCATTACAGTTTTTGTGTTTCATAGAGTATGGCACCATAAGTGTGTTATTATAGCGACATAACGATACTGTTATACCGGAGTCAAACATAGTTTAAAGTGTTTATACATTTTTGTCCTTGAAATCTACAAAGTTCTACAAAACGTTGTATAGTTACACGCACACACAGATCATTGAAATGATAATTCAAATGAAGCAATGTCCGGCTCCGGCATTAACAGTGCTATTATGAGTCAGAGAATATAGACTTTTTTGTCGATTTAACAGTGGGTATACTTACGTTATTGTTCGTAAGTATATGAAACGACAGTTAAAAGTAAAGGAGTAGAAAAATTCTACAAGAATATGGTACATATTCTTTCGTATTTAATTATTATGAATGTTATGACAATTATCATAGGTATAGGGTAGGATATCAATGGCGAAAAACTATAAATAAACAATAACGTCCTTAACAAAGGAGCATTTTTATAACGATAATTACCCCCCCCCCCCCCCTCCTTAACATGTGACGTAATTTGTGGATGACCCCTAACCTATCTCCTAATAGTCCTGTTAAGAGGGGTATTTATACTTGAATTTGTTCCTGCCATTTTTACAAAAAAGTTTGTTTAGTTCTAGCTCTCATATTGGCTCTTGGGACAACCAATTTACTTTCATTTGAACCTAACTGAAACCCGTGACTTTTCCCGCGTAAATTTAAAGGATTTTGTTACATTTTGAGGGTCTTTATGTTTTTGTGCGGAATCCTTATTATTTTGCAAAAAGCACAGTAGCCTTTGCTATTCCTTGTAGAATGAGCTATCTAACTGAAAGTCCCGTCCGAATTTTAGAGATTACCCAAAACAGACAGACAGTCAGATAAACAGACGAAAATGTTTTTGCTATAGGTATCGTATATATATAAAATTAAAATAAAATAAAATTTTATTTCATGACTCCTGTTTATCTAATTAGAGGTGCCCAGGCCGAAACTGGATCTTGGCCTCGGAGACTAAAAGATAGCAAGAAATGGCGTCACTTATACTCCCGAGTCTCCGAAATAATTTCTAAACCTTATTTTAAAGAAATTTAATAAAAGTTTATAATATTTATTTACTCAGGAACTATCTACATATATGAGAAACTAAACTACTTTGCTTTAATCCGCGAATGAATACGAGAGAAAATCGGTGTAATGCTGCAAACCGAAAGCTACACCACCGAATCCGCTACCAAAGCACAGCACTACACTGACTTTCCGATTCCGCATTACACCGATTTTCCCTCGTATTCATTTGCGGATTAAAGCAAAGTAGTTTAGTTTCTCGTGCATGTCATGGATTTCCGCAAAGTAACGCCTGATTCTATCAATTACTATCTACATAGTTAAATAAATATAATAAATAAATTCTTTATTTCGGATTATCATCCATATAGAGTTAGTATGTACAGGTAGTGCCTTAATCTATTGTTATTAAAAAATACAGAAAAACACTTATGAAAACTAAACTTATGAAACTAAGTTCTTGTGCTGGTGTGCACATTATTCAACCTCCTCCATAGAGGGATGTGCAATCTATACACCAATGTGCTGAGGAGGACGTTGGTGCTGCTCATTGATCTACTCATCAATGTGGCGACACGCCCACGAATGATAGCGTAGAAATCATCCACCCGAGCATCCGCAAACATAGGCAGGCGGTTCTCCTAAGTGACTACCGACTCCCATGGACAAATGCAACACCAAGGGGATCGCAGATGCGTTGCCGGCCTTTTGGACGTAAAATCATCTTTAAAATTACATTACCCACTTAGGAGCTTTGGATGTCCAATTAATATAAATATAGCAACGTACCTTATTGCATATAATTGCATATATTTTTTTAAGTTTAAATTCGTACATATGGTACTATTGAGTTATACCTGTGCTAGTTAAAAGAAACTGTGATACAGGAAAAGTGCATTCCACTGGATTAATATACAAAATAAAAGTATGTAGTGAACAATTGTCAATAAAGAGTATTCTTTATAGATAATTGTTTGTATAAACAGCAAGTATTTTAGTAATAACAAACAACTTAAACAAACGAAAAACACTATCTCGTTTTAACAACTTCGTTAGTTTGCTAACTTATTCACTGTGTTATTTAAACGTTTTTGCATATTTCGCTGTTATGTAGTTATGAAAGTTAATAAAAAAAGTTGTTTGGATTGATATTTGTAACTCATAAAGTAAAGGATAAATACATACAACAAGGGAGGTTATTAAATTTTTTTTCATACTAAGGGGGCACCCCTAATAATGATATGAAACGATTTTTACGTTTTTTTAACTCTCCCGACTCCTTGTCACAGGT
This sequence comes from Charaxes varanes, assembly GCA_024363005.1. Taxonomy (NCBI): domain Eukaryota; kingdom Metazoa; phylum Arthropoda; class Insecta; order Lepidoptera; family Nymphalidae; genus Charaxes; species Charaxes varanes. Next base: position 22,416,813 of record JANCMC010043217.1, read on the forward strand.
AGTCACATTTTTGAAACTCCCTCCCCCTTGATGTAACATCACATATTTTTCGATTTTATGCATATATTGTAATTGGATAGTATTTTAATATTTTTATTGTGGCATGTGACGTCACAAATCTTTTGTGCCATGTCACAATGTCATATGCGATACCGTACCCCTCTTTTAACGAACGACGTAATTCATGGGGGAGATGAAAAATGTTGAAAACACTGTTTTTAACAAATATAAATTCTTAGACTTTCGATCTAGTATATTTGATTTCGTGTCTATCCTTTCAGATCAGCGACGACTTTATATTTCTCTGTAATATTATACGGCATTTCAAAGAGAAATGTCCGAAAATACAGCGTAATAAAAGACGCCGATATTAACGTTGGGAGTAAAGCCGATCCTCGCCTGAAGCTATCCCCGGGTATTCACTAGATATAACATATTGCTCAAACATCGTGGTATCGAATCACGTTTTTACTTTCTATGGTATTTCATTAGCTATACAAGGAATCTAGAGCGTTGTATCGGTATTAATTTTACTTTTATTTGCACCAACTCTTAATGGTTTCTAGGAATCCTGTCGGTTGGGGATTGGCTGTTAGAAATCCCTATAAGCGATAAGACCGTCCTTGCGCATTTTATACATGCTTTGTTATTCTTTATTTTTCTGATAACTTTTTCTGTGTGTAAGTAAATATATTTAAATTTATCTGGGAATATCTACTCTGAGGTCTTTATCATATTGTTGTTGTGGTTATCCTCTTGACGTGTTCGTCAACGGCTTACGTTGCTAGTAGGGCATGAGACCGGCAAAGGGCACCTCCTTGGCGAAGATGCCCTGCTTAGTGAGCTCGGCCACGAACTCCTTCATGACGTCGGCCGGCCCTGAGATGGTGCTCGACTGTGGCCCGTTGTGGCACGCCACTTCGATTTCGGGAGGACACATTTTGGAAACCTGTAACAATAAGGTGATCATCATCCAGGCTTCCTGCACGAATCACACTCTCAAATTCAGGTCTCTCAACTAGGCCACGGCTGATGGTGTAATGTCGGAGCCAGACATAGCATAAAGTAAGAAGACTACAAAGTTCTACAATGCTTTGCGCAGCTACATAAAGTCCCCGGCCACACTACATGATCATTGATTCATTCAAATGAAGTTATATCTGGCTCAGGCATAAGGAAGTGAACAACGAACAAATAAAAACGGTTACATAAATATATTTGGTTGTTTTCTTGCACTTACAAACTTTCAATCCCTATTTCAAGGCGTTCATATTTCAATCCCGCACCAATAAGTAGCTTATGTCCTTTTCCAAGGTCCAGTTTACGTCTATACCGAAATTCAACAAATTTGGTTACGCGGTTTAGACTTGAACTTGACAGAGTTTTCACATTTATATAAAAGTATTAAAATAAAAAATCTTCTAATTTTTCATCATGTAATAAAATTTACTATTAAATATCTTGGAATTATTCTTGAACTGAATATCTAATTGTGATCTTAGAATAGCTATGATTTGAGTCATTTAGATTCTAAAAGACGTGAAGATTGACGTGGTATAAGTAGTAAATGATTAACAGATGTATAATGCGAAGCCGGATTTTTTTCCCTTCTAAGATTTACTCACATGGAAGCGTGAGGGTCGAATTTCCAGTTTTAATAACGCTATCCGGTAATGAAATCAGCTTCCGGTATTATTCCAAACAATTTCTCTTATCTATAAATTTCCCTATACAAAGAAAGGGAAAATCTGTTCAGCCACGGATAACGAGTGATTTTCCCAAAATGTTTTACGAGGGTACTTTGAATGTTAGTTACGATTTAGGCTATATAGTTTATGGATTAAAAAGTCAACACACAGCCTGATTTACGCGAAGGGCACACCTGTCGAAACCATTAAGGCCTGAATCGTAAAGGGCGGGAGTTTACAGCTAGAGCCGGCGCGTAATAATGTAAACAAGGATAATTTTACTACGTTTATTTGGGTCGTGAAGCTTACGTTACTTATTGCTTACATTCTTGTTGCCCTTTGATAAAATATACCCAACACAAAACGGATAGATAAGTATTGAAATAATGACAAAACATATTATGAGCATCATATCTAAATGAGTATCTATAGCTCAGCGATGGAAAGGGCGGAACTGTAAGAACCTGGATCGATCGTGGTCGTCAAGCTCCATCTCTGTATATAATTAATTATATACCGGTTAGATCATAAAGCTTCTTTTTTTCCCATAACTTCCTCTGTAAATAAACGAGGTAGAAAGAAACCCTCATTTAAAAGCAGATCTCCTTTATTAATAGTAAATTAAAGACGTAGATTTCGCCCCAAGGAAGGTTCATTAAGCGTTATTTTCTTTTTTTCTGTAATTAGACCCAAAAGCGGATATTATATGTGAAATTGAGAATTTATACGCTTTTCAATTTGAATTGAGGCAAGTAACGCCTCGTTACTTCCCAGGAATGTAAGGCGTAAATGGGTGATGTAAATTATAAATTGCAGTCATGCTAATTATGTAGTTGCTTGGATTATTCTCGGTGTCGTACTTTTTCTTGATTAGTAGTAAATCGTAAAATGTTTGACGATTCGAAAGATTTCGTATAAGCCTGTTTCCATAAAGCATTGTTTAAATTTATAGAATCTAGTTCTGGAATATTCGCCATTAAGACCGCACACGACAAAAAAGTTATCCATTTGCGATTTATCTCCCACAATCTGCACAAAGGAGCCAACTGATTAAGCTACGAAACTACATCAGACGAAATTATCACTAACAATGTTCTAACTTTCAAACAGTTTCAAAGTCGAATCGGATTATCCCATCAGCGTTATAATAAGATGTTGCCTCTTGGTGAAATAATTTCCACCGTGTCTGACGCAACAATGGTTAGCGTCTGTTCTTCTGTCTCTTCTTCTTATAACTCTGTCTTTCTCTCTTTATAATTAAAATTACAGCAACATTTAACTTAATTTTAATTTAGCTTAATTTTCGAATACAAAACAAGCGACTGCTTGATTTTATGATCAATTTAAAACATGATCACAGTGGTTTCGCGATGTGTTGTGTTTTTGTGTCAACAGATCTAGTCACAACTGATCAGACGGTCGCAAACACTGATTCACACTACACAAATATACTACCAACTTTATTGCAATTTGTATTGATTACGTCTGAATAGAAAAACACTAAATGATGAATAGAATTGTACTACAAATGAAATTTTATATAGCTTTTTTTTTGTTCTAGCTTCATGCGTACGTCGTTATTCTGGTTCAATAGTTACAATATAATCTAAATATACTAGGCTCCCTTATTCGTACTAGGTTAGTGGATGACCAATTTTAGGCATACCTTATGTATGTCTGTTTGTTATTTACATAACCACTTTTGTAATGAAAATCGGTTTCATAAGCTAAAGCGACTAGACTCCAAATACTTTTATATTTTAAAAACTTTTAATGTAGTCTTCAAGTGTATATTATTTTTACGTACGTAGCGTGGGTAGAAGATTAAATAAATAAATATATAAGGACCATATGACACACGGACATCCATTTCTAAGGTAGACAACTTAATGCCTGTGTTATAGGTGAGAAAGCCCTGTATGTGTGCCACACGAGAGTAAAATTCATCTCGTACATTCGAATCCCTCACCACGCTCAGGATTCTACATTTGAATCATTCGATACCCTTGTGATTCAATCTTAGGAACAATTTTACCTAGCGTTGTTTTCGTATCGCGCGTAATATGGACGGATATAAGTACATTTTCAACGTAGATATTTTAAAGGTTTTTTTTCGGCCGCGTACCTGTAATGTTATGGACAGCGATAACAATACAAGATAACACATCGTTTATCAAATTATTTGTTTTCAGTCTAATTCCAGATATAAAACATGTTTCGCGGTTTGAAGAAAATGGTTCGAATAATAATTTTTATGATTTTTGTTTCCGTAATATTTTATAAATTTGTCTATAACACTAATTTGCATCAGGCATTGTTAGAGATACCCAATTTAGGCGATTCAAAGTTTCAATTTATATTGCAATGGACGAATCGTTCTAAAGCTCCCTTTAATTTTATGGGTCAAGGGAACTCTTCCTTTGTAATTAATAAATGCAAGTATCAAAACTGTTTCGTAACAGACAACAGAAGTTATTTCGATAATCTGATAGATTTTGATGCCATCGCCTTTAACGGTCGAGATATTTCACATCTTTTACTATATAAATTACCACCAACGCGTTCGCCAAAACAAAAATATATTTTCGGCGCCATGGAATCCGCAGATAACTTTCCCGTTTGCGACCCATCTTTTGATGGATATTTCAATTGGACTTGGACGTATAAACTTGATTCGGATTTTCGTTGGGGATATGTAACTATATACGATTTGGATGGTAATGTTGTTGGACCGGTAATCAATATGAAATGGCCTGATGAAATGAACCCGATTGATGAACAGTTAAAGGTGAAATTATCGAAAAAAACTAAGGCCGCCGCATCGTTTATCTCACATTGTTCTACCAAAAGCAAGCGAGAAGCTTTTGTCAATGAATTAAAAGCAGAATTAAAATCGTACAAATGGACGGTAGATATTTATGGTAGATGTGGTCCTTTTGTTTGTACCAAAAAGAATCACAGAAGTTGTTTTAAATTGTTGGAAAATGAATATTATTTTTACCTCTCGTTTGAGAATTCGTACGCTGAGGATTATGTTACGGAAAAATTGTTGAATGCGTTGAACAATTATGTTGTACCAGTTGTTTATGGAGAAGCAAATTACTCGAGGTAAATAAGCTTTATACAATATCTATCTCTATACTTACTATAGTCGAGTCAACAAGTGCCTTTTAGGTAAAATCTTTTTCGCCTTCCCTTAAAACTATGGTTGAGGTGTCATCCGATTCGGAATCGTAGGTATCTAGATAGTTTTTTAAATAATAATAGAAGAAGCGATTTTTCGGACTCCGTAGTACTGCAAAGAAAGGTTATATTATAATATCGCTCAACACGTCCGTCCGTTCGCCTGCCTGCGCTAGCTAACTTCTGCAATTCTATTTCAGTTTACATGGGCTTTTATCCAAATCATATAGTCTTATGATATTGTCATATTTGTCAATATTCTTTAAGTTACTGTAGTGCATTTAGAGATCAATGGGATCACTACTTTGACACGAGGGTTCGAATCTTAGGTTGACAGCGTCTTTTGCTTTATATGTTTCTCATATACTTATGATAAATATTTCCATATAAGCGTGTCTTGACACGCTATTGGTATTAAGACGTGTTTCATTGCTGTTCAATGACCCAAAAAAATGTAACGATTATGCGGAAATGCGGTGATTATGTGTTATTTAATCATTTATTGCATTAAATAATTAATTAAAGCCATGCTTCTTTGTTAAGTTAGTAATAAGCATTAGAATTAAAACTGAAAGAGGTCCATTCATTTATTCATGCTACCTATGCTCGCTTAAAACCTTTTTTGGAGAATTAGCGGATAATCTTCTGTGATCTTGATTGCTTTGTTTACTTTGTGATTCATTCAAGAATGACAAACTTCTCATATTTAGTTATAGTTCAAGTCCTTGATTAGATGAAACTTTACGAAGAGTTGGAACCAGGGCCTTTTTTGTCACTTCTTTTTTGCGGGCACGTTTATCCTCGAAAGTTGTAAATCTATAATTTTTTGTGTGTAAATAGAGTTTAAAAGGAAATGTAACTTCAACCCAGTCTTAAATAACAAATAATTCAGTAGTAGTGTGCATTAAACAATATAAAAATACACAAAACTAATAATAAATGTAATACCTATTTCTATGAGTTTATTTTGATCTGCAAGTAGCTGCTCGCTCATATTGTGCAAAGCATTTGTTTTATTTGATACCAGGTTGTATTCATCAGACAGTTTATTCAAGTCTGACAGAGTTGCTGTAATCTGTAAGAATATTAAATTAAAACAAAAGAGTTTTGAAAAAAAGGATTGTTTTATAACATTTGATTGCTGACAGGCTTGATTGTAAGTACTTCAACCATTGCTGTATGGTTCATGTTCTGAGAAATCTAGTCTGTCACTAGTTAGATTATTATTAATTAGTTTACTTTTATGAGTTATTTATTTACACCAATAATTTTTTATTTATATAATTTTATTACTGGAAATTGAATGTTAAAAATGATAATATAAATATATCATTATTGGGCTTTGTCCAACATTGCATACAGAACAGGCAAATAATAAGAATTATTTTTGTTAAATTCAACATAAAAGCAGTAGATAAAAACTGATAAAATGATAAAATCCATAGTGTAATACCTGATTATTCAATGATACACACTCATTCCTTCTTTCTTCCAACTGCTTATAATATGCTTCATAAGGTTCATCATTTTTTTTGATATCCTGTTCATTTAATTTCTCATACCAATCCAGAAATTCATGTGTTGTGTTTAATTTAGGTATTTCATCATCATCATTTAACATGACTTGTGGTTGCTCCTGATTATTAATAAGTAATAAAAAATATTATTTGTGATATGAATTGTTTTAATATATTTTAGTATATATCGCACGTTTGGTGCAAGAAAGTCACAGCTCATTTTTAAATTTTATGGAACAGGACTTTTGAGATTATTTTCGCAATATTATATTTCCTTATTTCTGGAATACTATTTATAGTATGTTTGAAATCTTTATAAAATTGATATGATTTTTACGTAAAAACTTTATATAGAATAGTTTTGAAGTTTTTTCTCTTTATTAAAACATTGTGAACCTTACAGAACATTTAAAAAATTAATCAGCCAGGATTTGCTTTGCCGTTCACAAGTTTTGCGCTTAGCAACATTCATTTTTATTTGTATAATTTATAAAATTATTGATAATATATAAAAATATAATAATTATTAGTTATAATGTGTCAAAATTATGTTAGTTATTAAGTTGATATAGCTAGAAATTACGTTTTAAAATAAATAAAGTGTCTATGTAGTTGGAAAAGTGGTCAATATTATTAGCATTATAAACTTTTATGTAATATAAAAGACTAATATGCCTGTGAAAAAATATTCCTCGATCAAAAAAAAGAAAACTGCAAATTTACTAGACTAAACTTAACTAAAATTAAATAATCCTAGAATGTATATTATAATGTTATTTGTGTGTAGCGAGTAAAAAATAACAATTAAAAAGTCCACGCACATCATCAGTTGATAGACCAAGCGACAGAGCTTCTAAATCAAGTATAGCTTCTCTTTGACTGGATGTTAGTGGTGCTAGGGGATTTTCTGTAGCTTCCCACTGTAGCAATTTATTCTGAATTTCTTTTAACGTCATATTATCCATGTCTCTCTTTAAAAAAACATTTATTTAATCTTATACTTAGAAAATAAACAATGAAATAGATTAAACTTATCAAGATGACGTGAGCCGTCAAATGTCATTACAAGACTACAGAGTATTTGTTCCAGTGATAAGCAGTGGGCGATATTTTATATACTAATGGAATCATGCGATTGGAAAAATATTTCGAAATATCTCAATATACATATACGTAATAATACATATTATTTCTTTTATTTTTTTAAAGTTTTTATTACAAAATACATTTTTAAATAACCCGGTAGGCCGAGGAAGAGATGGCGCGACGATTATGTATGTAGATACTAATTTCATAATCGATTATCTCAAAAAAATCGATTGTTTATTGTTCGTGATTCGCTATTTCTCATATTTTTAAATTATACTCTACGGAAAAGTGTATCATAGACACCAGATAATATTAGACTCTACGACTTTACTGCCGGGGCCAGACAGCGTCATTTGAATGATCACTCAATGATCGTTTAGCGAGGTCGGGCCTGTGTAGTTGCGCATAGTTTTATAGAACTTTGTAGTCCTCAAGGACAAAAATATATAAACATTTAGAGCTTTGTCTAGCTCCGGCATAACAGAAGCAATATTGATAAAACATCAAACAGCATCACGCAGTCTGAATGTAGAAAAATTAAATTGTATAACGGCTTTACGGCCCGTGATGCTAGAATTTATGCGAAATATGTATATTGCAAGGCTCGATTTTATAATAATAATACTTGTATATTCTATTATATACGATACATATTAGCCGGTGCCAGAATAGCTCAGTGTTTGTACATTTTTTCATTGAAGACTACAAAGTTCTAAAAAAACTTTGCGCAGCTACGCAAAGTCCATGGCCACTCTACCGAAAGTTTCTAGAAGATGCACTAAAAAGTCTCACAGTGGATGTTGCACAGGTATTACAGAAGGCTATCAAGGTGCTCACCGATTCAGAAAAAATGAGTAGTATCCAGCTTGGTGATACATTGCCCGAAGATGTTTCTGCTGCATTTAATAATCTTATGGATTTTATTGATGACATTGATATTGCTAATGGTAAATGATTACTTATATAAAAAAATAGTAGTTTCCTGTGACTTTGTCTGTGTAAATTTAAACTTGACCTTAGACCTTCTTAATCTAGCCTGGCCAAAAAATCCTATCTTAGCAATTGTCTGCCAAATTTCATCATCTTATGTCCTGCGGTTATCAAGTTTTTTGTTAGGTGACCTTATACTTTTATATTACTTATATAAAGAATACAATTTGTACAATTGAAACACATTAGAAATTTTGAAAATAATATTTTTAATTTCTTTTGTATAAAAGATTTTTACTCAAAAATAAATCAGACAGGTGCGGAACGTTTACTTATACATATACTGAATGTGTATGCAATGTTAGCTAATTAATAGATTATTTTGATAGGTTACTTAATTATAAATGCCTTTAATAAACAATGCATATAATCATTTTATTCTTTAAAACATAATCATTTTTTTATTCAGATTTCTACAAGTTGGGTGGCTTTGCTGTCTTCCCAGTTTGTTACGGCAGTGAAAATGAAGAAGTAAGATCTAGAGCCAGTCAAGTATTAGCAGAACTTTGCCAAAATAATCCCCACTGTCAGTCTCGAGCACTTGAATGTGGACTACTCAATGTTCTTTTACATTTGGCTAACACTGAGAGAGGAAATTCGCTTGCTAAATGTATATCGGCTATATCATGTAAGTATTTTGACTGTAAAATTTTATATTTGATTCTAATATTGTTTATTGTACTTCATCTAACTAGGCAGTGGTCGAAACACTGGCAGTGAAGGTGTGTAGGTGGGTATTGGTGGCCACTATAAAGATTATTCTTTTAACTAAACCTGGGTCACATGTCCCAGACAGTTCAGTTCCTCTGCAACGTAATGTACCTGGCAACCGCATAGTGAATCCATGGAATGTATGACATACGTCTCAGAATTACCTAACTGCAGTTGCTGACACACCCAAAATGAGCTTTGACCTCCTACATGATTTTGCTGCTCTTGACTCAGTGGCCCCGTGTTGTCTCATAAAATTACAATGCAGGGTTGAATATACAAATGTAATCTTTTCTTCAATTTAGCTGTCAAATGGTCTACCAACAACTTGTTAGTCCCTATTCACCATTAAGATCTTCTATATTATATGCTTCATCAATAGGTGCAACTCGTGAGTTTGAGCAAGCTTGTCGAGAACTGATATTGCAGGGAGGATGTGACACATTGGCTAATGTTCTGACTGCGCCCAACACTGCTGCCAGAACCAAAGCTGCATTTCTCATAAGTTACCTGTGTCATCAGTATGGAGATGCTAAAGGTGATCAAAACAATCATAATAATATTTTTTATATTAACAAATAAACTATATTTTAACAATGAGTAACAATACAATTAAAAGCAGCTGCTGCAGAGCTGCAGATCAATAGTAAAGATGTGTAAATGATGGTGCTAAATATTTAGTTTTCTTTAAAAGTTTTCTCATTATATGTTCTTTTTCCGACCTTTGTACCAGTAACCGCATAAATTGCAGAGGATGTGGCTGAGGGCAACTTAAGATGGCCGACAGCAATCTGGCGTCGTCGCCGTAACCACTACAATCTCTACAATTTTACACCTAATATCACTCAGTGACAATAATTGCCACTCACTGTTATAGGTGCCTTCCGAAACATGGAAGAGGTCAGATATTTGATAAACTAGGGTTAGAATTGGTCACCCATCTATGACTTCCTTAGGGAGTGCATCTCTTTCCGTAAAGATGGTGCCAGACATAGCTTCAAATGTTTGAAAACATATTTGATTACTCTCATCAGATAAGTGTCCAAACATTAAAGCTATATCTGGTGCCCCGCATAAAATGAAGTCTAAAATATATTTTTATTAATATTTTCAGAAAAGTTTATTCAACATAATTTAGTAAAAGTGATCGCAGAACAAATAAAATCAGGACGAGATGAGACATCAGAACACATGCTCAGTATCTTACAAAGCTTGCTAGAAGGATTAGATCCCACAGTTTTGCGACAATGCTCAGATCCAGACCTGAATCTCAAAAAAATCATTGAAGATCATCTAAAGAACCCAGAATTAACAGACGATACCTTTATAGAAGAAAAAGACTATTGCCAAGCAATCCTTAAAGTTATCAGTGATTATCCTCAAATGGAAGCTCTTAATAATGAAATTGATAGATAAATTATGCTGTCTTATTTTTTTTTTTATGTACCTGCAGTTACGTATAACTGAGTTCACAATATCCCTACAACTCATATTATCAACAAAGAAACTGTTTCAATGAAATGCTGTGCAATCAGAGAATTTGTGAATTTTTTAAAATATAAAAACTAAAATAAAATAGTTTGCTATGTGATTTTTATTACTTATAACTGTATTTATAAATAAGAAATATATGTTATGGACCCTCAATGCGCAAATATTGTTACTTTCATAAATTTTATTAGTTACATAAAAATTTGTCAAGATAAGTCCAGTTCGGATGATTACTGATTTACGTATACTTAAAATTCTATGACTCATACTTTCATGACGCTAATGTAATAAGCACTATGCTTTGTACTCTATTGGCGTATGCTTTAATTATTCTTTAAATGCCAATCCTTTCTCACTGTTCAACTTGAATTTATTTTTTGACAATAAAATTAAATACAACCGTTTATAGAGAATAAAATCGTTAATTTTATTTATACGAATTCTATTATCCAAGAATAAGAGAGATTGAAGCATAGACAATAAACATATTCTAGAAAAGTCAGTCAGCTGTCAGAGCGGAGTGCCTAAAAGTCAAAAGAAAGTACAGAGGAAACTATAATGTCATAACAATATTTATCCATTGAATTTATTGTTATCATTAGTGACCTATGGGGCCGTGTAGAAAAAAGTAATATTAATGAAGCGAACGATCTGCGTTTTTGCTGCCCTACTTCATCAAAAAAATTTAATTACACCAGTCATGCCTAAAATTACTGATTTCAAAGAATGGAAGTTTCAGCTTGTTCCAAACTATGCAAAGCTGCCGATTGATGAAAATCCACAGTACAATCTACCTACCGCAGTAAAAAACGCTGTTTTTTCAAAGGTTAGCATGCAAAAAACACCTATAGTGTTATTTCAAAAAATAAGGAATACTCTAATTTACTTTCAATAATAAGTGTTGGCGGTTAAAACTGGGTTTCTTTATGTAAGCATTAGGGTAGGAAAATTACTCTGTATAAATTCCTTCTAAAATATCGAAAAATAGACAACATGTAGTAGTTATTATAAAATAACCATATTTTTCAGGTTCCTACAGAACCATTAACAGGTACAATACATTTGGTATGTGTATCAGAAGAAGCACTTTTGAACATCTTAGATTTGGATCCTAAAGTTGTAGAAGCGCAAGAGTTTATTGATTTCCTTGCAGGGAAGTACTTACCTGAAGGTGGACTGAGCGTTTCTCACAGGTATTTTAACTACTGAGAAGAATAATATATTTTATTTTATGAGATGTTATAATATGTATCATTATGCATTGTAATAGTGTTTGTATATTACCATATACATAAATGTCATAAAATTTGGTAAATATTTAGAAGTACAGCTTCTACAATTGGGATAATTATTCACCCTGGGCTTTAACACTCTGCTGCTTCTAACCTGTCCATTGCTGAGTTGAGTTTTATTTGTTTTTTTTATTGCCATATTTTTGTAGTCATTTAAAGTCATGCACCATTATAATATTGATTAGTAGGATGTTTTTAGGGTTCCGTACCTCAAAAGGAAAAAAGGAACCCTTATAGGATCACATTGTTGTCCGTCTGTCTGTCTGTCTGTCTGTCAAGACCCTTTTTCTCAGGAATGGGAAGACCTAAAAATTTGAAATTAATACCATATACTATTAGAACTATAATGCGAGATATGAATTGTACTTATAAACAGGCTCTGTCCCGTTATCTTAATGAAAATAAGACTAGGCATTCCATACTCCAGAAGTTGAAAGGCGCACCGAACCCTCTGGCCGCAATACACCGCTCACTCATTACAACACCAGTTTCATAAGCGACAGACATCCAGTAACTTCTCTAACAAAAGCTTTGCCTGATTCTCCTACTTTAACGCCTAGAGAAACTGAGCAATCTATGCCAAGAATAAAAGTCAAGGGCATTGGCCAACTTACCCAGATTCCAGAGTTCAGACCACCCGATCTAGCTTTTAAACCAACTGATATTCCTCTTGAAAGTTATACTGAAGAAGCTCCGGTAGATCTCAGCACAAGTGACAACAACAGTTGTGACGTTTTAGACCTAAGTAAGAAGAAACGGGATACGGATGACGATGAACCGAAAGTTCAACCGCGTCCAGCCTTTGATAATACTGCTGCTGCTACAGCGGCCGCAACAGCATTCGAGAAAACAAGACTACTACTAGCTCAGCAAAGACTTTTTGAAACCTCCCTACCTAAAATCGACCCTGGATACTATGCAACTCAACTATCTCAACTTTACGCAAGTGCAGTCCCTGGTCTGCATGGCCTGCCGCTGCCACCTTCTTTTCCCATTAACCCATATTTTCTTCAAACCTCTTTTTTTCCTCACCCAACCGACTCACAAGAGATAGCAGAAATAAAGCAACGTATACAGAAAGAAATAATTCGAGGGCTAAGTATGTCTGGAGGAAGACTTGTGACGAATGAAGCTGAAACGCAGCCAAAACAAGAACCAGAGGAAGAAGATCAGAAGCCTATTCAAGTCGATAACTCGCCAACTCCACCACCCCGACCTGAATCTCCGCGCCCTTTAAGTAATAGCCTCGTACCGCAGAATGATTCAGTGAAAATGGTGATCAAGAATGGAATTCTTATGCCCAAACAGAAACAGAGGCGATACCGAACTGAACGGCCGTTTTCCTGTTCTCAATGCTCAGCAAGGTTTACGTTACGCTCAAATATGGAACGGCACGTTAAGCAGCAACATCCTCAGCACTGGAGTGTCAAGCGACCATCCCCAAGAGCACCACCACCGTACCCCTCAACTGACACGCTAGCCGATCGAGTGAAATACGCATTGCTGGCTCGTCACTTAGAAAGACCCTTACAATCTGAGCGCTCTCCTATAAGAAGGGACTCTGATGAAGTTGCTGATAATGAGGAAGACGAAGATGATACTTTAGTCATCGATGAGGAGCCGGAGGATCGCAAAGCTGAAGATAATTCGGCTGCGCATCGAGCCGCAGCAGAAATTCTTATGGCTTCGCGACAGCAAGAAATGAATAAAGATTTCGATCTTAAAATAGCGGGAAACCTTATAAATAAACCAATTCCAATTACTACTGAGAAGACGGATACTGGAACCGACGCTTTGCCAAGTCAAGAACCTATTTTGCCTATAGTACCAACGCGTAGCGACGAAGAGGAAGATGAGGAAGGCTTAGTGGCATCTACAAGTGAAGGAAACAATTCTGGCAGCGACGAAAATAAGTAAGTTTTTATGTAGCTTAACAATAAGAAATGATTCCGTTGCCTAGTAAAGTTCTTGAATTTAGTCACTTAACTAATTTCTAATCCAGTCATGCGAAAGGTATTGAAGTCACTCATAGGGCGACTAAGTTTCTTAATGTTTGCATTTCTTTCAAAAAACAAATAGATAGATAGATATAATTTTATTTGTTCACGTATTAATATAATGAATATACATAATGAGTAAAACAAAGCTATTTCTAAGTACGTGGGACAAATAAAGAACCTACCTAGAACTACCTACCCACTAACCCAGAAATAATGCAAATCAAACAAAATAGTTCATAAATAAACAGGTTTATAATTGACCAATTATAAATAGGGTTTTTTTTTTAATAAACTTTACTTTTATAGGTCTAACACTCTTATTTTTTGCAGATCTGAATCGGATACAGGCACGCAACCACCGAAAAAGAAGTCCGCCTACAGTCTCGCCCCGAACCGCGTGTCCTGGGTGACCCATTCTAGCATTGGTTTATATTTGATATCCGAATTTGTTTCGGAAGAAACACGGAGGTAGCACCTAGATCTATTTATTAAGGAAGAGCGGGGACTTCTAGCACAAGAAACATAAAATACTTAAAAGGAGTTCTCCAGTTGTCATATCTTTAAGGTTAGATCTATGTATGTTATGTTATGTTATGGAAATAAATGTATTTTATTTATTTATTTTCGGCTTGAATGTAAATCTACAGAGGCGCAAACAGAAAACTGCCGAATTGGGAGTTGGCCTGGCGACCGCACGTGCGCAACAGATACAATCTCGATTTTAGCTGGATCCATTGCTACCCTACACCAATAAAAGTTATATTCAATTACTATTTGTTGATAACCTTATCTAGTATCAACCACATCGTAGCCAGATTAGAGTGCTTTATAATTATAAGCATTAACTACTATTGTGTTGACGGATTTGACGTCCTACTGTTTATTGTATGGAAATTATTTTAATTTTAATATTATAGTAAATTAGTTTTAACTCGCGACTTCGGTGAAAAATTTTAGAGTTCTTCGCCTTCTTCGATAAATGGGCTATCTAACATTGGTAGAATTTTTCAAAACGGACCCGTATTTCCTGAGATTAGCGCGTTCAAGCAAATAAACAAACTCATCAGCTTTATACATATAAAAGTCTAGATATAGGTTAACGATAAAAAATATGATATTATGTGCATTTTATAAAATACTAAAATATATCATAAATCTCGTCTTATATATAATATAGTAAGCATAAGTATAATATTAGCTATTTTGAACACTGACTGAACTTCACAATATTTATTTATAAGGAACCCTTAAAGTTTCACTCTGTCCGTCCGTCCGTCCACCTGCAAGGTGGTCTACCCCCCTCTAAGATTTCCAAAATATCAATATAGAGAGTTGAAATTTTTGCATTTTGATAGGACAGGCTAAAAACTCATTAGGAATTATTTTTAACAGCGTAATTGGACAATCACTTTTGAAGTTATTTAGCAAATACCGTTAGCTTCGATCAGTTAAGGAACGCTTTTATATAAGCGCGTCTTGACACGGTCTTGGCCGTTTTTTATTTGTAAATTTCATAAATAATTTGGCAGAAGACTATGGTACAAGAAACTAGTTGAGAACCGCCAAAAACCGCCTTATTATGAGTAAATTTAAAATTTATAATTTTTTACTAGTAAGCCTACCCTTTGTAACAAACATCTAATAAATCCAAAGTGTCATTGAAATTTTATAACGTTCAAAAACACTCAACGACAAAATAGTTACAATTGAGAGAGTGCTAAAATGGCGGCGTTCTTCAACAATAAACGCCAGAATAGATTAGTTTAAAATACAAAAACACGCGCACGTGCCGCCCTGCGCAAGGGACACATATCAAAACTATATTATAACGTCATCAAGCGTATCAATCTTAATCGCTCGCGACCGCAACCAAGCCGCGGCCAACAACCCTTATTCGAACCCCACAACCAACTCCCACCCATATAAACGCCCGCAATAAGGTCCGTATTTGCGTAACAACGGTTACAATGTAAGGCGCCCCTAATCTCGGTCTCTGCAAGCCATACCAACCCCTATAAAACCCTCATTAGGTTCTGTAATTCTATGGCAGGAGCTGACTTGTAAGTAAGGATAGCCAGCAGATTGTTATTGTTTGGCAAGGTTGAAATGGCAAGCTAATGGGGATGGCATATCGCCGTAATGAGGGTATTCATACAAGCGTCGCGCACGTGGTGCCCGTGACGGATCCGTCACCGCGGCGAATCGGTGCCACGCGCTGCTCGGGACAGGTTGCACTTGCTGCTAGTTGCAAGTGATTTGCAACTTGCTATTTTTACATCGATTCATATTTGGAGTGGCAAAAGGGACGCCTTTGCCCAGCTGTGGGCTATCGAAGGCTGACAACGATGAAGGCTTTTATATATCAAAAAAAATCATCTATTATATATTAATGTATATATATTAATGTTTCGAATAGCGTACAACATTCAAATAGGGTTGGATGATGAAATTATTTAAGAGCGTATAGTCGACCAAGAAAATACTTTACCATTTTGGATGTCAGTTTTTTTTTTAATATAACAAGGGACAAACGAGCAGGCGGTACTCTTAAGTGACTACCGACGCCCATGGATAACTGCAACACCAGGGGGATCGCAGATGCGTCAAGTGTTAGTAAATATGTAAGTATTGTTTTTCTTATTAGTGGACTTGGCACAAAAAAAATGTTTTCGTATAAACTTTTAGGTACGTACAATATATCAGCACTGTACTACAAAAAATTAAAGGATTAACAGGTGCTCATGAATCAGTCAAATTAAATATTGATTTATTTGTGATTACAACCGAATGTATGAATTTGCCTCTTGACGAACTGAGGGCCTAGCAGGAACATTGTCTATAGTTTTACCTACTTTTACGTTCGAAATCGAATGAAACATTAATGCTAAAATTTATATTTTCGTCTTTTAGTACAATAATACATAGAATCATTAGGAGAAACTACTGCTTTCTTCAAGGAGGAGAGGAGGGGGGTTAAGAAATATGAAAACCTGTGACAAGGACAGGGTGGAGTTAAAAACTCGTAAAATTCGGGTAACGAATTATGGACAAAAACTTAGCTAAGTCCTCTAAAAGCAGACGAGATAAAATACGAGCAGGACAACGTCTGCCGTATCCGCTGGAAATATGTATATCCGCTAAAATAATATACAATCTAATTATCAATAATTTAACATTTTACAGTAGGTACTTTCTTTTAAGGCTGCGTTATAATCGGTAGACATTTTCACTTATTTGACCGCGCCTACCAATTAATTCTAAATGTCATATGAATTGGGCTTTTTTTTCGTTTGACGTAAGTGTACAAGATGAAGCGTAATTTATATCTTTTATTTTAACTAATTCAGTGTTGATTTCACGTTCTATTTATATAACGACTTTGTTGCTAGTACCTAATCTAATAGTAAATTAATAATTCGTAAGTAAATATTATATTAAGACGATGTATTAATACGCCCCGGTACCCCAAAAGTCGAAAGGCCTACATACAAGTTTTAAATAACACTAGTAATTTTTGTTTAATGTAATGTCACTTATCGAGCCTCCTAAGAGCTAACTTCTCGTTATGTTGGAATGTCATCGGGCCCTTAGGTGTCCGTCCTATTATAACGTGAATGCGCGATGTGACAGAAATTAGGGCGTGTGAACGTTCAATCAAACATATTGATGTCTAAGAAATGTCCTTATTGAACTTCCCGCAATTGCATCGTCTTCTTAGATCAATAAGTTCGCACGTTTGTAGAATCTTAGTTCGCTCGCATCACGCATTTGCGTTCCATTAGGACGATTCTCATTATGTTGAAATGTCATTGCGCCCGTATAAAGAGAAACTTTAAACTGAGGTAATAGATTCAATTGATAAAATAAAAAGTCGAATTTTATACTTCGGTTACTATATTTTATTTGCAGTATCCATTAAGTTTTCTATGTAAATTATCTCCTCGCATCGAAAGTTGTCTAGTAAGAGAGTGCTAGCAATAAGTTCGCCCTTGCATGCATACCTGTTTATGTCACCAATAATTGTAAAATTTATTATAACTTAACTTTGTCTATGTATCAATGTATAGTTGACCAAGAAAGTGTTTATCATTTCGGATGACAGGTCCTAGTTAAAGTAAATTTTACTAAGGATTATTGGTAGATATTAACGTAATACACAACAAGAAAAAATAAGCCTTCTAAGCAATTGACGTGCAAACGAAATTCGACCTTAGCGTGGGAAACCAATTTCTTGGTCAACTATAGAATCTGTATCGCTATAAGCTTATGCCTTATACAAGCGCCCTCGACATTTGCGAGTGGTAAATTTGCCGAATTCTGCCCGCGGTCGGTCAACAGTTATGCAATATGTCGTCCGCAGGTTATCATTTGCGTTCATTAAATTTATGACGGAGAAATTAGAGTGATAAAGGTTTTCATATCGGATTTATATGCCCCATTGATTTTAACGGTTGACAGAAAGGTGAAATCAAACTGCCGTTAAACTGTATAGTGACTCAGTCATTACTGAAAATGTAAAGATAAACATAGTTATTTTATTATACTTGTACCTTTAATGTAGTCCCTCGTTTCTGTTGTAGTCCATCGAATCGTATGTACAATCACGGTCGATATTATTCATGTAATTTAATATATTTTAACAATCTTTAACAGTCTCCCTACAAAATATATCTCAGGCAAAAGTAAAAAGAAGTTTTCAAATATGTTAGTAGCTCGGCTACTAACGGAGTACTGATAATCACTGAGTGATATTAAGCTGGAGATTGTAGAGATTCTGGGGATTCCGGAGATGGTAGCAGAGGGCAGTCGTACATCTTAACTGTAGGGTGACCACAGTCACATCCTCTGTTATGTAAGCGGACCCTGGTACTAGACCGGGATAACGGTAGGTGGCAGACTATGATAAGATACCAAGATTAGGTCCAGAATACTTTATAACTACTAGTCTAATCGATACTACTAGTCTAATCAATACAACTAGTCTCCTCAATACTACTAGCCTAATCAATACAACTAGCCTAATCAATAATACTTGCCTAATCAATACTACTACCTTAGTCAATACTACTAGCCTAAACAATACAACTAGCCTAAACAATACAACTAGCCTAATCAATACTACTAGTCTTATCAATACTATTAGCGTAATCAATACTACTAGTCTAATCAATTTAAAGTAAAAAATAATAGACCACAAAAATATTTCCTGACTCTTTAAACGAAATATAATTGTGTCCGGAAAAATATGCTGAACAACATATGAAAACAACAAAATGGTTCCATTATTATTACTTTGATGAATTTAAAAGAGCATCTAAATAATTTTTATTAATTAAAAACATGAAAGCATACGTTGAACGCCACGGGGGTCGCCGGTGGGCATGCCGACAATTTTTTGACGCAAATCGATATATGTTTATAGTTTTTTACTAATTAAAATTATTTAAAAGAACTTTTGATGGACCTATTTGACATCTTGTTTAGAATGTCTTCAGGACAAACTAGTGTTTGTTTCAAGATGAAGATGATTTATGTTACAAAACTAAATTGAATAGGACACGCACCTTCTTTAGGTGTGCCTAAAATAGGTGTACTAATGTAAACAACTCAGAAACACTCAAAAATGAAAAGATCAACAACAGATTAGACTCAGTCTAAAGATTTGAGAGAAATACTGTCTTATATATGACTATTTTTTATATACAAACTAGCGGACCGGCAGACGATGTCCCGCCCGAACGTTACCTATATAACCCCCCTATATAACCCCCCGTTCCCGTTACTGATCCCGCCCCCGTTTGAGTGCCCGTCTCTGTTCCCGTTCCCAGTCCCATCCCTCTTCCCGAGAGATGATGGTGACATTTCAATTTACATCTTACCATAGACAATTTTTGTTTGACTGATGTCACCATCTTATGAATATTGACAAAAATGGACATAAGTATTTATACGATACTAACGACAATCAATTATTTCGCCTTCACCTAAGTTGTTCACTAACATTTGGACTTTATAGTATGGTGTTAAAGTTCAAATTGGCTTTTATGAATACATTCATAGGTATTCATAAAAGCCAATTTGAACTTTATTACGTTTTATATTCATGTTATATTCACGTTTGTATAGGAATATACAAAAGTGTTGTGTTTGGGGTTTTTGAGGCACTTTTTAATTTTTTTGTCACCGTAAGAACCATCCTCGTACTTCAAGATATATTTAAAAAAAGTATTAGCGAAATCGGTTCAGCTGTTCTCGAGATTTGTGCTTATCAACACATTTTGGGATTATTTTTATATAGATATAGATAGAGCAAATAAAAGCATTTGATTACGTTCCGTTCCGTTTTATGTTGGTTCGTTTCATATCGCTTTATTTATGAGCCTCTTAAATAAAAAAAAAAGGTTAACAGGCTTTATGAAACACGAAGGGTTCTTCCCTTAAGCTAATCAAAGGACCCTTAAGCCATTAAGGGTGCTTAGAGTGAATTAATTGTACCCAAACCTGAAGATATCCCTACAAAATCGTTAAATACACACTATTTACGACTATATAGTAAGTACTTAACGATTTTTTTATGGTCGGGTTTTGTTAGGTCTTTAAGATGTTATTAAATTATCAATTAGAAGTAGCGCCACGTTTGCAGTCCTTTTGGTCTGCAGCCGAATTGGTTTAGCGCACCGGGTACCAGCACCTCGCTCACATAAAGGCGGCTCCACATTAGTACCATGAAGTCCCATAAAGGCGCGAACAATAATGTGGACGGTTTCGCGAGGTTTGCGCGCGTTCACGCCTGTTCCCTATCTGTGACTTTGTTGCACCGAAGGTGCGATAGCCTTGGTAGGAATGCACTATATCGGTTATAAGTAAGTTCATAGATCGTATCCGTGAGATACACACGAATACGGCTCGGTAAGACCAGCTGCAATTTCAATAAATCTTATTTTCTAAGTAATATTTTATAGAATTAGTAAAAAGGCATAATAAATTGTTGATAGACGAATAGTAAAAACAGTTTGGTTTTAGGAATAAATTCGAAATTTGTACTTTATTTTAAAATAGGCGATTATTTCAAACTAATTTTCCTCGCTTTTCTTGTACACTGTAAAGTCTGAATATAGACTCAGACTTTACAACAGAATAGCCTGTTGTATACTTTCTAGCAGCAGTCTTTGTAATAAAAAAATAAACAGAATTAATTAAGAATGTCATCGAAAGGATTATCTCTTTAAATATTAATTCAAGTTTCGATTTTAATTGGGAGACTGCGTCATGCTCAAAATAGATGATTTATTTATGATATAATAGCTTCGTTTATCATAAACTACCTTGTTCAGTAGTGATATCATCAGGTAATGCAAAAACCTGGTCTTGAGGGCACTTGCAGTATTGGGCCCAACCGCCGTCCCGCCAGATGCCAATGGCGCTAGTGCTACTACAGTACTGATACTTTCCATCACGACAGAAATCACACAGATTACAAGCACTGAAAATAACATAATTTCAGAATCAAAATTTTCAATTTGCAACGAATGTATCGTTGAAGGATTGATGAAGAAAAGAAAAGAACGAAAATGTTCATTGATATATCCAATGTCGATAACTTAGAAGAATCTTTAAGAAATCTATATAAAACTTCCCCTCCCTTTAATATCAATATTATTACTTACTTCATTATTGTGTTGACTACCGTTGCTATTATATAACTTTTTAGATATCTGTTAAAACATTTACTTACCGATTTGGATCTACGGCAACCTTCTGACCTACTTTAAAAATTGATCTCTTTCCAACCTGGTACACTGTACCACTGAACTCGTGGCCAAGAGGAAATGGTCTCTCCTTCAATGCTGGAAACTCACCCTAGAACATAAGATATAAAAGAAGAAATATAATTATAATCACGCGGTATTATGTCCTAGAATCGTAATTAATCCAATTTGGCTGCTTGACTATTCCTAACTTTTAGATTAACATAATTGATAGAATCAGGCGTTACTTTGCGGAAATCCATGACATGCATGAGAAGCTAAACTACTTTGCCTTAATCCGCGAATGAATACGAGGGAAAATCGGTGTAATGCTGTAACCCGAAAGCTACACCACCGAATCTTTAGCTTAGTTTAACTTCTCATGCATTTTAGATTAACCCCTAAAAATTATAGGCCACATCATCTATGAACATACGTTCTGTTATAAGTTGTTCTACCTTTATAGCGGTAGTGGCTACACAGTGAGAAACACTAGTAAGTAACTCTTCAATTACCCTGATTCCTTTTTCAGATGGAGAGTTTTAGAATAGTTTTACGGCACTACAAAATGAAGAACGGGAAGGGTTCTGTTGCAGGAAACCGGACATTGATAAGAACTGTATCAAACAACAAACAAACACCTATTTAAACTAGGTGTAACCGATAGTTCACTTTGCAGAGCATGCATGAATGCACCAGAATCACAAACACACGTTCTACTGGACTGCGAAGGGGTGGAAGGAAATATATAGGACAAAAATTCTTGGGACTACGAGGTTTCTCAAGAAACCCCTGCGGATTCTCGACTTCTGGCAGTTGGACTGGATGGAATCGCCAGAAACGCCATCCATCCCCTCACGCACAATGGTCGCCCTATAGCGACCAAGTGCCGAAGAGCAACCCGTAAGGAAGAACAATAATATCTCTATCGAATAGAAGAAATATTTAAATATATTGATAAAAAGGCTTATTGATAAAAAGGTAACTGTTTCAACCTTTATGGGCAGAAAAGGAATTATAGTCGATTTTCCGAAATAGTCAACATAATTATTCATTTTCTTTACCTGTATTACATGCAAATCAGTGCCACAAACACCAGAATACTCGACTTTGACGATTACATCGTCATCGTTCCCAATGGTGGGCATGGGGTAGTTTTCGTCATATTTCACTGATAGTGTTTTGCCATCGAATACAACTGCCTTCATTTTTAACGCGCTGTAAAAAGAATATAACTTACAGTAGAGAGGGAATAATCATGGGTTAGTGATGGGTATTTATTTTTTTATTAATTCGGTTGTAGGTCCTGACAGATTGACTTTTTGGATTGTCGGGAGGCAAACATTTGTTTTGGCGGACCAGATATATGGTGCAACAGAACCCTTCGTACATATATAAAAATGAGTTTTTAGCATGTCCTCTCACATCGAAAATTTCTAGTCTCTAAACCTAATTGTTTGGAAATCAAGGGAGGGGGGTACTTGCGGGCGGAAAGACGGGCGAACAAAGCAAAACTGTAACTAAGCATTCCTTGTAGGACTACGGAACCCAAGAAGGCCTAATGACATTTTATTACAAATCGTTTCGGATTAGATTAACACTGCGCGTATTTAAATTGATTACTGCGCTGCACGTTTCCATAAAGATAACAAAACTATTGATGTTTATTTATGCTTATTTGACTGTTTATATATGTGTACGTATTGTTTTAATACTCTGTTTAATGTCTATTCTTCTTATTTTTTTATATTATTTCATGTGTTCTTACGCACCACTTACTCCTTTACTACTTCATATATTTCCTTGTTCTAAAGGTTGTGCGGAAGAAATCGCTCTTCAGCGATAATACCGCCTTTTGTACTTCTTTCCTTGTTGTATGTTACTTTCTATACTGTTAATTTCTTTTGTGGTGTACAATAAAGCGTATAAATAAATAATTAAAAACTTTTATTTAAGTTTTAATACAACTAACTTTTAGCCGCGACTTCCTTCGCGTTGCCTAAACTTTATACAAGAAGCTTTAATTTTTAATTTCGTGCTCCTACTACTTCCAGGAAATATGAAAGAGTACTTAATATTTTCGTGCAGCTATTAATTGCAAATTATTGACCCCCAATTATTATATTAATCAATTCAATTCTTCTCAGTCATTCTCTAAACCAGATTTAAACATTATCGGAACATTTATAGACCATTCCATATAAGCAATCTACGACTCTTCTGTAAATGCAGTCTATGGGCGTCAGTTGTCGCTCAGATGAGTGCTCCTTTGTCCCTTGCTATATAAAAGAAGCAGCAAATTCGATGTATTTCTAATGCCGGAGCCAGGCATAGCAGAGTGTTTGTACATTTTTGTCCTTGAAGACTACAAAGTACTGCAAACTTTGAGCAGTTACACAAGTTCCCGGCTACACTACATGATCATTGAAATGATCATTCAAATGAAGCTGTATCTGGCGGCATAATGCATCCTGCTTCTAGAAAAGGTTATCCGAAAAACCCCACTCAGAGTCAAGATCAGCATTTGGGAAATTTAAAATATCCTCTAGTCCACACGTACTTTCGGTGATCCTAGAGGTAATTTGCGATACTGGAATGTGACTCCTAGTCTCTGGTATTCTATCCAAACTCGAAATGACTTAGCGCGCACTGTTAATAGGATAATACTACTTCCCATATAATTGCGAACACTGGAGACAGCAGGACCACTGTGACGGCAACTTATCAAAGCGATGGTGGTAGCCGAAATTGGCGAGGAATATTCACTCATTAATTCACTCCCTATATAACTTCCAGTTTGACATTTTGCCAAAATAAAAACCGAAGACAACCTAAAGTTTAAGAATTAAAAAAGTCTGTAGCTCCTACAGATGCAGTAAGTCTGGACTGGAGACGGACAGTCAAAGAACGTTGATCTTATGATCACGATCCTCAGTAATAAGGTTAGGCATGAAGAGAGTAGCGTTTACGTCTATTCTTCATAAATTCAAGTGAATAAACGTAGACTAGTCGTAGACGAGATGGCCTTAATACTCGATTAGAGTAGCGAAGTTATTTCGTACAGCTGATATCTGACCTTTTGACAAAAACCTAACACCGAATTGCGGCCGGCTCTGGGTGACTCCAACTAACCCGTACTGAAGATTTTGCTCTGATGTCGAGCATAGATCTAATGCTTCTGTCTACCCTTGACCTTCCACTAGTTGAACTGGTCTATGTTGCCTGCGTTAGACACAGAGTATATGAAAAGATTCTTTAATCCCATTTCAGTGGATTGAAACCAACCTGAGCTGTCTTTGAGGTGCAGCCCAAACTATGCCCCAACTAGGCGAGGATCCATCGTGATGGTATATGTAAAGATTCTTTAATCCCATGCCAGTGGATTAAAACCAACCTGTTTCCGCCTCGAGTCTGCGTGTATTATATATATAATCGTATTATTTCTACAAAACATATTTGTGTATAACAGAAACCTGTTACAACACACAGGCATGAAGTTGTCTATCTTAGGAACAGACTTCCGTGTGTCGTATAGTCCTATGTCTTTATTTATTTAATTGTATTGTTATAATAAAACCCCTGGATAACCATTTGTACAGATACCAATTGATACGTAAATATAAACGTAACATCGAAATAATATTGTTTTAATTTTTTTTTCAAATAAGTCCGTATGATGACTTAGAACAGGCGCGGATCCACCGTAGTGGACACGATGGGCCTGCCCACCACTCTCATATACTTATGACGTCATAATTTCACGGTCTATTGAGATCTAAAACCTGATAATATATCAAATACCTTACAAATATGTATCAAAATCATATATTTTATAGACGTATCCTATATTGATATGTCTATAATGATACCCTATATTGATCACAAGCAAGTTCATACGCGCCGGCACGCCTTTAGCCAGAAAATCGGTTTTAATTTAAAGGCTGTGCTCACCATCTTTTTGCTGGTTCAGCGCCTGCCAAAGAGTGCCGGTTCTCCTACTTATTTCCGCATAAAGAAAATTAAAAGTCCTTGATATTTTCCTACAAGATTTAAATACTCTTATTTAATAACACTCAATCAAACTTCTTCTTGAATAAAAGAAAGGCGATTTCCTTAATTATAACTCTTTCTCACATAAGATCGGTGTTAAGTGGCGGCAATACAGTCACGTCAAGTGATGGTATGATTGTCGCGTTTCGTTCGGTTTATGATAGTTACAGGTGGCCGTAAACCCTATTTTTGTGGCCGGCAACGCATTTGCGAAGTCACTGACGTGTTGCAGATGTCCATGGACGTCGGTAGTCACTTAGGTGGACCAGCTGCCCGGCTGCCCCTAACCTAGGATACTGAATTCATCCTCATATTGTTAGTTTATTGGTTAGTTTGCTAAAAATAATCATATAAAAGTAAAGTATTTCTCTTTATTTTACAGAATATTTGGTTAGAATGGATTTCTTTGAGCGTAAGAATCTCAGATTCAAATATCGGTGTTGCGTACTCGACTTTGACCCACAAGATTTGATATTTGAAACGAGAGAGTGCTGTGGTGTCGTTTGATCAGAGATTGGCATATCCTTTCTAAAGCCTTCGCGTTTGCTTTGCGATCTTTTGGTGTATTTATTAATAAACTGGAAGACACGACCGACTTTATCCCTGAATAATATCGTATCTGTGGTCGAAATTTGAGTCGATCGCTAGGGTTGTTTTGTTTATATAATAAGAGGCAAACGAGCAGCCGGCTGTCACCCAAGTGACTACCGACGCCCATGGACAACTGCAATACCAGAGGGACCACAGATGCGTTGCCGGCTTATGAGAAATGAGTATGCTCCTTTCTTGAAGGTCCCTAAGTCGTATCCGTTCGGAAATACGTATGTCATGTAATGTTTATTTTACTTTTTTTTTTTAGTTTAAATTAGATTTAGTTTTTTAATAATTATAAGTAAAATAAGATAATATATGTACAATTATGTTAGCCTCTTATGATATTATTAAAAATATATAAGGAGTGTGTCCTTATATATTTTTAATAATATGAAGATTTTGTATATAGAAGCAGTAAATCGTTAACGTCTTGTAAACAATTTCTCAAATTAAGAAGTGTACTATAATAACTAGAAACAACACAGCTTAATTAAGTTAGAAATAAAATTATATTCAAGATACATACACATTTATAAATTAATACGTGAAGCGAAAACTTTCGGTATAATTTTACGAAAATTGCGCGGACGTAAGGGTATGAAATTTGACACAGCTGTAATTCATATAGAGGAAGGTGTACGGATGCTAATATTTTTAATATTATGCAATATTAATATATTAAAAGATTAAAATAAAACCACACGAACACCAATGTTTAATAATTTGCACCGTTTACACACACATGTATTGGACGATGTCAAAGCGTAATCGTGATAGCAGTATGTTATATTAACTGACAAATTTTATTTTTCTGTGAACAGAACAATATATGTATGTCGTAATACTCAAAAAGATTTTTTTTAAAATAGGAATGCTTTTTAGGTATGTTTGACCCGCGTGTTTGACCTTACTTCAGAGTAATATTCTACAAAATATATATAAGAATCAGCGGTTGAAAAAAAAATTAAGCAGTTCTTATTTTAGTCACCTCTTTCACCTGGTACCTGCTCACGTGTCAAAGTTTCAACTTAAAACGTATGCAAGTGTTTAATAAGTACATGAGACTACTCAAAACTTAAGATTTCATCGTTCAGAAAGTAAGTTATGTCTTACGACCCTAGGATCTCCGTCTACTATTTACATACTTTAAAAAGAACATTCACACATGTACAGATTGTACACTCAGTATATGTATATGATCGTTATATTATTAAAAAAAAACTGAATCTGAACTCGGCCCAATGTGTATTGTACATATATCGGCCCACGCAACACAGTGATTGTTTTTGAGCCCGCAACCTCCTTACTAGTATGTTGGCTGCGATTGTCTTCGTAATTAATTCGTTGTTTTGTGATGACGTCGCGGTCGCTAATTAACACCGACACACTTAAGTGAAGGGCTAATTGGTAGGCATTTAAATTCGGCCTCGCTGAACGGTTGATCTTCTATCGCGTGCCACTCTTTCTTGTTATTCTCATAAACATATCACTTTTCTCATATTATAACATATATGTACGGTACTAATAATATGATACCTTCAAATTGTTTTACTAAAACGAGATAAAGCTTTTAATCCCATCCCGCACTAAACGGATAGGAACTACACGGGATAAAGTGTCCGACCGATACTTTTGACTTCGGCATGTATGGGACATGACGCTCGTTTAAGCTTATAAAGGATTGCCGTGTATGATTTTTCTGTCTTCCCCACCCCCTAATAGCGACCATACACGTATCGATAAATCGTTGCGATAGAACTGTGCAGTCAAATTGTTGCGATAAAACTGTATAGTTAAATCCCATCAAGCTATATAAAGCTCCGTGAAGAATTGTCAAAATGAACGATCGCTATCCGCCACCGCCAAAATTGTGCAATTTAATTACCGATTTGCCATACACACGGATCGAACAAAACTGCGCAGTTTAATCTGCACCATTAAATCGCAATAATTTATCGATACGTGTGTAGCGGGTTTAAGTCACTCACTATCTATTATTAAGATATAGAAACGTTATAATAATGAATACGCATTGCGGATAAGTTTATTATACCTGATTTTACACGCCAAAGTTAATTCTTTATATCGTGATGTTAACTAAGCCTTTCTGCTTCCGACATTCTACTCTAGTTAATGAATAGCTCTACAGCCCATCGACAAGTGCGTGCATGCATATAGATTAAAAAACTTAATTTGAAACACAACAACTTACAGGATCCCTTAGACCTCCCTAATCCGGGCTTATAGAAAAATCCGTCCAAAGAGGATGTCCTCAATAAACTAACCCACTGCCAAATTTCTTCTTTATACTTAACGCTGTTGAGATTTTGTGTAAGGTTAGTGACCTCTGGCTTTAATTTTTATTTATTTATGTATGTGTGTGTGTGTGTGTGTGTGTGTGTCTGTGTCACTCACAAGTGTGTGTCCAGTTTCATATGATATCTTATAACAATTTAGGGCGGTTTGCTGCGTGACAAAATCCGGAATGAAGGGATCCGCAGACGAACTAGAGTTGCGTATAATGTTCTCAAAATTTGCAAGTTGATGTGGCAATGGGCAGGTGACATAGCCCGAAGATCGGATAACTAATGGGGAGCGTAATTGATAACAACGTATATCGAGCCCGCTGGAGTATTATAAAAAGTGCACTATAAATAAAACGTGGCGATCCCACACAGTATATGACACTATTTATTCAAGTGACGTACAGACACACCGGTCGTAATAAAGAAGCAAATGTAAGGCATTTTTTCAGTTGAAGGCACCGACGCTCTGAATATAAAGGCACCTTTTGTGCGAGAAAAATGGCGATGGCTCTTTTCCACAAACGCTTTGGATTGCCGACTATATATCTTCGAAACAGATAACGCCTGAGATTTTCGGCGAATCCTTTAATGCCAGGTCGTTCGACAGCGTCTGTAGACTGGAATAAATTTAAAAAAATAGTACTAAATATTACGTATTATTTGACGAGGAGGTCGTGGCCTCATCAGTGATCACTAGGTTAAGTTCCTCTTGCTGCAAGGTTGTAGAGATCGTGAGGTTCCAATGGCAATCGGTTATCTTAATTCGCCCCACAGCCACATTCTCTACTCACTAATCTAAGCGAACCCTGGTATTTAACCGGGATATCGCTAGGAAGAAGGAGATGTGATACGTTCTTTATAAATCTTAGCAATGTTACATTTTTTCGCGTTATGTACAATGCGCTTTATTGATTGTAGTGGTAAACAATTTTCGCTACTTAATGTGCAATGTAAACGGCATTGTGTGAAATAATCTTATCACGCATTAGTCTCCTTATTGATTGCTGTGGTGACATCTTTACCCCCAAGCCATCTGGCATACCTTTTATTGACTGTTATGATATTACATTTTGTTACGTCGTGTACATACCTTTGAAATGTTATTTATGATAAAGGTCAATTATTTTTTCCTCGTCGTACCTTTCATTGATTGGTGTACTGTCGTGTGTTATGGCCTTTATAGATTATTGTAGTGTTCAAAATAGAGCTTGGCTGATCATGATTGGTTAATCATTCGCCACGTTATGTCTCATATACTTTATGGAGTGCATAGGTATTAAACTTTTACCCATACAAAACCTTAGAAGATGCAATTAATCGCAATACAAGAAATAAACAAATTTTGACACTACCAGAGTACAAATAAAAAATATCGAGTTAAAGCAAACACGTATTTTAGATCTATAAAAATCTATAATAATAATAATAAATAATAAAATAATATTTATTTGGAAAAAACTTAAACTGCATTAAGTCTTGACGGTATCGAATAATTCTTTAAAGAAACTTATTATATTCTGTAACCGGAGCCAACCTAGTAAGCATTATTAGAAATGCCTGTGTCAGGAAGCTCCGCTCTTTTATATCGATAAAAGAAATCTATAACAAAATACAAAACATAATAAAGGAGAAACCAAAGAATCTATCTAGGTTAAAGACTTGCTGAGTGAAAAATACTTTTATAACAGAAAGAGTTCCGTTATCAGCTTAGAACCTTAGACCTCAATCCCATGATCTTGCAAAATGTATTGAATTTATATAAAGAGTTCTAACATTATTAATATTTAATTTAATATTCATGTATTACGTATGACACTATTACCTAACATTTACTTTTATTTAATTAAAATAAATAAATTACATTCGAAAGTTTAAAACAAATTCTAAAGTAATTACCTTAGTATCACTTTAAAATTTATTTGAATTAATTAATGTCCTTAGACGTTAATTTGAAATTTCCTGACTGGGATTCACGTATAGTCGGCCAAGGAAGTGCTTTACCGTTTTGAATGACAGCTCCTAGTTAAAGAAAATTTTGCTCAGGGCTATTATTTGAAATTAACATAAAATATCAAGCAACATTGAGCCTTTTAGCTAATTGACTGGCAAACGACATTTAACCTTACCTTGCCAATTTCTTAGCAAATTTAAGAATAAATGAACTCTGAGCCTTTATTAACGACTGTAGCGTCATGTACGTCTTGAGGATATAGCCCTTTCTAGATTGCTGTCGAGTCGTGTGTTATGGCCTTTATGGATTGTTGTAGTGTCGTGTGTTACTCCCTTTATGAATTGTTCTAGTGTTAAGAGTTGACAAACAGAGCTTCGCTGAACATAATTGGATCGTAAAAATTACGACCTGGATCAAGTGAGGAGTTATTTATCGGGTTTATTTATTATTTTATGACAACTATAAACGTTGTGACCTAAACGTTGACAGCTTAGAGTGTTACTTAGTGGTTCTAACTTTTATACGTGTTAGTTTATACATCATTACCTTCTTCATAAAGTCAAGTATTAGTTACTTTCTAATAAATGATAGATTAAGGTACTGATTAGGGTTGGTTTGACAGCATTGCCGCCACTTCACGCCGATCTTATGTGAGAAAGAAGTACTGGTACACGGACGCGCCGCGCCGGCCCAATTCAGCTGCAGATCAAAGCTTGTAGTCCACAAGCGTGGCGCTACCTCTAATTAGATAAGTAGGTAGGAGTAAAGGAAGGGATGGTGTAAAAGGATATATATAAAGGTAGATAGTGTTAGCAGGTTATGAAAAGACAATGGAAGCTTTACAGATTTATTGACATATTCCGGATTAGTTAAACAAAGTAAACTTCACGTTACAAGATGCATAAAGGTTTCTGGCCGAATATCGACCAACCAATGATCTCCACTTCTAAGAAATGAATGCAATGGGAGGATGTGTGGTGAACCAAAATATTGGACGAAACCTTACATTCTCCGCAGGTAACAGGAGACATCTGGCTGACTCGGAAACTGGCCGAAATTGATCTCGTTAATTTTGGGTTCGTAAAAAAGTAATAAATTTGAATGACCTTTTTTATTACAAAAGGCAAACGAGCAGGCAGTTCACACGTAAGTGCGACGCCCAAGGACATCTGCACCACATGGAGGCTCTATGATGAGTTACCGGCCTTTAAAGTGAGGTTTAGGCAGTAAGGAGTATAGAGGAGAGAGAAGAGGAGAAGAGAGAAGGGGAGAGGATAGGAAGAGGAGAGAAAAGTAAGTAAAAATGCAATAGATCATACTTCCAATTTTAACTATTCATACATATCCATTAAAAGCAGAAAAAATGGATTTAAAATTAATATTAAACAGTCGAATACGGCCTCTTAACTGTTTAACCGATTGTAAAATAATTTTGCATACGGGATTACGTAAATACTTTCCCAAAAAAAATTACTGCTTCGAATGGAAATGAATGGAATGGAAAGATAGATAACTTTTGACAGTCAAACATGAGCAAAGCTGCGATTGAAAGCTAGTCTATCTACATTAAGATACGTGCCATGTGCCAATAAAGAGTATTAACAGTCCTCCCTACCCTCACAGAAGCTCAGTCACGAAAGAACGTCTATTAGAATCGTTTCATGCCTTTGTACATAATAATGTAGGCAAATTGCTATAATACGGTAAAATATTCTTCCTCCACCCTCGTACAGTCGCGGCTGAATAATTATTTTGTGTAATAATCATATCGATATCGAATATCCAATAAATGTGTGTGTAAATGGTGTAAATCGTCTAGCATTGTTGTGCGTGTGATTATAGATTAATAATTTAATATATCAATATTGCATAATATTACAAAAATATTAACATTCACACACCTTCCTCCATATGAACTACAATTGTGCCAAATTTTAAACTCCTCCGTTGGCGTAATTTTCGTAAAACGGCACCTAAAGTTCTCGCTTCACATATCTATATATAAATTTCCCTGTTAGAGATAAATTATTTATTTTATTTCATATACATATAGTAGAGCTTTTTGTCAGATTTCAAATGTGTTTTTTATTTGAACACGAATAGGAAAACTATTGGAATAGAACATACGAAATGCGAATATTGGTATAAATTGAAAGTGGTTTTTTTTTTCATCCGCTAGTTCATCTGTCGTTTTGAATCCGTACGTATCTGTTCTTTTGTCATTTTTTATTTTGCCTATTGGTGCAGTTTTGATAAGCACGTTCGAGGAAACAAACAAACTCTTCAGCTTTATATTTATATATAATATACTTATGTATAGATGTAGATTTTTCTGTCTAAAAATGCATGCCCCTCCACTAATAAGTAGCAACGCTTGCTTGTGTGTTTGCACGTAGAGGTGATTTCTTTATAGGGGCGTAAAAGACGTCGTACAGCGCGTTTAGACAACACGCTATTTTGCATGTATAGGTGGTTATTTTGGCCTGCATTTTTAGACTGTGCGCACTCTACATTCATGCTCAAAATGTTATATACCTGATTTTTCTCTCTTTAAATGTTAATTTATTCTCCACGTGCCAATTCTATTAGTTTCTTTTTCTACATTTTCACTGTCACATGTTCCGCTTACTATGGCTTTTACTTATTTCTTGTATATATTTAGATGTACATAACTCTTTGTGTAATGGATAAATTAACAATATTCGATAAGAATTCCAAGTATTTCATTCATATTACGTTTCTATTACTTTTCGCAGAATACTGAAAGCCGCAACACGTGCAATGAAGAATTATTACGCAGAGCTTTCCTTTCGTGATAACACGTGTGGGATAATGTTCATGTGTGATTACGGTTATTTGTAGAGAAAGGCAGAGAGGAAATGGTATATCATTTATATAGAATATTAGCAATATATGTATGAGGAGGTCGTGGCCTAATCTAGTAAGTAGCTCTTACTACGACCGGGTGATAGATGGTTGACCCATTCTGGCACTGGTTTACATTTGATATCCAACCTCCTCCGTATTTCGGAAGGATCCATACTCTTCAGGGACAGGTGGAAGGCGGGGCTATCGCTTTTACAGAGCGATTGGATATTCTCTCGCAACATGGGTATGTAGTACCGCGAGACCTGAGTGCCATCGACTAAAACCACTAAGTCTTCTGAAAACAGTAACCGATCAGAATATATTTCTTATAAATTTACTTAGCCCATTTAAAGACTGCATCATCAATATCATCGGTCTGTCACAGCTCATTGCTGGACATATTTAAGTCCCTAAATCGCGCTATGTGACCCTATTTTCGGCAAGTCCTCTCTCCATGTCTCTGGAGGGCGGGGTCTTGCACTACGCTTGCCGAGGCGTGGTCTCCACTTAACAACTCGTCTAATTCAGCGGTTATCAGTTCGACGACTGACATGGCCAATCCATTATCGCTTTAGCTTGCTAATCCTTTCTGCTATGTCGAAAAACTTCGTTAAGAATTTTATCCCTCAAAGAATCTTTGTGCAGTCGAGCAAGTTCTCCAGCTCGTTGAGCGACTTTTAATTGTTACTCCGGCATTATTATGAGGACATCTCAGCACCGCAGAGAGGAGGCGTAGATACTCACCTATAATAGGGCGAAGAACCCAGAATCTATTCGTCCACTCGTGTTAGGTATCGCTCACCTGGTGTCCATCGCAGCGTGAATTCGTGAAAGTTGTCTCCCCAAAAACCATGTGGGGTCCATTTACTTTGAAAGCCGACGATTTGACTACATTTGCTATCGAGTATCGGCCCCCCCGTCAGCATCTATAATTATTAAAGACGTTTAGAAGCTGAGATGTAGGCACTTTACTTTCTCCAACATAACGCACAGCACCTGGTTTCCATACTTGACCGCGTCGTCCAGGTTGCCGCCTGACATTGCTATTTTAAAAACCCCCGTAGCGTACGTTTTGTCGCCATATGTATTTGTTGCTGGCTCGATAAGTATTTCTGTAATATGTTTAATATTTTCTATTAATACCTCCACTGTGGGTTTGATTCCCGCTTCCAATATCGGTATATACGTTTATAAGTATGTATTTATATATTAAAAAAGTGTCAGTGGACTGTTACCTATAACACAAGTATTACGTTAGGAACAGACGACCGCGTGTTGATAGTGTTGTTTATTTATTATTATTAATATTTTGTAATAATATCTTTAATTTTATAGAACTCTGCATAAAACAAAGAAATAAAAATTCGTGCTACATAAATAGTTTACCCTTCAAAGTATGTTATTAAAGAATTTTAAGAATATTTTGGGTTAAGTCTCATATCTTCACTTGTCTCCACTCCCGTTTATATCACGTTTGCAGTGGCATTCAGTTCTTCAAGATTTCAGTGGTTCCTATAATAAATAAGTAATCCTTCGATCCTTGAATATTTGATAGTTAAACACTTTACCTGGATAGATCCAATCTCCCTGCGGAAGCTTCGCTCGTACGGTGACGGTTCCGTAGGTGAAGGCAAACCTAGCAGTGGTCAAACGCCCACTCACTATTGGAGGCAGGATGTCTGCGCCCGATGCTACTTTTGAACATTCTCGTCTTGTACAACTAAACATATATACCAGGTGAAGTAGAAAACAGACAAAAACACGCGTTCTCTTTTGACAGCGTCAAAGTACCAGCTGATTAAATATTGCCTGAGAATGTTATATCGACTTAAAGACGTGGTATTTTGACGTTAAGTCCACTTTTTATAAAAGTGTACCAAGTTTAAAATACCACTTTACGTATGTGCCATACTCATACTGAACCTTCAGTACTAGCCGGGTGCTCACTGAGCAAACAGCTTTGCAAGGTAGCCGAGGCGTTCGGGCCAGGCAGCGCCTGAGTCTGCCTCGTGCAATACCCGTCCTCACTAGCCGTGTCCCGACTGAACGAGCAGTTTTGGGAGGCGATTTCCTCGGTCAGTCAAGACGTGACTCACCCGAGGAAAAGCGCTGCCAGTCTTGTCTGGATTCTCCAAAAAGAAGTTGCGCGGCCAACGTCCGACGCTGCAGCTGCTCGTTCAGTAAAGACACGGCTACTGGTTCAGATTTTGCGTCGCGAGGCAGCCTCGCCTGCTAGCCTCGCAGTACCTGCGCGCTAAGTCAGCGCCCAGCTAGTAAAATATAGTTACCACGATCGCATTTCAAAATATACCCACTCGTAATATTTCCTTTAGCGAATTCAACATAAATTTTAGTACATCTGCAATAATGATGATATGATGAATATCCAATAAATATTTTTTTTATTTACTTATATACATATTCGAGTTTTACCTATACCTGAGTCTTCAGCCATCATATATTCTACCGTGGACGTTCAATAGATTCGACCATATTATAATATTACTTTATCTTATTTAACAATATCACGGGGGAAATTGTAATTGAGTTGAGAACGTTGGTACTTCAATCAACGTTTTTTACACAATGTATAGAAAACCAACCCGCTAATCAAGTCCAGATTTGCTGACATAATCGACTCATTTCTAGGCGCTAACAGGTCCTCCTGAAGTTTTAGCGCGATATGTAGAGTTCCATTGTCTACAAAAACTGAAGGTGCTGAAGTCAATCTTTGATATGACACAAACGGATGCTCCTGTAAATGAAGCAGGCAGCAGTTATAAATACTAGTATGGAAAATCCTGACGTGCATGAATCACAAGAAAATTTAAGAGGGCGCGGTTCATTTTAAGTACATATCCATTTTCAATTAATGAGTTTTCACACTAACCAGGTGGTCAACAGGTATGTAGTGCTCTATCTGCCACTTGTCCTCTTGTAATGTGTCAAAGCTGTCTTCAAAAATGACCTCATTGGCACAAACTTGAGCGCCGCGGACTCTAGTTTTACTCAACTGTTTACATCTAACAGGTTCTGACGGGTCCTCTAAAACTAGACACGTTAATTCATTTTTATACACAATGTTTTTAGTACAATATACATATGTAGATAATTTACTATATGAGAACACATGAATTAATAGATCGGAATCGAAGGAAACACAATTTAAACATACAATTAAAATTAAAAGAGTTCACCGGTGGGTCGGAAGAGGTTGAACATGACGATGACTAAAGCTTAAAACCTCTACGTCCTCGGCCATATGTTCACTATGCACATTTGTGTGAAATAAAGTTTGAATCTAGGTAGTTCAAGTTCTAGAGATGCAAAAATATACAAGACAATATAGGTAACTGCCGAAAGATATGAACGTCCTCACTTATTTACATATCTCTTTAAAATATATATGAATTCATTCCACCATAAACAAAATAGTTCTTTTCACCTTCTATTGTAACGGTTTTAAATTCTGTTATGTGGCCTTCAAGCTTTAAGGATGCAGATTTTTTTTTTACAACTCCGACGGGCTCTTCGTCGCAAATGAAAAATCTGTATTCCAGCCTTTGCCCCACTAACAAAGTTACGGTGTGGTCCTCGAGCAGCCATCCGCCTCGTTTTTGTTTCGACAAAAATCCCAAAATGTTGCCTACCATTTCATTTTTTTTGTTATGCGAGTAAATAGCACCTTGAAAATGAATATAGTTAACGTCTTCGTAACCTTAAATAAAAAAATAAATTTGTAATTATTCACCATAATAGCAAACATTATTGTGGCGAGATTCTCTATTTAAAAAAATTCAAATCCTATGAATTGGGTCAAGAGCCGCAAAAGACAACGGTTTTTCACAGGTTTCTAGAGCTTGCATCAGATGGAGAACACTAAGTAATATAGGAAACCGCACTTTTTTGATTAAATTAGTCCGATCTGGAACTCAGTACTCTATACATACCGACCGGCAAAGTAACACCAACACTAAAACCTCGCGGCTTATACGCTTTGAAGGTCTCCGCCAAATCTGGAGTTTTAAAGCTCTGACCGCTAACTAGTCGATAGAAAAAAAGCGCTAACGCATACGGCAAATAGTTCCCCGTAACCATTATACTAGGTTTAAGTGACTTTTATTATTTCATATGAAGGCACAATCGCATAGCTTAATAAAATCCACAGTATAATTTGACCTTCACACACGCGTCAGAAAAGATAATTGTGTTTTATTATCGGTTAAAGTAACAACGGGTCATGGAAAGAAATAAACGTGCAATTATAGTAAAATTTCGACGAGTTCCGTACCAGTGTCGCCGCATTTCAAAATGTAGTTGTTACAAACATCACTAAACTATACTACACTACACTATAATATACCACGGCTTGTCTCGGCTTGTCTTACGGCTTGTCTCTAATTGCTGCAATTGCTTCAAATCATTGCAGCTTTACTCTGAAACAAGTTTACAAGCTCTGATATGATACTCTTGTAGATTTAATTCTACTTAAAATAAATTATTTAACTAACGTTACTTTTAAAGAGTAATTAGGGTTCATCATATAGGTATATATAACATCTTTTAGCCCTTGAGGCAAAAAGAGGGGTGTTGTAAGATTGACATGTATGTGTGTATAAAATAAGGATATGCAAATGTAAAGCATAACAATCAACTTTTTGAAGAAGTGTTATTTTTATTTAAAACTAACTGTTGCCCGCGACTTCGTCCGTGTAAAATTAAGTGAAATTGATAAAAAATTTAATAGATTCAATTTTTAGTACGTTACCTTAATTTTTCTGCCATAAATAAGGTAGTTCAAGTTATTATGTCTAGTATTTGGCATTTGGTGGGATGATATGTCAATATCTATCTATAATAAATAGTGATCGTAAGCAGAAACTTCGCTAGCGTGAGTTAGTTTGTATGGAGATTTTCAGTGTTTGTACTTCGGTGTTCGTCATCCGTACAGTACAAATCTACAAATGGACTATAGTAAGACCTTTTACCACGGAAAAGCGTCACAGAGGAAAACATATTCCAACATTAACTTACCTACGAAAATGTTATTGTATAATAATATATCTCCATTTGATTTTAATTTAGTTATATATCTGTTTGTTGTACTATACTAAATAATCAAAGTTGATCGAACACATGGATGCGAATATAGCGTAATAATTCACTGTAATTAGATTTTTAATTTAGTCTTTAGTATTTACGCTATATATTAACAGAGATATATGTTACATGCAAACAGACAATAGAAAAGAATTTCAAAAATGGTATTTTTCCTATCTATTGCTCATTCTTAATGTCCTACAGTTATTTTTTTTAAATTTCTTACGTACAGATTTAGAATTTCTACGTTTTTATTATATGTATAGAATTAGCTATACCCCGCGACTTCGTCTGCGTGAATTTAATGATTTTGTTAAATTTTGAGGTTTTCATTCTTTTGTGCTGAACCCTCACTATTTTTTTACCCCTTCGCTCAATATAAAATTTAGAATTTTATTGTTTTCTCATGGAAACCTTTGTCAGACTTCGACTAAGTTAATATGGGACCAATCGGTAAGCTTTTAAATGAAACAAGAATCATCAAGATCGGTGTACCCAGTCAAAAGTTCTGCGGTAACATAAAAAAAAAGAAAGAAAAAAGAAAACATACGCGTTGAATTGATAATCTCCTCCTTTTTTTGAAGTCGGTTAAAAATCGGGAAAACTCCCAACACGTCTAAAGAAGTTTTCACGTCAAAATCCTCAAAATTTAAAATCATCTAAATTAACACGGACGAAGTTGCGGGATGCAGCTAGGTCTTGAATTAAAATAAAACTGCTTCAAGTTCTTTTCTTGTTTTTTTTTTTGGAACATTTTAATTAAACTATATAAACAGATCAATTGTTTTTTAATTTTATGCATTTCAAACATCTGACACTCGATAAAGGTAATTTGTTCAATAAATGATTGAATTTAAATATTCATGCATCATTTTATTTTTCATAAATTCATTATTTCATTCTTTACAAAGCGCCAGAGAGTAAAGTTTCCATAGTGTAGCAGGGTACTTTGTACATATGTCAACTTTGAACGTTTGATGTATCCTAAAAAACCGACACTGCATGGAAAAGTCCAAAACTTTGTACAAATATTCAAAGTCCCCGGCCACACTACATGATCATTGCGATGATCATTACAGTAAAGCTATGTGTGGCTCCGGCATTATTGTATGCTCCATACTCACCGTAACCATATATATCATAGACCGTATTAAAGAAAAACTATAACAACTTATGATCCGTAGTATTTCTTCTTCAATCATTGTTTCATTATTTTG